>OZ019970.1:13845215-14445215 GCA_963970395.1 Ephialtes manifestator
TGGATGATTTTTATGTATTCGATTGAAATGAAGGTAATCGATACACCAGTTGCGCCCTGAGACGATCAACCCGAGTTTCCACAACGGTTCCTCGATTTCGGTATATTGAGGCTTTGCGTTCGTTTGGATGATTGGAGGGCTCTTCTGAGGCATGAATTTCATGAATTTGAATGAAATGAAGGTTATCGACACAACAGTCGCGCCCTGACACGATCAACCCGAGTTTCGACAACGGTTCCTCGATATCGGTATATTGAGGCTTTGCGTTCGTTTGGATGATTGGAGCGCTCTTCTGATGCATGAATTACATGTATTTGAATAAAATTCAGGATATCTACACACAAGTCGCGACCTGGCACGATCAACCCGAGTTTCCACAACGGTTTCTCGATTTCGGTAGATCGAGTCTTTGCGTTCGTTTGGATGATTGGAGGTCGCTTCAGATGCATGATTTTCATGTATTCGAGTGAAATGGAGTTAATCGACAAACAATACACGCACTGAAACTTTCGCCGCGAGTTTGCACAACGATTTATGGATTTCGGTATATCGAGTCCTTTGCGTTCGTTTCGGTATTTGCAGCCACTTCTGATGGATTATTTTTATGTATTCGAGTGGAATGAAGGTAATGGATACACCAGTCGCGCCCTGAGACGATCAACCCGAGTTTACACAATGGTTCCTCGATTTCGGTATATTGAGGCTTTGCGTTCGTTTGGATGATTGGAGGGCTCTTCTGATGCATGAATTTCATGTATTTGAGTGAAACGAAGGTAATCGATACACTAGACGCGCCCTGATACGATCAACCCGAGTTTGCACAACGGTTCCTCGATTTCGGTATATTGAGGCTTTGCGTTCGTTTGGATGATTGGAGGGCGCTTCTGATGCATGAATGTCATGTATTTGAGTGAACCGAAGGTAATCGACACACTAGTCGCGCCCTGACACGATCAACCCGAGTTTGCATAACGGAACCTCGATTTCGGTATATTGAGGCTTTGCGTTCGTTTGGATGATTGGAGGGATCTTCTGATGCATGAATTTCATGTATTTGAGTGAACCGAAGATAATCGACACACCAGTCGCGCCCTGACACGATCAACCCGAGTTTCCACAACGGTTCCTCGATTTCGGTATATTGAGGCTTTGCGTTCGTTTGGATGATTGGAGGGCTCTTCTGATGCATGAATTTCATGTATTTGAGTAATCCGAAGATAATCGACACACTAGTCGCGCCCTGACACGATCAACCCGAGTTTGCATAACGGTTCCTCGATTTCGGTATATTGAGGCTTTGCGTTCGTTTGGATGATTGGAGGGCTCTTCTGATGCATGAATTTCATGTACTTGAATAAAATGCTGGATATCGACACACAAGTCGCGACCTGGCACGATCAACCCGAGTTTCCACAACGGTTCCTCGATTTCGGTATATTGAGGCTTTGCGTTCGTTTGGATGATTGGAGGGCTCTTCTGATGCATGAATTTCATGAATTTGAATGAAATGAAGGTTATCGACACAACAGTCGCGCCCTGACACGATCAACCCGAGTTTCGACAACGGTTCCTCGATATCGATATATTGAGGCTTTGCGTTCGTTTGGATGATTGGAGCGCTCTTCTGATGCATGAATTACATGTATTTGAATAAAATTCAGGATATCTACACACAAGTCGCGACCTGGCACGATCAACCCGAGTTTCCACAACGGTTTCTCGATTTCGGTAGATCGAGGCTTTGCGTTCGTTTGGATGATTGGAGGTCGCTTCAGATGCATGATTTTCATGTATTCGAGTGAAATGGAGGTAATCGACAAACAATACACGCACTGAAACTTTTGCCGCGAGTTTGCACAACGATTTCTGGATTTCGGTATATCGAGTCCTTTGCGTTCGTTTCGGTATTTGCAGGCCACTTCTGATGGATGATTTTTATGTATTCGAGTGGAATGAAGGTAATGGATACACCAGTCGCGCCCTGAGACGATCAACCCGAGTTTACACAATGGTTCCTCGATTTCGGTATATTGAGGCTTTGCGTTCGTTTGGATGATTGGAGGGCTCTTCTGATGCATGAATTTCATGTATTTGAGTGAACCGAAGGTAATCGACACACTAGTCGCGCCCTGACACGATCAACCCGAGTTTGCATAACGGTTCCTCGATTTCGGTATATTGAGGCTTTGCGTTCGTTTGGATGATTGGAGGGCTCTTCTGATGCATGAATTTCATGTATTTGAATAAAATGCAGGATACCGACACACAAGACGCGAACTGGCACGATCAACCCGAGTTTCCACAACGGTTTCTCGATTTCGGTATATTGAGGCTTTGCGTTCGTTTGGATGATTGGAGGGCTCTTCTGATGCATGAATTTCATGAATTTGAATGAAATGAAGGTTATCGACACACCAGTCGCGCCCTGACACGATCAACCCGAGTTTCCACAACGGTTCCTCGATTTCGGTATATTGAGGCTTTGCGTTCGTTTGGGTATTTGCAGGCCACTTCTGATGTATGATTTTTATGTATTCGAGTGAAATGAAGGTAATCGACACACCAGTCGCGCCCTGAGACGATCAACCCGAGTTTGCATAACGGTTCCTCGATTTCGGTATATTGAGGCTTTGCGTTCGTTTGGATGATTGGAGGGCTCTTCTGATGCATGAATTTCATGTATTTGAATAAAATGCAGGATACCGACACACAAGTCGCGACCTGGCACGATCAACCCGAGTTTCCACAACGGTTTCTCGATTTCGGTATATTGAGGCTTTGCGTTCGTTTGGATGATTGGAGGGCTCTTCTGATGCATGAATTTCATGAATTTGAATGAAATGAAGGTTATCGACACACCAGTCGCGCCCTGACACGATCAACCCGAGTTTCCACAACGGTTCCTCGATTTCGGTATATTGAGGCTTTGCGTTCGTTTGGATGATTGGAGGGCTCTTCTGATGCATGAATTTCATGTATTTGAGTGAACCGAAGGTAATCGACACACTAGTCGCGCCCTGACACGATCAACCCGAGTTTGCATAACGGTTCCTCTATTTCGGTATATTGAGGCCTTGCGTTCGTTTTGATGATTGGCGGTCGCTTCAGATGCATGAATTTCATGTATTTGAATGGAATGGATGTAATCGACAAACAATACACGCACTGAAACTTTGGCCGCGAGTTTGTACAACGATTTCTGGATTTCGGTATATCGAGACGTTTGCGTTCGTTTGGGTATTTGCAGGCCACTTCTGATGGATGATTTTTATGTATTCGAGTGAATTGAAGGTAATCGACACACCAGTCGTGCCCTGAGACTATCAACCCGAGTTTGCATAACGGTTCCTCGATTTCGGTATATTGAGGCTTTGCGTTCGTTTGGATGATTGGAGGGCTCTTCTGATGCATGAATTTCATGTATTTAAGTGAACCGAAGGTAATCGACACACTAGTCGCGCCCTGACACGATCAACCCGAGTTTGCATAACGGAACCTCGATTTCGGTATATTGAGGCTTTGCGTTCGTTTGGATGATTGGAGGGCTCTTCTGATGCATGAATTTCATGTATTTGAGTGAACCGAAGATAATCGACACACCAGTCGCGCCCTGACACGACCAACCCGAGTTTCCACAACGGTTCCTCGATTTCGGTATATTGAGGCTTTGCGTTCGTTTGGATGATTGGAGGGCTCTTCTGATGCATGAATTTCATATATTTGAGTGAACCGAAGATAATCGACACACTAGTCGCGCCCTGACACGATCAACCCGAGTTTGCATAACGGTTCCTCGATTTCGGTATATTGAGGCTTTGCGTTCGTTTGGATGATTGGAGGGCTCTTCTGATGCATGAATTTCATGTACTTGAATAAAATGCAGGATATCGACACACCAGTCGCGCCCTGAGACGATCAACCCGAGTTTACACAACGGTTCCTCTATTTCGGTATATTGAGGCTTCGCGTTAGGTTGGATGATTGGAGGGCTCTTCTGATCCATGAATTTCATGTATTTGAGTGAAACGAAGTCAATCGACACACTAGTCGCGCCCTGAGACGATCAACCCGAGTTTACACAACAATTCCTTGATTTCGGTATATTGAGGCTTTGCGTTCGTTTGGATGATTGGAGTGCTCTTCTGATGCATGAATTTCATGTATTTGAATGAAATGAAGGTAACCGACACACAAGTCGCGCCCTGACACGATCAACCCGAGTTTGCACAACGGTTCCCCGATTTCGGTATATTGAGGCTTTGCGTTCGTTTGGATGATTGGAGTGCTCTTCTGATGCATGAATTTCATGTATTTGAATGAAATGAAGGTAATCGACACACAAGTCGCGCCCTGACACGATCAACCCGAGTTTGCACAACGGTTCCCCGATTTCGGTATATTGAGGCTTTGCGTTCGTTTGGATGATTGGAGGGCGAGTCTGATGCATGAATTTCGTGTATTTGAATAAAATAAAGGTTATCGACACACCAGTCCCGCCCTGACACGATCAACCCGAGTTTGCACGACGGTTCCTCGATTTCGGTATATTGAGGCTTTGCGTTCGTTTGGATGATTGGAGCGCTCTTCTGATGCATGAATTACATGTATTTGAATAAAATTCAGGATATCTACACACAAGTCGCGACCTGGCACGATCAACCCGAGTTTCCACAACGGTTTCTCGATTTCGGTAGATCGAAGCTTTGCGTTCGTTTGGATGATTGGAGGTCGCTTCAGATGCATGATTTTCATGTATTCGAGTGAAATGGAGGTAATCGGCAAGCAATACACGCACTGAAACTTTCGCCGCGAGTTTGCACAACGATTTCTGGATTTCGGTATATCGGGTCCTTTGCGTTCGTTTCGGTAATTGCAGGCCACTTCTAATGGATGATTTTTATGTATTCGAGTGAAATGAAGGTAATCGATACACCAGTCGCGCCCTGAGACGATCAACCCGAGTTTCCACAACGGTTCCTCGATTTCGGTATATTGAGGCTTTGCGTTCGTTTGGATGATTGGAGGGCTCTTCTGATGCATGAATTTCATGTATTTGAGTGAACCGAAGATAATCGACACACTAGTCGCGCCCTGACACGATCAACCCGAGTTTGCATAACGGTTCCTCGATTTTGGTATATTGAGGCTTTGCGTTCGTTTGGATGATTGGAGGGCTCTTCTGATGCATGAATTTCATGAATTTGAATGAAATGCAGGATATCGACACACAAGTCGCGACCTGGCACGATCAACCCGAGTTTCCACAACGGTTTCTCGATTTCGGCAGATCGAGGCTTTGCGTTCGTTTGGATGATTGGAGGGCTCCTCTGATGCATGAATTTTATGTACTTGAATAAAATGCAGGATATCGACACACAAGTCGCGACCTGGCACGATCAACCCGAGTTTCCACAACGGTTTCTCGATTTCGGTAGATCGAGGCTTTGCGTTCGTTTGGATGATTGGAGGTCGCTTCAGATGCATGATTTTCATGTATTCGAGTGAAATGGAGGTAATCGGCAAGCAATACACGCACTGAAACTTTCGCCGCGAGTTTGCACAACGATTTCTGGATTTCGGTATATCGGGTCCTTTGCGTTCGTTTCGGTAATTGCAGGCCACTCCTGATGGATGATTTTTATGTATTCGAGTGAAATGAAGGTAATCGATACACCAGTTGCGCCCTGAGACGATCAACCCGAGTTTCCACAACGGTTCCTCGATTTCGGTATATTGAGGCTTTGCGTTCGTTTGGATGATTGGAGGGCTCTTCTGATGCATGAATTTCATGAATTTGAATGAAATGAAGGTTATCGACACAACAGTCGCGCGCTGACACGATCAACCCGAGTTTCGACAACGGTTCCTCGATATCGGTATATTGAGGCTTTGCGTTCGTTTGGATGATTGGAGCGCTCTTCTGATGCATGAATTACATGTATTTGAATAAAATTCAGGATATCTACACACAAGTCGCGACCTGGCACGATCAACCCGAGTTTCCACAACGGTTTCTCGATTTCGGTAGATCGAGTCTTTGCGTTCGTTTGGATGATTGGAGGTCGCTTCAGATGCATGATTTTCATGTATTCGAGTGAAATGGAGTTAATCGACAAACAATACACGCACTGAAACTTTCGCCGCGAGTTTGCACAACGATTTCTGGATTTCGGTATATCGAGACCTTTGCGTTCGTTTCGGTATTTGCAGCCACTTCTGATGGATTATTTTTATGTATTCGAGTGGAATGAAGGTAATGGATACACCAGTCGCGCCCTGAGACGATCAACCCGAGTTTACACAATGGTTCCTCGATTTCGGTATATTGAGGCTTTGCGTTCGTTTGGATGATTGGAGGGCTCTTCTGATGCATGAATTTCATGTATTTGAGTGAAACGAAGGTAATCGATACACTAGACGCGCCCTGATACGATCAACCCGAGTTTGCACAACGGTTCCTCGATTTCGGTATATTGAGGCTTTGCGTTCGTTTGGATGATTGGAGGGCGCTTCTGATGCATGAATTTCATGTATTAGAGTGAATAGAAGATAATCGACACACCAGTGCCCTGACACGATCAACCCGAGTTTGCATAACGGTTCCTCGATTTCGGTATATTGAGGCTTTGCGTTCGTTTGGATGATTGGAGGGCTCTTCTGATGCATGAATTTCATGAATTTGAATGAAATGCAGGATATCGACACACAAGTCGCGACCTGGCACGATCAACCCCAGTTTCCACAACGGTTTCTCGATTTCGGTAGATCGAGGCTTTGCGTTCGTTTGGATGATTGGAGGGCTCTTCTGATGCATGAATTTTATGTACTTGAATAAAATGCAGGATATCGACACACAAGTCGCGACCTGGCACGATCAACCCGAGTTTCCACAACGGTTTCTCGATTTCGGTAGATCGAGGCTTTGCGTTCGTTTGGATGATTGGAGGTCGCTTCAGATGCATGATTTTCATGTATTCGAGTGAAATGGAGGTAATCGGCAAGCAATACACGCACTGAAACTTTCGCCGCGAGTTTGCACAACGATTTCTGGATTTCGGTATATCGGGTCCTTTGCGTTCGTTTCGGTAATTGCAGGCCACTTCTGATGGATGATTTTTATGTATTCGATTGAAATGAAGGTAATCGATACACCAGTTGCGCCCTGAGACGATCAACCCGAGTTTCCACAACGGTTCCTCGATTTCGGTATATTGAGGCTTTGCGTTCGTTTGGATGATTGGAGGGCTCTTCTGAGGCATGAATTTCATGAATTTGAATGAAATGAAGGTTATCGACACAACAGTCGCGCCCTGACACGATCAACCCGAGTTTCGACAACGGTTCCTCGATATCGGTATATTGAGGCTTTGCGTTCGTTTGGATGATTGGAGCGCTCTTCTGATGCATGAATTACATGTATTTGAATAAAATTCAGGATATCTACACACAAGTCGCGACCTGGCACGATCAACCCGAGTTTCCACAACGGTTTCTCGATTTCGGTAGATCGAGTCTTTGCGTTCGTTTGGATGATTGGAGGTCGCTTCAGATGCATGATTTTCATGTATTCGAGTGAAATGGAGTTAATCGACAAACAATACACGCACTGAAACTTTCGCCGCGAGTTTGCACAACGATTTATGGATTTCGGTATATCGAGTCCTTTGCGTTCGTTTCGGTATTTGCAGCCACTTCTGATGGATTATTTTTATGTATTCGAGTGGAATGAAGGTAATGGATACACCAGTCGCGCCCTGAGACGATCAACCCGAGTTTACACAATGGTTCCTCGATTTCGGTATATTGAGGCTTTGCGTTCGTTTGGATGATTGGAGGGCTCTTCTGATGCATGAATTTCATGTATTTGAGTGAAACGAAGGTAATCGATACACTAGACGCGCCCTGATACGATCAACCCGAGTTTGCACAACGGTTCCTCGATTTCGGTATATTGAGGCTTTGCGTTCGTTTGGATGATTGGAGGGCGCTTCTGATGCATGAATGTCATGTATTTGAGTGAACCGAAGGTAATCGACACACTAGTCGCGCCCTGACACGATCAACCCGAGTTTGCATAACGGAACCTCGATTTCGGTATATTGAGGCTTTGCGTTCGTTTGGATGATTGGAGGGATCTTCTGATGCATGAATTTCATGTATTTGAGTGAACCGAAGATAATCGACACACCAGTCGCGCCCTGACACGATCAACCCGAGTTTCCACAACGGTTCCTCGATTTCGGTATATTGAGGCTTTGCGTTCGTTTGGATGATTGGAGGGCTCTTCTGATGCATGAATTTCATGTATTTGAGTAATCCGAAGATAATCGACACACTAGTCGCGCCCTGACACGATCAACCCGAGTTTGCATAACGGTTCCTCGATTTCGGTATATTGAGGCTTTGCGTTCGTTTGGATGATTGGAGGGCTCTTCTGATGCATGAATTTCATGTACTTGAATAAAATGCTGGATATCGACACACAAGTCGCGACCTGGCACGATCAACCCGAGTTTCCACAACGGTTCCTCGATTTCGGTATATTGAGGCTTTGCGTTCGTTTGGATGATTGGAGGGCTCTTCTGATGCATGAATTTCATGAATTTGAATGAAATGAAGGTTATCGACACAACAGTCGCGCCCTGACACGATCAACCCGAGTTTCGACAACGGTTCCTCGATATCGATATATTGAGGCTTTGCGTTCGTTTGGATGATTGGAGCGCTCTTCTGATGCATGAATTACATGTATTTGAATAAAATTCAGGATATCTACACACAAGTCGCGACCTGGCACGATCAACCCGAGTTTCCACAACGGTTTCTCGATTTCGGTAGATCGAGGCTTTGCGTTCGTTTGGATGATTGGAGGTCGCTTCAGATGCATGATTTTCATGTATTCGAGTGAAATGGAGGTAATCGACAAACAATACACGCACTGAAACTTTTGCCGCGAGTTTGCACAACGATTTCTGGATTTCGGTATATCGAGTCCTTTGCGTTCGTTTCGGTATTTGCAGGCCACTTCTGATGGATGATTTTTATGTATTCGAGTGGAATGAAGGTAATGGATACACCAGTCGCGCCCTGAGACGATCAACCCGAGTTTACACAATGGTTCCTCGATTTCGGTATATTGAGGCTTTGCGTTCGTTTGGATGATTGGAGGGCTCTTCTGATGCATGAATTTCATGTATTTGAGTGAACCGAAGGTAATCGACACACTAGTCGCGCCCTGACACGATCAACCCGAGTTTGCATAACGGTTCCTCGATTTCGGTATATTGAGGCTTTGCGTTCGTTTGGATGATTGGAGGGCTCTTCTGATGCATGAATTTCATGTATTTGAATAAAATGCAGGATACCGACACACAAGACGCGAACTGGCACGATCAACCCGAGTTTCCACAACGGTTTCTCGATTTCGGTATATTGAGGCTTTGCGTTCGTTTGGATGATTGGAGGGCTCTTCTGATGCATGAATTTCATGAATTTGAATGAAATGAAGGTTATCGACACACCAGTCGCGCCCTGACACGATCAACCCGAGTTTCCACAACGGTTCCTCGATTTCGGTATATTGAGGCTTTGCGTTCGTTTGGGTATTTGCAGGCCACTTCTGATGTATGATTTTTATGTATTCGAGTGAAATGAAGGTAATCGACACACCAGTCGCGCCCTGAGACGATCAACCCGAGTTTGCATAACGGTTCCTCGATTTCGGTATATTGAGGCTTTGCGTTCGTTTGGATGATTGGAGGGCTCTTCTGATGCATGAATTTCATGTATTTGAATAAAATGCAGGATACCGACACACAAGTCGCGACCTGGCACGATCAACCCGAGTTTCCACAACGGTTTCTCGATTTCGGTATATTGAGGCTTTGCGTTCGTTTGGATGATTGGAGGGCTCTTCTGATGCATGAATTTCATGAATTTGAATGAAATGAAGGTTATCGACACACCAGTCGCGCCCTGACACGATCAACCCGAGTTTCCACAACGGTTCCTCGATTTCGGTATATTGAGGCTTTGCGTTCGTTTGGATGATTGGAGGGCTCTTCTGATGCATGAATTTCATGTATTTGAGTGAACCGAAGGTAATCGACACACTAGTCGCGCCCTGACACGATCAACCCGAGTTTGCATAACGGTTCCTCTATTTCGGTATATTGAGGCCTTGCGTTCGTTTTGATGATTGGCGGTCGCTTCAGATGCATGAATTTCATGTATTTGAATGGAATGGATGTAATCGACAAACAATACACGCACTGAAACTTTGGCCGCGAGTTTGTACAACGATTTCTGGATTTCGGTATATCGAGACGTTTGCGTTCGTTTGGGTATTTGCAGGCCACTTCTGATGGATGATTTTTATGTATTCGAGTGAATTGAAGGTAATCGACACACCAGTCGTGCCCTGAGACTATCAACCCGAGTTTGCATAACGGTTCCTCGATTTCGGTATATTGAGGCTTTGCGTTCGTTTGGATGATTGGAGGGCTCTTCTGATGCATGAATTTCATGTATTTAAGTGAACCGAAGGTAATCGACACACTAGTCGCGCCCTGACACGATCAACCCGAGTTTGCATAACGGAACCTCGATTTCGGTATATTGAGGCTTTGCGTTCGTTTGGATGATTGGAGGGCTCTTCTGATGCATGAATTTCATGTATTTGAGTGAACCGAAGATAATCGACACACCAGTCGCGCCCTGACACGACCAACCCGAGTTTCCACAACGGTTCCTCGATTTCGGTATATTGAGGCTTTGCGTTCGTTTGGATGATTGGAGGGCTCTTCTGATGCATGAATTTCATATATTTGAGTGAACCGAAGATAATCGACACACTAGTCGCGCCCTGACACGATCAACCCGAGTTTGCATAACGGTTCCTCGATTTCGGTATATTGAGGCTTTGCGTTCGTTTGGATGATTGGAGGGCTCTTCTGATGCATGAATTTCATGTACTTGAATAAAATGCAGGATATCGACACACCAGTCGCGCCCTGAGACGATCAACCCGAGTTTACACAACGGTTCCTCTATTTCGGTATATTGAGGCTTCGCGTTAGGTTGGATGATTGGAGGGCTCTTCTGATCCATGAATTTCATGTATTTGAGTGAAACGAAGTCAATCGACACACTAGTCGCGCCCTGAGACGATCAACCCGAGTTTACACAACAATTCCTTGATTTCGGTATATTGAGGCTTTGCGTTCGTTTGGATGATTGGAGTGCTCTTCTGATGCATGAATTTCATGTATTTGAATGAAATGAAGGTAACCGACACACAAGTCGCGCCCTGACACGATCAACCCGAGTTTGCACAACGGTTCCCCGATTTCGGTATATTGAGGCTTTGCGTTCGTTTGGATGATTGGAGTGCTCTTCTGATGCATGAATTTCATGTATTTGAATGAAATGAAGGTAATCGACACACAAGTCGCGCCCTGACACGATCAACCCGAGTTTGCACAACGGTTCCCCGATTTCGGTATATTGAGGCTTTGCGTTCGTTTGGATGATTGGAGGGCGAGTCTGATGCATGAATTTCGTGTATTTGAATAAAATAAAGGTTATCGACACACCAGTCCCGCCCTGACACGATCAACCCGAGTTTGCACGACGGTTCCTCGATTTCGGTATATTGAGGCTTTGCGTTCGTTTGGATGATTGGAGCGCTCTTCTGATGCATGAATTACATGTATTTGAATAAAATTCAGGATATCTACACACAAGTCGCGACCTGGCACGATCAACCCGAGTTTCCACAACGGTTTCTCGATTTCGGTAGATCGAGGCTTTGCGTTCGTTTGGATGATTTGAGGTCGCTTCAGATGCATGATTTTCATGTATTCGAGTGAAATGGAGGTAATCGGCAAGCAATACACGCACTGAAACTTTCGCCGCGAGTTTGCACAACGATTTCTGGATTTCGGTATATCGGGTCCTTTGCGTTCGTTTGGGTGTTTGCAGGCCACTTGTGGTTCATGAGTTTCATGTATTTGAATGAAACGAAGGTAATCGACACACAAGTCGCGCCCAGGAGCACTCGCATCGAGTTTGCACAACGATTTCTCGATTTCCGTGTATCGAGGGTTTGCGTTGGTCTCGATATTTGCAGGTCGCTACTGATGCATTATTTTTATGTATTCGAGTAAAATAAAGGTAATCGACACACCACTCGCGTCCTGAGATGATCAACCCGAGTGTACACAACGGTTCCTCGATTTCGGTATATTGAGGCTTTGCGTTCGTTTGGATGATTGGAGGGCACTTCTGATGCCTGAATGTCATGTATTTGAGTGAACCGAAGGTAATCGACACACTAGTCGCGCCCTGACACGATCAACCCGAGTTTGCATAACGGAACCTCGATTTCGGTATATTGAGGCTTTGCGTTCGTTTGGATGATTGGAGGGATCTTCTGATGCATGAATTTCATGTATTTGAGTGAACCGAAGATAATGGACACACCAGTCGCGCCCTGACACGATCAACCCGAGTTTCCACAACGGTTCCTCGATTTCGGTATATTGAAGCTTTGCGTTCGTTTGGATGATTGGAGGGCTCTTCTGATGCATGAATTTCATGTATTTGAGTAAACCGAAGATAATCGACACACTAGTCGCGCCCTGACACGATCAACCCGAGTTTGCATAACGGTTCCTCGATTTCGGTATATTGAGGCTTTGCGTTCGTTTGGATGATTGGAGGGCTCTTCTGATGCATGAATTTCATGTACTTGAATAAAATGCTGGATATCGACACACAAGTCGCGACCTGGCACGATCAACCCGAGTTTCCACAACGGTTCCTCGATTTCGGTATATTGAGGCTTTGCGTTCGTTTGGATGATTGGAGGGCTCTTCTGATGCATGAATTTCATGAATTTGAATGAAATGAAGGTTATCGACACAACAGTCGCGCCCTGACACGATCAACCCGAGTTTCGACAACGGTTCCTCGATATCGATATATTGAGGCTTTGCGTTCGTTTGGATGATTGGAGCGCTCTTCTGATGCATGAATTACATGTATTTGAATAAAATTCAGGATATCTACACACAAGTCGCGACCTGGCACGATCAACCCGAGTTTCCACAACGGTTTCTCGATTTCGGTAGATCGAGGCTTTGCGTTCGTTTGGATGATTGGAGGTCGCTTCAGATGCATGATTTTCATGTATTCGAGTGAAATGGAGGTAATCGACAAACAATACACGCACTGAAACTTTTGCCGCGAGTTTGCACAACGATTTCTGGATTTCGGTATATCGAGTCCTTTGCGTTCGTTTCGGTATTTGCAGGCCACTTCTGATGGATGATTTTTATGTATTCGAGTGGAATGAAGGTAATGGATACACCAGTCGCGCCCTGAGACGATCAACCCGAGTTTACACAATGGTTCCTCGATTTCGGTATATTGAGGCTTTGCGTTCGTTTGGATGATTGGAGGGCTCTTCTGATGCATGAATTTCATGTATTTGAGTGAACCGAAGGTAATCGACACACTAGTCGCGCCCTGACACGATCAACCCGAGTTTGCATAACGGTTCCTCGATTTCGGTATATTGAGGCTTTGCGTTCGTTTGGATGATTGGAGGGCTCTTCTGATGCATGAATTTCATGTATTTGAATAAAATGCAGGATACCGACACACAAGTCGCGAACTGGCACGATCAACCCGAGTTTCCACAACGGTTTCTCGATTTCGGTATATTGAGGCTTTGCGTTCGTTTGGATGATTGGAGGGCTCTTCTAATGCATGAATTTCATGAATTTGAATGAAATGAAGGTTATCGACACACCAGTCGCGTCCTGACACGATCAACCCGAGTTTCCACAACGGTTCCTCGATTTCGGTATATTGAGGCTTTGCGTTCGTTTGGGTATTTGCAGGCCACTTCTGATGTATGATTTTTATGTATTCGAATGAAATAAAGGTAATCGACACACCAGTCGCGCCCTGAGACGATCAACCCGAGTTTGCATAACGGTTCCTCGATTTCGGTATATTGAGGCTTTGCGTTCGTTTGGATGATTGGAGGGCTCTTCTGATGCATGAATTTCATGTATTTGAATAAAATGCAGGATACCGACACACAAGTCGCGACCTGGCACGATCAACCCGAGTTTCCACAACGGTTTCTCGATTTCGGTATATTGAGGCTTTGCGTTCGTTTGGATGATTGGAGGGCTCTTCTGATGCATGAATTTCATGAATTTGAATGAAATGAAGGTTATCGACACACCAGTCGCGCCCTGACACGATCAACCCGAGTTTCCACAACGGTTCCTCGATTTCGGTATATTGAGGCTTTGCGTTCGTTTGGATGATTGGAGGGCTCTTCTGATGCATGAATTTCATGTATTTGAGTGAACCGATGGTAATCGACACACTAGTCGCGCCCTGACACGATCAACCCGAGTTTGCACAACGGTTCCTCTATTTCGGTATATTGAGGCCTTGCGTTCGTTTTGATGATTGGCGGTCGCTTCAGATGCATGAATTTCATGTATTTGAATGGAATGGATGTAATCGACAAACAATACACGCACTGAAACTTTGGCCGCGAGTTTGTACAACGATTTCTGGATTTCGGTATATCGAGGCCTTTGCGTTCGTTTGGGTATTTGCAGGCCACTTCTGATGGATGATTTTTATGTATTCGAGTGAAATGAAGGTAATCGACACACCAGTCGCGCCCTGAGACGATCAACCCGAGTTTGCATAACGGTTCCTCGATTTCGGTATATTGAGGCTTTGCGTTCGTTTGGATGATTGGAGGGCTCTTCTGATGCATGAATTTCATGTATTTGAGTGAACCGATGGTAATCGACACACTAGTCGCGCCCTGACACGATCAACCCGAGTTTGCATAACGGAACCTCGATTTCGGTATATTGAGGCTTTGCGTTCGTTTGGATGATTGGAGGGCTCTTCTGATGCATGAATTTCATGTATTTGAGTGAACCGAAGATAATCGACACACCAGTCGCGCCCTGACACGATCAACCCGAGTTTCCACAACGGTTCCTCGATTTCGGTATATTGAGGCTTTGCGTTCGTTTGGATGATTGGAGGGCTCTTCTGATGCATGAATTTCATGTATTTGAGTGAACCGAAGATAATCGACACACTAGTCGCGCCCTGACACGATCAACCCGAGTTTGCATAACGGTTCCTCGATTTCGGTATATTGAGGCTTTGCGTTCGTTTGGATGATTGGAGGGCTCTTCTGATGCATGAATTTCATGTACTTGAATAAAATGCAGGATATCGACACACCAGTCGCGCCCTGAGACGATCAACCCGAGTTTACACAACGGTTCCTCTATTTCGGTATATTGAGGCTTTGCGTTAGGTTGGATGATTGGAGGGCTCTTCTGATCCATGAATTTCATGTATTTGAGTGAAACGAAGTCAATCGACACACTAGTCGCGCCCTGAGACGATCAACCCGAGTTTACACAACAATTCCTTGATTTCGGTATATTGAGGCTTTGCGTTCGTTTGGATGATTGGAGTGCTCTTCTGATGCATGAATTTCATGTATTTGAATGAAATGAAGGTAACCGACACACAAGTCGCGCCCTGACACGATCAACCCGAGTTTGCACAACGGTTCCCCGATTTCGGTATATTGAGGCTTTGCGTTCGTTTGGATGATTGGAGTGCTCTTCTGATGCATGAATTTCATGTATTTGAATGAAATGAAGGTAATCGACACACAAGTCGCGCCCTGACACGATCAACCCGAGTTTGCACAACGGTTCCCCGATTTCGGTATATTGAGGCTTTGCGTTCGTTTGGATGATTGGAGTGCTCTTCTGATGCATGAATTTCATGTATTTGAATGAAATGAAGGTAATCGACACACAAGTCGCGCCCTGACACGATCAACCCGAGTTTGCACAACGGTTCCCCGATTTCGGTATATTGAGGCTTTGCGTTTGTTTGGATGATTGGAGGGCGAGTCTGATGCATGAATTTCGTGTATTTGAATAAAATAAAGGTTATCGACACACCAGTCCCGCCCTGACACGATCAACCCGAGTTTGCACGACGGTTCCTCGATTTCGGTATATTGAGGCTTTGCGTTCGTTTGGATGATTGGAGCGCTCTTCTGATGCATGAATTACATGTATTTGAATAAAATTCAGGATATCTACACACAAGTCGCGACCTGGCACGATCAACCCGAGTTTCCACAACGGTTTCTCGATTTCGGTAGATCGAGGCTTTGCGTTCGTTTGGATGATTGGAGGTCGCTTCAGATGCATGATTTTCATGTATTCGAGTGAAATGGAGGTAATCGACAAACAATACACGCACTGAAACTTTTGCCGCGAGTTTGCACAACGATTTCTGGATTTCGGTATATCGAGTCCTTTGCGTTCGTTTCGGTATTTGCAGGCCACTTCTGATGGATGATTTTTATGTATTCGATTGGAATGAAGGTTATGGATACACCAGTCGCGCCCTGAGACGATCAACCCGAGTTTACACAATGGTTCCTCGATTTCGGTATATTGAGGCTTTGCGTTCGTTTGGATGATTGGAGGGCTCTTCTGATGCATGAATTTCATGTATTTGCGTGAACCGAAGGTAATCGACACATTAGTCGCGCCCTGACACGAACAACCCGAGTTTGCATAACGGTTCCTCGATTTCGGTATATTGAGGCTTTGCGTTCGTTTGGATGATTGGAGGGCTCTTCTGATGCATGAATTTCATGTATTTGAATAAAATGCAGGATACCGACACACAAGTCGCGAACTGGCACGATCAACCCGAGTTTCCACAACGGTTTCTCGATTTCGGTATATTGAGGCTTTGCGTTCGTTTGGATGATTGGAGGGCTCTTCTAATGCATGAATTTCATGAATTTGAATGAAATGAAGGTTATCGACACACCAGTCGCGCCCTGACACGATCAACCCGAGTTTCCACAACGGTTCCTCGATTTCGGTATATTGAGGCTTTGCGTTCGTTTGGGTATTTGCAGGCCACTTCTGATGTATGATTTTTATGTATTCGAGTGAAATAAAGGTAATCGACACACCAGTCGCGCCCTGAGACGATCAACCCGAGTTTGCATAACGGTTCCTCGATTTCGGTATATTGAGGCTTTGCGTTCGTTTGGATGATTGGAGGGCTCTTCTGATGCATGAATTTCATGTATTTGAATAAAATGCAGGATACCGACACACAAGTCGCGACCTGGCACGATCAACCCGAGTTTCCACAACGGTTTCTCGATTTCGGTATATTGAGGCTTTGCGTTCGTTTGGATGATTGGAGGGCTCTTCTGATGCATGAATTTCATGAATTTGAATGAAATGAAGGTTATCGACACACCAGTCGCGCCCTGACACGATCAACCCGAGTTTCCACAACGGTTCCTCGATTTCGGTATATTGAGGCTTTGCGTTCGTTTGGATGATTGGAGGGCTCTTCTGATGCATGAATTTCATGTATTTGAGTGAACCGATGGTAATCGACACACTAGTCGCGCCCTGACACGATCAACCCGAGTTTGCACAACGGTTCCTCTATTTCGGTATATTGAGGCCTTGCGTTCGTTTTGATGATTGGCGGTCGCTTCAGATGCATGAATTTCATGTATTTGAATGGAATGGATGTAATCGACAAACAATACACGCACTGAAACTTTGGCCGCGAGTTTGTACAACGATTTCTGGATTTCGGTATATCGAGGCCTTTGCGTTCGTTTGGGTATTTGCAGGCCACTTCTGATGGATGATTTTTATGTATTCGAGTGAAATGAAGGTAATCGACACACCAGTCGCGCCCTGAGACGATCAACCCGAGTTTGCATAACGGTTCCTCGATTTCGGTATATTGAGGCTTTGCGTTCGTTTGGATGATTGGAGGGCTCTTCTGATGCATGAATTTCATGTATTTGAGTGAACCGAAGGTAATCGACACACTAGTCGCGCCCTGACACGATCAACCCGAGTTTGCATAACGGAACCTCGATTTCGGTATATTGAGGCTTTGCGTTCGTTTGGATGATTAGAGGGCTCTTCTGATGCATGAATTTCATGTATTTGAGTGAACCGAAGATAATCGACACACCAGTCGCGCCCTGACACGATCAACCCGAGTTTCCACAACGGTTCCTCGATTTCGGTATATTGAGGCTTTGCGTTCGTTTGGATGATTGGAGGGCTCTTCTGATGCATGAATTTCATGTATTTGAGTGAACCGAAGATAATCGACACACTAGTCGCGCCCTGACACGATCAACCCGAGTTTGCATAACGGTTCCTCGATTTCGGTATATTGAGGCTTTGCGTTCGTTTGGATGATTGGAGGGCTCTTCTGATGCATGAATTTCATGTACTTGAATAAAATGCAGGATATCGACACACCAGTCGCGCCCTGAGACGATCAACCCGAGTTTACACAACGGTTCCTCTATTTCGGTATATTGAGGCTTTGCGTTAGGTTGGATGATTGGAGGGCTCTTCTGATCCATGAATTTCATGTATTTGAGTGAAACGAAGTCAATCGACACACTAGTCGCGCCCTGAGACGATCAACCCGAGTTTACACAACAATTCCTTGATTTCGGTATATTGAGGCTTTGCGTTCGTTTGGATGATTGGAGTGCTCTTCTGATGCATGAATTTCATGTATTTGAATGAAATGAAGGTAACCGACACACAAGTCGCGCCCTGACACGATCAACCCGAGTTTGCACAACGGTTCCCCGATTTCGGTATATTGAGGCTTTGCGTTCGTTTGGATGATTGGAGTGCTCTTCTGATGCATGAATTTCATGTATTTGAATGAAATGAAGGTAATCGACACACAAGTCGCGCCCTGACACGATCAACCCGAGTTTGCACAACGGTTCCCCGATTTCGGTATATTGAGGCTTTGCGTTCGTTTGGATGATTGGAGGGCGAGTCTGATGCATGAATTTCGTGTATTTGAATAAAATAAAGGTTATCGACACACCAGTCCCGCCCTGACACGATCAACCCGAGTTTGCACGACGGTTCCTCGATTTCGGTATATTGAGGCTTTGCGTTCGTTTGGATGATTGGAGCGCTCTTCTGATGCATGAATTACATGTATTTGAATAAAATTCAGGATATCTACACACAAGTCGCGACCTGGCACGATCAACCCGAGTTTCCACAACGGTTTCTCGATTTCGGTAGATCGAGGCTTTGCGTTCGTTTGGATGATTGGAGGGCTCTTCTGATGCATGAATTTCATGTATTTGCGTGAACCGAAGGTAATCGACACATTAGTCGCGCCCTGACACGAACAACCCGAGTTTGCATAACGGTTCCTCGATTTCGGTATATTGAGGCTTTGCGTTCGTTTGGATGATTGGAGGGCTCTTCTGATGCATGAATTTCATGTATTTGAATAAAATGCAGGATACCGACACACAAGTCGCGAACTGGCACGATCAACCCGAGTTTCCACAACGGTTTCTCGATTTCGGTATATTGAGGCTTTGCGTTCGTTTGAATGATTGGAGGGCTCTTCTGATGCATGAATTTCATGAATTTGAATGAAATGAAGGTTATCGACACACCAGTCGCGCCCTGACACGATCAACCCGAGTTTCCACAACGGTTCCTCGATTTCGGTATATTGAGGCTTTGCGTTCGTTTGGGTATTTGCAGGCCACTTCTGATGGATGATTTTTATGTATTCGAGTGAAATGAAGGTAATCGACACACCAGTCGCGCCCTGAGACGATCAACCCGAGTTTGCATAACGGTTCCTCGATTTCGGTATATTGAGGCTTTGCGTTCGTTTGGATGATTGGAGGGCTCTTCTGATGCATGAATTTCATGTATTTGAGTGAACCGAAGATAATCGACATACTAGTCGCGCCCTGACACGATCAACCCGAGTTTGCATAACGGTTCCTCGATTTCGGTATATTGAGGCTTTGCGTTCGTTTGGATGATTGGAGGGCTCTTCTGATGCATGAATTTCATGTACTTGAATAAAATGCTGGATATCGACACACAAGTCGCGACCTGGCACGATCAACCCGAGTTTCCACAACGGTTTCTCGATTTCGGTAGATCGAGGCTTTGCGTTCGTTTGGATGATTGGAGGTCGCTTCAGATGCATGATTTTCATGTATTCGAGTGAAATGGAGGTAATCGGCAAGCAATACACGCACTGAAACTTTCGCCGCGAGTTTGCACAACGATTTCTGGATTTCGGTATATCGGGTCCTTTGCGTTCGTTTCGGTAATTGCAGGCCACTTCTAATGGATGATTTTCATGTATTCGAGTGAAATGAAGGTAATCGATACACCAGTCGCGCCCTGAGACGATCAACCCGAGTTTCCACAACGGTTCCTCGATTTCGTTATATTGAGGCTTTGCGTTCGTTTGGATGATTGGAGGGCTCTTCTGATGCATGAATTTCATGAATTTGAATGAAATGAAGGTTATCGACACAACAGTCGCGCCCTGACACGATCAACCCGAGTTTCGACAACGATTCCTCGATATCGATATATTGAGGCTTTGCGTTCGTTTGGATGATTGGAGCGCTCTTCTGATGCATGAATTACATGTATTTGAATAAAATTCAGGATATCTACACACAAGTCGCGACCTGGCACGATCAACCCGAGTTTCCACAACGGTTTCTCGATTTCGGTAGATCGAGGCTTTGCGTTCGTTTGGATGATTGGAGGTCGCTTCAGATGCATGATTTTCATGTATTCGAGTGAAATGGAGGTAATCGACAAACAATACACGCACTGAAACTTTTGCCGCGAGTTTGCACAACGATTTCTGGATTTCGGTATATCGAGTCCTTTGCGTTCGTTTCGGTGTTTGCAGGCCACTTCTGATGGATGATTTTTATGTATTCGAGTGGAATGAAGGTAATGGATACACCAGTCGCGCCCTGAGACGATCAACCCGAGTTTACACATTGGATCCTCGATTTCGGTATATTGAGGCTTTGCGTTCGTTTGGATGATTGGAGGGCTCTTCTGATGCATGAATTTCATGTATTTGAGTGAACCGAAGGTAATCGACACACTAGTCGCGCCCTGACACGATCAACCCGAGTTTGCATAACGGTTCCTCGATTTCGGTATATTGAGGCTTTGCGTTCGTTTGGATGATTGGAGGGCTCTTCTGATGCATGAATTTCATGTATTTGAATAAAATGCAGGATACCGACACACAAGTCGCGAACTGGCACGATCAACCCGAGTTTCCACAACGGTTTCTCGATTTCGGTATATTGAGGCTTTGCGTTCGTTTGGATGATTGGAGGGCTCTTCTGATGCATGAATTTCATGAATTTGAATGAAATGAAGGTTATCGACACACCAGTCGCGCCCTGACACGATCAACCCGAGTTTCCACAACGGTTCCTCGATTTCGGTATATTGAGGCTTTGCGTTCGTTTGGGTATTTGCAGGCCACTTCTGATGTATGATTTTTATGTATTCGAGTGAAATGAAGGTAATCGACACACCAGTCGCGCCCTGAGACGATCAACCCGAGTTTGCATAACGGTTCCTCGATTTCGGTATATTGAGGCTTTGCGTTCGTTTGGATGATTGGAGGGCTCTTCTGATGCATGAATTTCATGTATTTGAGTGAACCGAAGGTAATCGACACACTAGTCGCGCCCTGACACGATCAACCCGAGTTTGCATAACGCAACCTCGATTTCGGTATATTGAGGCTTTGCGTTCGTTTGGATAATTGGAGGGCTCTTCTGATGCATGAATTTCATGTATTTGAGTGAACCGAAGATAATCGACACACCAGTCGCGCCCTGACACGATCAACCCGAGTTTCCACAACGGTTCCTCGATTTCGGTATATTGAGGCTTTGCGTTCGTTTGGATGATTGGAGGGCTCTTCTGATGCATGAATTTCATGTATTTGAGTGAACCGAAGATAATCGACACACTAGTCGCGCCCTGACACGATCAACCCGAGTTTGCATAACGGTTCCTCGATTTCGGTATATTGAGGCTTTGCGTTCGTTTGGATGATTGGAGGGCTCTTCTGATGCATGAATTTCATGTACTTGAATAAAATGCAGGATATCGACACACCAGTCGCGCCCTGAGACGATCAACCCGAGTTTACACAACGGTTCCTCTATTTCGGTATATTGAGGCTTTGCGTTAGGTTGGATGATTGGAGGGCTCTTCTGATCCATGAATTTCATGTATTTGAGTGAAACGAAGTCAAACGACACACTAGTCGCGCCCTGAGACGATCAACCCGAGTTTACACAACAATTCCTTGATTTCGGTATATTGAGGCTTTGCGTTCGTTTGGATGATTGGAGTGCTCTTCTGATGCATGAATTTCATGTATTTGAATGAAGTGAAGGTAACCGACACACAAGTCGCGCCCTGACACGATCAACCCGAGTTTGCACAACGGTTCCCCGATTTCGGTATATTGAGGCTTTGCGTTCGTTTGGATGATTGGAGTGCTCTTCTGATGCATGAATTTCGTGTATTTGAATAAAATAAAGGTTATCGACACACCAGTCGCGCCCTGACACGATCAACCCGAGTTTGCACGACGGTTCCTCGATTTCGGTATATTGAGGCTTTGCGTTCGTTTGGATGATTGGAGCGCTCTTCTGATGCATGAATTACATGTATTTGAATAAAATTCAGGATATCTACACACAAGTCGCGACCTGGCACGATCAACCCGAGTTTCCACAACGGTTTCTCGATTTCGGTAGATCGAGGCTTTGCGTTCGTTTGGATGATTGGAGGTCGCTTCAGATGCATGATTTTCATGTATTCGAGTGAAATGGAGGTAATCGACAAACAATACACGCACTGAAACTTTTGCCGCGAGTTTGCACAACGATTTCTGGATTTCGGTATATCGAGTCCTTTGCGTTCGTTTCGGTATTTGCAGACCACTTCTGATGGATGATTTTTATGTATTCGAGTGGAATGAAGGTAATGGATACACCAGTTGCGCGCTGAGACGATCAACCCGAGTTTACACAATGGTTCCTCGATTTCGGTATATTGAGGCTTTGCGTTCGTTTGGATGATTGGAGGGCTCTTCTGATGCATGAATTTCATGTATTTGAGTGAACCGAAGGTAATCGACACACTAGTCGCGCCCTGACACGATCAACCCGAGTTTGCATAACGGTTCCTCGATTTCGGTATATTGAGGCTTTGCGTTCGTTTGGATGATTGGAGGGCTCTTCTGATGCATGAATTTCATGTATTTGAGTGAACCGAAGGTAATCGACACACTAGTCGCGCCCTGACACGATCAACCCGAGTTTGCATAACGGAACCTCGATTTCGGTATATTGAGGCTTTGCGTTCGTTTGGATGATTAGAGGGCTCTTCTGATGCATGAATTTCATGTATTTGAGTGAACCGAAGATAATCGACACACCAGTCGCGCCCTGACACGATCAACCCGAGTTTCCACAACGGTTCCTCGATTTCGGTATATTGAGGCTTTGCGTTCGTTTGGATGATTGGAGGGCTCTTCTGATGCATGAATTTCATGTATTTGAGTGAACCGAAGATAATCGACACACTAGTCGCGCCCTGACACGATCAACCCGAGTTTGCATAACGGTTCCTCGATTTCGGTATATTGAGGCTTTGCGTTCGTTTGGATGATTGGAGGGCTCTTCTGATGCATGAATTTCATGTACTTGAATAAAATGCAGGATATCGACACACCAGTCGCGCCCTGAGACGATCAACCCGAGTTTACACAACGGTTCCTCTATTTCGGTATATTGAGGCTTTGCGTTAGGTTGGATGATTGGAGGGCTCTTCTGATCCATGAATTTCATGTATTTGAGTGAAACGAAGTCAATCGACACACTAGTCGCGCCCTGAGACGATCAACCCGAGTTTACACAACAATTCCTTGATTTCGGTATATTGAGGCTTTGCGTTCGTTTGGATGATTGGAGTGCTCTTCTGATGCATGAATTTCATGTATTTGAATGAAATGAAGGTAACCGACACACAAGTCGCGCCCTGACACGATCAACCCGAGTTTGCACAACGGTTCCCCGATTTCGGTATATTGAGGCTTTGCGTTCGTTTGGATGATTGGAGTGCTCTTCTGATGCATGAATTTCATGTATTTGAATGAAATGAAGGTAATCGACACACAAGTCGCGCCCTGACACGATCAACCCGAGTTTGCACAACGGTTCCCCGATTTCGGTATATTGAGGCTTTGCGTTCGTTTGGATGATTGGAGGGCGAGTCTGATGCATGAATTTCGTGTATTTGAATAAAATAAAGGTTATCGACACACCAGTCCCGCCCTGACACGATCAACCCGAGTTTGCACGACGGTTCCTCGATTTCGGTATATTGAGGCTTTGCGTTCGTTTGGATGATTGGAGCGCTCTTCTGATGCATGAATTACATGTATTTGAATAAAATTCAGGATATCTACACACAAGTCGCGACCTGGCACGATCAACCCGAGTTTCCACAACGGTTTCTCGATTTCGGTAGATCGAGGCTTTGCGTTCGTTTGGATGATTGGAGGGCTCTTCTGATGCATGAATTTCATGTATTTGCGTGAACCGAAGGTAATCGACACATTAGTCGCGCCCTGACACGAACAACCCGAGTTTGCATAACGGTTCCTCGATTTCGGTATATTGAGGCTTTGCGTTCGTTTGGATGATTGGAGGGCTCTTCTGATGCATGAATTTCATGTATTTGAATAAAATGCAGGATACCGACACACAAGTCGCGAACTGGCACGATCAACCCGAGTTTCCACAACGGTTTCTCGATTTCGGTATATTGAGGCTTTGCGTTCGTTTGAATGATTGGAGGGCTCTTCTGATGCATGAATTTCATGAATTTGAACGAAATGAAGGTTATCGACACACCAGTCGCGCCCTGACACGATCAACCCGAGTTTCCACAACGGTTCCTCGATTTCGGTATATTGAGGCTTTGCGTTCGTTTGGGTATTTGCAGGCCACTTCTGATGGATGATTTTTATGTATTCGAGTGAAATGAAGGTAATCGACACACCAGTCGCGCCCTGAGACGATCAACCCGAGTTTGCATAACGGTTCCTCGATTTCGGTATATTGAGGCTTTGCGTTCGTTTGGATGATTGGAGGGCTCTTCTGATGCATGAATTTCATGTATTTGAGTGAACCGAAGATAATCGACATACTAGTCGCGCCCTGACACGATCAACCCGAGTTTGCATAACGGTTCCTCGATTTCGGTATATTGAGGCTTTGCGTTCGTTTGGATGATTGGAGGGCTCTTCTGATGCATGAATTTCATGTACTTGAATAAAATGCTGGATATCGACACACAAGTCGCGACCTGGCACGATCAACCCGAGTTTCCACAACGGTTTCTCGATTTCGGTAGATCGAGGCTTTGCGTTCGTTTGGATGATTGGAGGTCGCTTCAGATGCATGATTTTCATGTATTCGAGTGAAATGGAGGTAATCGGCAAGCAATACACGCACTGAAACTTTCGCCGCGAGTTTGCACAACGATTTCTGGATTTCGGTATATCGGGTCCTTTGCGTTCGTTTCGGTAATTGCAGGCCACTTCTAATGGATGATTTTCATGTATTCGAGTGAAATGAAGGTAATCGATACACCAGTCGCGCCCTGAGACGATCAACCCGAGTTTCCACAACGGTTCCTCGATTTCGTTATATTGAGGCTTTGCGTTCGTTTGGATGATTGGAGGGCTCTTCTGATGCATGAATTTCATGAATTTGAATGAAATGAAGGTTATCGACACAACAGTCGCGCCCTGACACGATCAACCCGAGTTTCGACAACGATTCCTCGATATCGATATATTGAGGCTTTGCGTTCGTTTGGATGATTGGAGCGCTCTTCTGATGCATGAATTACATGTATTTGAATAAAATTCAGGATATCTACACACAAGTCGCGACCTGGCACGATCAACCCGAGTTTCCACAACGGTTTCTCGATTTCGGTAGATCGAGGCTTTGCGTTCGTTTGGATGATTGGAGGTCGCTTCAGATGCATGATTTTCATGTATTCGAGTGAAATGGAGGTAATCGACAAACAATACACGCACTGAAACTTTTGCCGCGAGTTTGCACAACGATTTCTGGATTTCGGTATATCGAGTCCTTTGCGTTCGTTTCGGTATTTGCAGGCCACTTCTGATGGATGATTTTTATGTATTCGAGTGGAATGAAGGTAATGGATACACCAGTCGCGCCCTGAGACGATCAACCCGAGTTTACACAATGGATCCTCGATTTCGGTATATTGAGGCTTTGCGTTCGTTTGGATGATTGGAGGGCTCTTCTGATGCATGAATTTCATGTATTTGAGTGAACCGAAGGTAATCGACACACTAGTCGCGCCCTGACACGATCAACCCGAGTTTGCATAACGGTTCCTCGATTTCGGTATATTGAGGCTTTGCGTTCGTTTGGATGATTGGAGGGCTCTTCTGATGCATGAATTTCATGTATTTGAATAAAATGCAGGATACCGACACACAAGTCGCGAACTGGCACGATCAACCCGAGTTTCCACAACGGTTTCTCGATTTCGGTATATTGAGGCTTTGCGTTCGTTTGGATGATTGGAGGGCTCTTCTGATGCATGAATTTCATGAATTTGAATGAAATGAAGGTTATCGACACACCAGTCGCGCCCTGACACGATCAACCCGAGTTTGCATAACGGTTCCTCGATTTCGGTATATTGAGGCTTTGCGTTCGTTTGGATGATTGGAGGGCTCTTCTGATGCATGAATTTCATGTATTTGAGTGAACCGAAGGTAATCGACACACTAGTCGCGCCCTGACACGATCAACCCGAGTTTGCATAACGCAACCTCGATTTCGGTATATTGAGGCTTTGCGTTCGTTTGGATAATTGGAGGGCTCTTCTGATGCATGAATTTCATGTATTTGAGTGAACCGAAGATAATCGACACACCAGTCGCGCCCTGACACGATCAACCCGAGTTTCCACAACGGTTCCTCGATTTCGGTATATTGAGGCTTTGCGTTCGTTTGGATGATTGGAGGGCTCTTCTGATGCATGAATTTCATGTATTTGAGTGAACCGAAGATAATCGACACACTAGTCGCGCCCTGACACGATCAACCCGAGTTTGCATAACGGTTCCTCGATTTCGGTATATTGAGGCTTTGCGTTCGTTTGGATGATTGGAGGGCTCTTCTGATGCATGAATTTCATGTACTTGAATAAAATGCAGGATATCGACACACCAGTCGCGCCCTGAGACGATCAACCCGAGTTTACACAACGGTTCCTCTATTTCGGTATATTGAGGCTTTGCGTTAGGTTGGATGATTGGAGGGCTCTTCTGATCCATGAATTTCATGTATTTGAGTGAAACGAAGTCAAACGACACACTAGTCGCGCCCTGAGACGATCAACCCGAGTTTACACAACAATTCCTTGATTTCGGTATATTGAGGCTTTGCGTTCGTTTGGATGATTGGAGTGCTCTTCTGATGCATGAATTTCATGTATTTGAATGAAGTGAAGGTAACCGACACACAAGTCGCGCCCTGACACGATCAACCCGAGTTTGCACAACGGTTCCCCGATTTCGGTATATTGAGGCTTTGCGTTCGTTTGGATGATTGGAGTGCTCTTCTGATGCATGAATTTCGTGTATTTGAATAAAATAAAGGTTATCGACACACCAGTCGCGCCCTGACACGATCAACCCGAGTTTGCACGACGGTTCCTCGATTTCGGTATATTGAGGCTTTGCGTTCGTTTGGATGATTGGAGCGCTCTTCTGATGCATGAATTACATGTATTTGAATAAAATTCAGGATATCTACACACAAGTCGCGACCTGGCACGATCAACCCGAGTTTCCACAACGGTTTCTCGATTTCGGTAGATCGAGGCTTTGCGTTCGTTTGGATGATTGGAGGTCGCTTCAGATGCATGATTTTCATGTATTCGAGTGAAATGGAGGTAATCGACAAACAATACACGCACTGAAACTTTTGCCGCGAGTTTGCACAACGATTTCTGGATTTCGGTATATCGAGTCCTTTGCGTTCGTTTCGGTATTTGCAGACCACTTCTGATGGATGATTTTTATGTATTCGAGTGGAATGAAGGTAATGGATACACCAGTTGCGCGCTGAGACGATCAACCCGAGTTTACACAATGGTTCCTCGATTTCGGTATATTGAGGCTTTGCGTTCGTTTGGATGATTGGAGGGCTCTTCTGATGCATGAATTTCATGTATTTGAGTGAACCGAAGGTAATCGACACACTAGTCGCGCCCTGACACGATCAACCCGAGTTTGCATAACGGTTCCTCGATTTCGGTATATTGAGGCTTTGCGTTCGTTTGGATGATTGGAGGGCTCTTCTGATGCATGAATTTCATGTATTTGAATAAAATGCAGGATACCGACACACAAGTCGCGAACTGGCACGATCAACCCGAGTTTCCACAACGGTTTCTCGATTTCGGTATATTGAGGCTTTGCGTTCGTTTGGATGATTGGAGGGCTCTTCTGATGCATGAATTTCATGAATTTGAATGAAATGAAGGTTATCGACACACCAGTCGCGCCCTGACACGATCAACCCGAGTTTCCACAACGGTTCCTCGATTTCGGTATATTGAGGCTTTGCGTTCGTTTGGGTATTTGCAGGCCACTTCTGATGGATGATTTTTATGTATTCGAGTGAAATGAAGGTAATCGACACACCAGTCGCGCCCTGAGACGATCAACCCGAGTTTGCATAACGGTTCCTCGATTTCGGTATATTGAGGCTTTGCGTTCGTTTGGATGATTGGAGGGCTCTTCTGATGCATGAATTTCATGTATTTGAATAAAATGCAGGATACCGACACACAAGTCGCGACCTGGCACGATCAACCCGAGTTTCCACAACGGTTTCTCGATTTCGGTATATTGAGGCTTTGCGTTCGTTTGGATGATTGGAGGGCTCTTCTGATGCATGAATTTCATGTATTTGAATGAAATGAACGTAATCGACACACAAGTCGCGCCCTGACACGATCAACCCGAGTTTGCACAACGGTTCCCCGATTTCGGTATATTGAGGCTTTGCGTTCGTTTGGATGATTGGAGTGCTCTTCTGATGCATGAATTTCGTGTATTTGAATAAAATAAAGGTTATCGACACACCAGTCGCGCCCTGACACGATCAACCCGAGTTTGCACGACGGTTCCTCGATTTCGGTATATTGAGGCTTTGCGTTCGTTTGGATGATTGGAGCGCTCTTCTGATGCATGAATTACATGTATTTGAATAAAATTCAGGATATCTACACACAAGTCGCGACCTGGCACGATCAACCCGAGTTTCCACAACGGTTTCTCGATTTCGGTAGATCGGGGCTTTGCGTTCGTTTGGATGATTGGAGGTCGCTTCAGATGCATGATTTTCATGTATTCGAGTGAAATGGAGGTAATCGACAAACAATACACGCACTGAAACTTTTGCCGCGAGTTTGCACAACGATTTCTGGATTTCGGTATATCGAGTCCTTTGCGTTCGTTTCGGTATTTGCAGACCACTTCTGATGAATGATTTTTATGTATTCGAGTGGAATGAAGGTAATGGATACACCAGTTGCGCGCTGAGACGATCAACCCGAGTTTACACAATGGTTCCTCGATTTCGGTATATTGAGGCTTTGCGTTCGTTTGGATGATTGGAGGGCTCTTCTGATGCATGAATTTCATGTATTTGAGTGAACCGAAGGTAATCGACACACTAGTCGCGCCCTGACACGATCAACCCGAGTTTGCATAACGGTTCCTCGATTTCGGTATATTGAGGCTTTGCGTTCGTTTGGATGATTGGAGGGCTCTTCTGATGCATGAATTTCATGTATTTGAATAAAATGCAGGATACCGACACACAAGTCGCGAACTGGCACGATCAACCCGAGTTTCCACAACGGTTTCTCGATTTCGGTATATTGAGGCTTTGCGTTCGTTTGGATGATTGGAGGGCTCTTCTGATGCATGAATTTCATGAATTTGAATGAAATGAAGGTTATCGACACACCAGTCGCGCCCTGACACGATCAACCCGAGTTTCCACAACGGTTCCTCGATTTCGGTATATTGAGGCTTTGCGTTCGTTTGGGTATTTGCAGGCCACTTCTGATGGATGATTTTTATGTATTCGAGTGAAATGAAGGTAATCGACACACCAGTCGCGCCCTGAGACGATCAACCCGAGTTTGCATAACGGTTCCTCGATTTCGGTATATTGAGGCTTTGCGTTTGTTTGGATGATTTGAGGGCTCTTCTGATGCATGAATTTCATGTATTTGAATAAAATGCAGGATACCGACACACAAGTCGCGACCTGGCACGATCAACCCGAGTTTCCACAACGGTTTCTCGATTTCGGTATATTGAGGCTTTGCGTTCGTTTGGATGATTGGAGGGCTCTTCTGATGCATGAATTTCATGTATTTGAATGAAATGAACGTAATCGACACACAAGTCGCGCCCTGACACGATCAACCCGAGTTTGCACAACGGTTCCCCGATTTCGGTATATTGAGGCTTTGCGTTCGTTTGGATGATTGGAGGGCGCTTCTGATGCATGAATTTCATGTATTTGAGTGAACCGAAGGTAATCGACACACTAGTCGCGCCCTGACACGATCAACCCGAGTTTGCATAACGGTTCCTCGATTTCGATGTATTGAGGCTTTGCGTTCGTTTGGATGATTGGAGGGCTCTTCTGATGCATGAATTTCATGTATTTGAGAGAACCGAAGGTAATCGACACACTAGTCGCGCCCTGACACGATCAACCCGAGTTTGCATAACGGAACCTCGATTTCGGTATATTGAGGCTTCGCGTTCGTTTGGATGATTGGAGGGGGCTCTTCTGATGCATGAATTTCATGTATTTGAGTGAACCGAAGATAATCGACACACCAGTCGCGCCCTGACACGATCAACCCGAGTTTCCACAACGGTTCCTCGATTTCGGTTTATTGAGGCTTTGCGTTCGTTTGGATGATTGGAGGGCTCTTCTGATGCATGAATTTCATGTATTTGAGTGAACCGAAGATAATCGACACACTAGTCGCGCCCTGATACGATCAACCCGAGTTTGCATAACGGTTCCTCGATTTCGGTATATTGGGGCTTTGCGTTCGTTTGGATGATTGGAGGGCTCTTCTGATGCATGAATTTCATGAATTTGAATGAAATGCAGGATATCGACACACAAGTCGCGACCTGGCACGATCAACCCGAGTTTCCACAACGGTTTCTCGATTTCGGTAGATCGAGGCTTTGCGTTCGTTTGGATGATTGGAGGGCTCTTCTGATGCATGAATTTTATGTACTTGAATAAAATGCAGGATATCGACACACAAGTCGCGACCTGGCACGATCAACCCGAGTTTCCACAACGGTTTCTCGATTTCGGTAGATCGAGGCTTTGCGTTCGTTTGGATGATTGGAGGTCGCTTCAGATGCATGATTTTCATGTATTCGAGTGAAATGGAGTTAATCGACAAACAATACACGCACTGAAACTTTCGCCGCGAGTTTGCACAACGATTTCTGGATTTCGGTATATCGAGTCCTTTGCGTTCGTTTCGGTATTTGAAGGCCACTTCTGATGGATTATTTTTATGTATTCGAGTGGAATGAAGGTAATGGATACACCAGTCGCGCCCTGAGACGATCAACCCGAGTTTACACAATGGTTCCTCGATTTTGGTATATTGAGGCTTTGCGTTCGTTTGGATGATTGGAGGGCTCTTCTGATGCATGAATTTCATGTATTTGAGTGAAACGAAGGTAATCGATACACTAGACGCGCCCTGATACGATCAACCCGAGTTTGCACAACGGTTCCTCGATTTCGGTATATTGAGGCTTTGCGTTCGTTTGGATGATTGGAGGGCTCTTCTGATGCATGAATTTCATGTATTTGAGTGAAACGAAGGTAATAGACACACTAGTCGCGCCCTGACACGATCAACCCGAGTTTACACAACGGTTCCTCGATTTCGGTATATTGAGGCTTTGCGTTCGTTTGGATGATTGGAGGGCTCTTCTGATGCATGAATTTTATGTATTTGAGTGAAACGAAGGTAATAGACACACTAGTCGCGCCCTGACACGATCAACCCGAGTTTGCACAACGGTTCCTCGATTTCGGTATATTGAGGCATTGCGTTCGTTTGGATGATTGGAGTGCTCTTCTGATGCATGAATTTCATGTATTTGAATGAAATGAACGTAATCGACACACAAGTCGCGCCCTGACACTATTAACCCGAGTTTGCACAACGGTTCCCCGATTTCGGTATATTGAGGCTTTGCGTTCGTTTGGATGATTGGAGGGCACTTCTGATGCATGAATTTCATGTATTTGAGTGAACCGAAGGTAATCGACATACTAGTCGCGCTCTGACACGATCAACCCGAGTTTGCATAACGGTTCCTCGATTTCGGTATATTGAGGCTTTGCGTTCGTTTGGATGATTGGAGGGCTCTTCTGATGCATGAATTTCATGTATTTGAGTGAACCGAAGGTAATCGACACACTAGTCGCGCCCTGACACGATCAACCCGAGTTTGCATAACGGAACCTCGATTTCGGTATATTGAGGCTTTGCGTTCGTTTGGATGATTGGAGGGCTCTTCTGATGCATGAATTTCATGTATTTGAGTGAACCGAAGATAATCGACACACCAGTCGCGCCCTGACACGATCAACCCGAGTTTCCACAACGGTTCCTCGATTTCGGTATATTGAGGCTTTGCGTTCGTTTGGATGATTGGAGGGCTCTTCTGATGCATGAATTTCATGTATTTGAGTGAAACGAAGGTAATCGATACACTAGACGCGCCCTGCTACGATCAACCCGAGTTTGCACAACGGTTCCTCGATTTCGGTATATTGAGGCTTTGCGTTCGTTTGGATGATTGGAGGGCGCTTCTGATGCATGAATTTCATGTATTAGAGTGAATAGAAGATAATCGACACACCAGTGCCCTGACACGATCAACCCGAGTTTGCACATCGGTTTCTCGATGTCGGTATATCGAGGCCTTTGCGTTCGTTTGGGTGTTTGCAGGCCACTTGTGGTGCATGAATTTCATGTATTTGAATGAAACGAAGGTAATCGACACACAAGTCGCGCCCAGGAGCATTCGCATCGAGTTTGCACAACGATTTCTCGATTTCAGTGTATCGAGGGTTTGCGTTGGTCTCGATATTTGCAGGTCGCTTCTGATGCATTATTTTTATGTATTCGAGTAAAATAAAGGTAATCGACACACCAGTCGCGTCCTGAGATGATCAACCCGAGTGTACACAACGGTTCCTCGATTTCGGTATATTGAGGCTTTGCGTTCGTTTGGATGATTGGAGGGCTCTTCTGATGCATGAAATTCATGTATTTGAGTGAAACGAAGGTAATCGACACACTAGTCGCGCCGTGACACGATCAACCCGAGTTTGCACAACGGTTCCTCGATTTCGGTATATTGAGGCATTGCGTTCGTTTGGCTGATTGGAGGGCTCTTCTCATGCATGAATTTCATGTATTTGAGTGAACTGAAGGTAATCGATACACTAGTCGCGCCCTGACACGATCAACCCGAGGTTGCATAACGGTTCCTCGATTTCGGTATATTGAGGTTTGCGTTCGTCTGGATGATTGGAGGGCTCTTCTGATGCATGAATTTCATGTAATTGAATAAAATGCAGGATATCGACACACAAGTCGCGACCTGGCACGATCAACCCGAGTTTCCACAACGGTTTCTCGATTTCGTTAGATCGAGGCTTTGCGTTCGTTTGGATGATTGGAGGTCGCTTCAGATGCATGATTTTCATGTATTCGAGTGAAATGGAGGTAATCGGCAAGCAATACACGCACTGAAACTTTCGCCGCGAGTTTGCACAACGATTTCTGGATTTCGGTATATCGGTTCCTTTGCGTTCGTTTCGGTAATTGCAGACCACTTCTGATGGATGATTTTTATGTATTCGAGTGAAATGAAGGTAATCGATACACCAGTCTCGCCCGGAGACGATCAACCCGAGTTTCCACAACGGTTCCTCGATTTCGGTATATTGAGGCTTTGCGTTCGTTTGGATGATTGGAGGGCTCTTCTCATGCATGAATTTCATGAATTTGAGTGAACCGAAGGTAATCGACACACTAGTAGCGCACTGACACGATCAACCCGAGTTTGCATAACGGTTCCTCGATTTCGGTATATTGAGGCTTTGCGTACGTTTGGATGATTGGAGGGCTCTTCTGATGCATGAATTTCATGTATTTGAATAAAATGCAGTATATCGACACACAAGTCGCGACCTGGCACGATCAAACCGAGTTTGCATAACGGTTCCTCGATTTCGGTATATTGAGGCTTTGCGTACGTTTGGATGATTGGAGGGCTCTTCTGATGCATGAATTTCATGTATTTGAATAAAATGCAGTATATCGACACACAAGTCGCGACCTGGCACGATCAAACCGAGTTTGCATAACGGTTCCTCGATTTCGGTATATTGAGGCTTTGCGTTCGTTTGGATGATTGGAGGGCTCTTCTGATGTATGAATTTCATGTATTTGAGTGAAATGAAGGTAATCGACACACAAGTCGCGCCCTGACACGATCAACCCGAGTTTGCACAACGGTTCCCCGATTTCGGTATATTGAGGCTTTGCGTTCGTTTGGATGATTGGAGGGCGCGTCTGTTGCATGAATTTCGTGTATTTGAATAAAGTAAAGGTTATCGACACACCAGTCGCGCCCTGACACGATCAACCGGAGTTTGCACGACGGTTCCTCGATTTCGGTATATTGAGGCTTTGCGTTCGTTTGGATGATTGGAGGTCGCTTCAGATGCATGATTTTCATGTATTCGAGTGAAATGGAGGTAACCGACAAACCATACACGCACTGAAACTTTCCCCGCGAGTTTGCACAACTATTTCTGGATTTCGGTATATCGAGGCCTTTGCGTTCGTTTCGGTATTTGCAGGCCACTTCTGACGGATGATTTTTATGTACTTGAGTGAAATGAACGTAATCGATACATCAGTCGCGCTCTGAGTCGATCAATCCGAGTTTGCACAACGATTTCTGGATTTCGGTATATCGAGGCCTTTGCGTTCGTTTCGGTATTTCCCGGCCACTTCTGATGGATGAGTTTCATGTATCTGAGTGAAACGAAGGTAATCGACACACTAATCGCGCCCTGGAACAATCGCATCGAGTTTGCACAACGATTTCTCGATTTCGGTATATCGACGGTTTCCGTTGGTTGTGATGTTTGTAAGTCGCTTCTGATGCATGATTTTTATGTATTCGAGAGAAATGAAGGTAATCGATACTCCAGTCGCGCCCTGAGACGATCAACCTGAATTTGAATAACGGTTCCTCGATTTCGGTATATTGAGGCTTTGCGTTCGTTTGGATGATTGGAGCGCTCTTCTGATGCATGAATTACATGTATTTGAATAAAATGCAGGATATCGACACACAAGTCGCGACCTGGCACGATCAACCCGAGTTTCCACAACGGTTTCTCGATTTCGGTAGATCGAGGCTTTGCGTTCGTTTGGATGATTGGAGGTCGCTTTAGATGCATGATTTTCATGTATTCGAGTGAAATGGACGTAATCGGCAAGCAATACACGCACTGAAACTTTCGCCGCGAGTTTGCACAACGATTTCTGGATTTCGGTATATCGATTCCTTTGCGTTCGTTTCGGTATTGGCAGGCCACTTCTGATGGATGATTTTTATGTATTCGAGTGGAATGAAGGTAATCGATACACCAGTCGCGCCCTGAGACGATCAACCCGAGTTTACACAATGGTTCCTCGATTTCGGTATATTGAAGCTTTGCGTTCGTTTGGATGATTGGAGGGCTCTTCTGATGCATGAATTTCATGTATTAGAGTGAATAGAAGATAATCGACACACCAGTGCCCTGACACGATCAACCCGAGTTTGCACATCGGTTTCTCGATGTCGGTATATCGAGGCCTTTGCTTTCATTTGGATGATTGGAGGGCTCTTCTGATCCATGAATTTCATGTATTTGAGTGAAACGAAGTCAATCGACACACTAGTCGCGCCCTGAGACGATCAACCCGAGTTTACACAACAATTCCTCGATTTCGGTATAATGAGGCTTTGCGTTCGTTTGGATGATTGGAGTGCTCTTCTGATGCATGAATTTCATGTATTTGAATGAAATGAACGTAATCGACACACAAGTCGCGCCCTGACACGATCAACCCGAGTTTGCACAACGGTTCCCCGATTTCGGTATATTGAGGCTTTGCGTTCGTTTGGATGATTGGAAGGCGCTTCTGATGCATGAATTTCATGTATTTGAGTGAACCGAAGGTAATCGACACACTAGTCGCGCCCTGACACGATCAACCCGAGTTTGCATAACGGTTCCTCGATTTCGGTATATTGAGGCTTTGCGTTCGTTTGGATGATTGGAGGGCTCTTCTGATGCATGAATTTCATGTATGTGAGTGAACCGAAGGTAATCGACACACTAGTCGCGCCCTGACACGATCAACCCGAGTTTGCATAACGGAACCTCGATTTCGGTATATTGAGGCTTTGCGTTCGTTTGGATGATTGGAGGGCTCTTCTGATGCATGAATTTCATGTATTTGAATGAAATGAACGTAATCGACACACAAGTCGCGCCCTAACACGATCAACCCGAGTTTGCACAACGGTTCCCCGATTTCGGTATATTGAGGCTTTGCGTTCGTTTGGATGATTGGAGGGCTCTTCTGATGCATGAATTTCATGTATTTGAGTGAACCGAAGATAATCGACACACTAGTCGCGCCCTGACACGATCAACCCGAGTTTGCATAACGGTTCCTCGATTTCGGTATATTGAGGCTTTGCGTTCGTTTGGATGATTGGAGGGCTCTTCTGATGCATGAATTTCATGTACTTGAATAAAATGCAGGATATCGACACACAAGTCGCGACCTGGCACGATCAACCCGAGTTTCCACAACGGTTTCTCGATTTCGGTAGATCGAGGCTTTGCGTTCGTTTGGATGATTGGAGGTCGCTTCAGATGCATGATTTTCATATATTCGAGTGAAATGGAGGTAATCGGCAAGCAATACACGCACTGAAACTTTCGCCGCGAGTTTGCACAACGATTTCTGGATTTCGGTATATCGGGTCCTTTGCGTTCGTTTCGGTAATTGCAGGCCACTTCTGATGGATGATTTTTATGTATTCGAGTGAAATGAAGGTAATCGATACACCAGTCGCGCCCTGAGACGATCAACCCGAGTTTCCACAACGGTTCCTCGATTTCGGTATATTGAGGCTTTGCGTTCGTTTGGATGATTGGAGGGCTCTTCTGATGCATGAATTTCATGAATTTGAATGAAATGAAGGTTATCGACACAACAGTCGCGCCCTGACACGATCAACCCGAGTTTCGACAACGGTTCCTCGATATCGGTATATTGAGGCTTTGCGTTCGTTTGGATGATTGGAGCGCTCTTCTGATGCATGAATTACATGTATTTGAATAAAATTCAGGATATCTACACACAAGTCGCGACCTGGCACGATCAACCCGAGTTTCCACAACGGTTTCTCGATTTCGGTAGATCGAGGCTTTGCGTTCGTTTGGATGATTGGAGGTCGCTTCAGATGCATGATTTTCATGTATTCGAGTGAAATGGAGGTAATCGACAAACAATACACGCACTGAAACTTTTGCCGCGAGTTTGCACAACGATTTCTGGATTTCGGTATATCGAGTCCTTTGCGTTCGTTTCGGTATTTGCAGGCCACTTCTGATGGATGATTTTTATGTATTCGAGTGGAATGAAGGTAATGGATACACCAGTCGCGCCCTGAGACGATCAACCCGAGTTTGCATAACGGTTCCTCGATTTCGGTATATTGAGGCTTTGCGTTCGTTTGGATGATTGGAGGGCTCTTCTGATGCATGAATTTCATGTATTTGAATAAAATGCAGGATACCGACACACAAGTCGCGAACTGGCACGATCAACCCGAGTTTCCACAACGGTTCCTCGATTTCGGTATATTGAGGCTTTGCGTTCGTTTGGGTATTTGCAGGCCACTTCTGATGGATGATTTTTATGTATTCGAGTGAAATGAAGGTAATCGACACACCAGTCGCGCCCTGAGACGATCAACCCGAGTTTGCATAACGGTTCCTCGATTTCGGTATATTGAGGCTTTGCGTTCGTTTGGATGATTGGAGGGCTCTTCTGATGCATGAATTTCATGTATTTGAATAAAATGCAGGATACCGACACACAAGTCGCGACCTGGCACGATCAACCCGAGTTTCCACAACGGTTTCTCGATTTCGGTATATTGAGGCTTTGCGTTCGTTTGGATGATTGGAGGGCTCTTCTGATGCATGAATTTCATGAATTTGAATGAAATGAAGGTTATCGACACACCAGTCGCGCCCTGACACGATCAACCCGAGTTTCCACAACGGTTCCTCGATTTCGGTATATTGAGGCTTTGCGTTCGTTTGGATGATTGGAGGGCTCTTCTGATGCATGAATTTCATGTATTTGAGTGAACCGAAGGTAATCGACACACTAGTCGCGCCCTGACACGATCAACCCGAGTTTGCATAACGGTTCCTCTATTTCGGAATATTGAGGCTTTGCGTTCGTTTTGATTATTGGCGGTCGCTTCAGATGCATGAATTTCATGTATTTGAATGGAATGGATGTAATCGACAAACAATACACGCACTGAAACTTTCGCCGCGAGTTTGTACAACGATTTCTGGATTTCGGTATATCGAGGCCTTTGCGTTCGTTTGGGTATTTGCAGGCCACTTCTGATGGATGATTTTTATGTATTCGAGTGAAATGAAGGTAATCGACACACCAGTCGCGCCCTGAGACGATCAACCCGAGTTTGCATAACGGTTCCTCGATTTCGGTATATTTAGGCTTTGCGTTCGTTTGGATGATTGGAGGGCTCTTCTGATGCATGAATTTCATGTATTTGAGTGAACCGAAGGTAATCGACACACTAGTCGCGCCCTGACACGATCAACCCGAGTTTGCATAACGGAACCTCGATTTCGGTATATTGAGGCTTTGCGTTCGTTTGGATGATTGGAGGGCTCTTCTGATGCATGAATTTCATGTATTTGAGTGAACCGAAGATAATCGACACACCAGTCGCGCCCTGACACGATCAACCCGAGTTTCCACAACGGTTCCTCGATTTCGGTATATTGAGGCTTTGCGTTCGTTTGGATGATTGGAGGGCTCTTCTGATGCATGAATTTCATGTACTTGAATAAAATGCAGGATATCGACACACAAGTCGCGACCTGGCACGATCAACCCGAGTTTCCACAACGGTTTCTCGATTTCGGTAGATCGAGGCTTTGCGTTCGTTTGGATGATTGGAGGGCTCCTCTGATGCATGAATTTTATGTACTTGAATAAAATGCAGGATATCGACACACAAGTCGCGACCTGGCACGATCAACCCGAGTTTCCACAACGGTTTCTCGATTTCGGTAGATCGAGGCTTTGCGTTCGTTTGGATGATTGGAGGTCGCTTCAGATGCATGATTTTCATGTATTCGAGTGAAATGGAGGTAATCGGCAAGCAATACACGTACTGAAACTTTCGCCGCGAGTTTGCACAACGATTTCTGGATTTCGGTATATCGGGTCCTTTGCGTTCGTTTCGGTAATTGCAGGCCACTTCTGATGGATGATTTTTATGTATTCGAGTGAAATGAAGGTAATCGATACACCAGTTGCGCCCTGAGACGATCAACCCGAGTTTCCACAACGGTTCCTCGATTTCGGTATATTGAGGCTTTGCGTTCGTTTGGATGATTGGAGGGCTCTTCTGATGCATGAATTTCATGAATTTGAATGAAATGAAGGTTATCGACACACCAGTCGCGCCCTGACACGATCAACCCGAGTTTCCACAACGGTTCCTCGATTTCGGTATATTGAGGCTTTGCGTTCGTTTGGATGATTGGAGGGCTCTTCTGATGCATGAATTTCATGTATTTGAGTGAACCGAAGGTAATCGACACACTAGTCGCGCCCTGACACGATCAACCCGAGTTTCCACAACGGTTCCTCGATTTCGGTATATTGAGGCTTTGCGTTCGTTTGGATGATTGGAGGGCTCTTCTGATGCATGAATTTCATGTACTTGAATAAAATGCAGGATATCGACACACAAGTCGCGACCTGGCACGATCAACCCGAGTTTCCACAACGGTTTCTCGATTTCGGTAGATCGAGGCTTTGCGTTCGTTTGGATGATTGGAGGGCTCCTCTGATGCATGAATTTTATGTACTTGAATAAAATGCAGGATATCGACACACAAGTCGCGACCTGGCACGATCAACCCGAGTTTCCACAACGGTTTCTCGATTTCGGTAGATCGAGGCTTTGCGTTCGTTTGGATGATTGGAGGTCGCTTCAGATGCATGATTTTCATGTATTCGAGTGAAATGGAGGTAATCGGCAAGCAATACACGTACTGAAACTTTCGCCGCGAGTTTGCACAACGATTTCTGGATTTCGGTATATCGGGTCCTTTGCGTTCGTTTCGGTAATTGCAGGCCACTTCTGATGGATGATTTTTATGTATTCGAGTGAAATGAAGGTAATCGATACACCAGTTGCGCCCTGAGACGATCAACCCGAGTTTCCACAACGGTTCCTCGATTTCGGTATATTGAGGCTTTGCGTTCGTTTGGATGATTGGAGGGCTCTTCTGATGCATGAATTTCATGAATTTGAATGAAATGAAGGTTATCGACACAACAGTCGCGCGCTGACACGATCAACCCGAGTTTCGACAACGGTTCCTCGATATCGGTATATTGAGGCTTTGCGTTCGTTTGGATGATTGGAGCGCTCTTCTGATGCATGAATTACATGTATTTGAATAAAATTCAGGATATCTACACACAAGTCGCGACCTGGCACGATCAACCCGAGTTTCCACAACGGTTTCTCGATTTCGGTAGATCGAGTCTTTGCGTTCGTTTGGATGATTGGAGGTCGCTTCAGATGCATGATTTTCATGTATTCGAGTGAAATGGAGTTAATCGACAAACAATACACGCACTGAAACTTTCGCCGCGAGTTTGCACAACGATTTCTGGATTTCGGTATATCGAGACCTTTGCGTTCGTTTCGGTATTTGCAGCCACTTCTGATGGATTATTTTTATGTATTCGAGTGGAATGAAGGTAATGGATACACCAGTCGCGCCCTGAGACGATCAACCCGAGTTTACACAATGGTTCCTCGATTTCGGTATATTGAGGCTTTGCGTTCGTTTGGATGATTGGAGGGCTCTTCTGATGCATGAATTTCATGTATTTGAGTGAAACGAAGGTAATCGATACACTAGACGCGCCCTGATACGATCAACCCGAGTTTGCACAACGGTTCCTCGATTTCGGTATATTGAGGCTTTGCGTTCGTTTGGATGATTGGAGGGCGCTTCTGATGCATGAATTTCATGTATTAGAGTGAATAGAAGATAATCGACACACCAGTGCCCTGACACGATCAACCCGAGTTTGCATAACGGTTCCTCGATTTCGGTATATTGAGGCTTTGCGTTCGTTTGGATGATTGGAGGGCTCTTCTGATGCATGAATTTCATGAATTTGAATGAAATGCAGGATATCGACACACAAGTCGCGACCTGGCACGATCAACCCGAGTTTCCACAACGGTTTCTCGATTTCGGTAGATCGAGGCTTTGCGTTCGTTTGGATGATTGGAGGGCTCTTCTGATGTATGAATTTTATGTACTTGAATAAAATGCAGGATATCGACACACAAGTCGCGACCTGGCACGATCAACCCGAGTTTCCACAACGGTTTCTCGATTTCGGTAGATCGAGTCTTTGCGTTCGTTTGGATGATTGGAGGTCGCTTCAGATGCATGATTTTCATGTATTCGAGTGAAATGGAGTTAATCGACAAACAATACACGCACTGAAACTTTCGCCGCGAGTTTGCACAACGATTTATGGATTTCGGTATATCGAGTCCTTTGCGTTCGTTTCGGTATTTGCAGCCACTTCTGATGGATTATTTTTATGTATTCGAGTGGAATGAAGGTAATGGATACACCAGTCGCGCCCTGAGACGATCAACCCGAGTTTACACAATGGTTCCTCGATTTCGGTATATTGAGGCTTTGCGTACGTTTGGATGATTGGAGGGCTCTTCTGATGCATGAATTTCATGTATTTGAGTGAAACGAAGGTAATCGATACACTAGACGCGCCCTGATACGATCAACCCGAGTTTGCACAACGGTTCCTCGATTTCGGTATATTGAGGCTTTGCGTTCGTTTGGATGATTGGAGGGCGCTTCTGATGCATGAATTTCATGTATTAGAGTGAATAGAAGATAATCGACACACCAGTGCCCTGACACGATCAACCCGAGTTTGCACATCGGTTTCTCGATGTCGGTATATCGAGGCCTTTGCGTTCGTTTGGGTGTTTGCAGGCCACTTGTGGTTCATGAGTTTCATGTATTTGAATGAAACGAAGGTAATCGACACACAAGTCGCGCCCAGGAGCACTCGCATCGAGTTTGCACAACGATTTCTCGATTTCAGTGTATCGAGGGTTTGCGTTGGTCTCGATATTTGCAGGTCGCTACTGATGCATTATTTTTATGTATTCGAGTAAAATAAAGGTAATCGACACACCACTCGCGTCCTGAGATGATCAACCCGAGTGTACACAACGGTTCCTCGATTTCGGTATATTGAGGCTTTGCGTTCGTTTGGATGATTGGAGGGCTCTTCTGATGCATGAATTTCATGTATTTGAATAAAATGCAGGATACCGACACACAAGTCGCGAACTGGCACGATCAACCCGAGTTTCCACAACGGTTTCTCGATTTCGGTATATTGAGGCTTTGCGTTCGTTTGGATGATTGGAGGGCTCTTCTGATGCATGAATTTCATGAATTTGAATGAAATGAAGGTTATCGACACACCAGTCGCGCCCTGACACGATCAACCCGAGTTTCCACAACGGTTCCTCGATTTCGGTATATTGAGGCTTTGCGTTCGTTTGGGTATTTGCAGGCCACTTCTGATGTATGATTTTTATGTATTCGAGTGAAATGAAGGTAATCGACACACCAGTCGCGCCCTGAGACGATCAACCCGAGTTTGCATAACGGTTCCTCGATTTCGGTATATTGAGGCTTTGCGTTCGTTTGGATGATTGGAGGGCTCTTCTGATGCATGAATTTCATGTATTTGAGTGAACCGAAGGTAATCGACACACTAGTCGCGCCCTGACACGATCAACCCGAGTTTGCATAACGCAACCTCGATTTCGGTATATTGAGGCTTTGCGTTCGTTTGGATAATTGGAGGGCTCTTCTGATGCATGAATTTCATGTATTTGAGTGAACCGAAGATAATCGACACACCAGTCGCGCCCTGACACGATCAACCCGAGTTTCCACAACGGTTCCTCGATTTCGGTATATTGAGGCTTTGCGTTCGTTTGGATGATTGGAGGGCTCTTCTGATGCATGAATTTCATGTATTTGAGTGAACCGAAGATAATCGACACACTAGTCGCGCCCTGACACGATCAACCCGAGTTTGCATAACGGTTCCTCGATTTCGGTATATTGAGGCTTTGCGTTCGTTTGGATGATTGGAGGGCTCTTCTGATGCATGAATTTCATGTACTTGAATAAAATGCAGGATATCGACACACCAGTCGCGCCCTGAGACGATCAACCCGAGTTTACACAACGGTTCCTCTATTTCGGTATATTGAGGCTTTGCGTTAGGTTGGATGATTGGAGGGCTCTTCTGATCCATGAATTTCATGTATTTGAGTGAAACGAAGTCAAACGACACACTAGTCGCGCCCTGAGACGATCAACCCGAGTTTACACAACAATTCCTTGATTTCGGTATATTGAGGCTTTGCGTTCGTTTGGATGATTGGAGTGCTCTTCTGATGCATGAATTTCATGTATTTGAATGAAATGAAGGTAACCGACACACAAGTCGCGCCCTGACACGATCAACCCGAGTTTGCACAACGGTTCCCCGATTTCGGTATATTGAGGCTTTGCGTTCGTTTGGATGATTGGAGTGCTCTTCTCATGCATGAATTTCATGTATTTGAATGAAATGAAGGTAATCGACACACAAGTCGCGCGCTGACACGATCAACCCGAGTTTGCACAACGGTTCCCCGATTTCGGTATATTGAGGCTTTGCGTTCGTTTGGATGATTGGAGGGCGAGTCTGATGCATGAATTTCGTGTATTTGAATAAAATAAAGGTTATCGACACACCAGTCGCGCCCTGACACGATCAACCCGAGTTTGCACGACGGTTCCTCGATTTCGGTATATTGAGGCTTTGCGTTCGTTTGGATGATTGGAGCGCTCTTCTGATGCATGAATTACATGTATTTGAATAAAATTCAGGATATCTACACACAAGTCGCGACCTGGCACGATCAACCCGAGTTTCCACAACGGTTTCTCGATTTCGGTAGATCGAGGCTTTGCGTTCGTTTGGATGATTGGAGGTCGCTTCAGATGCATGATTTTCATGTATTCGAGTGAAATGGAGGTAATCGACAAACAATACACGCACTGAAACTTTTGCCGCGAGTTTGCACAACGATTTCTGGATTTCGGTATATCGAGTCCTTTGCGTTCGTTTCGGTATTTGCAGACCACTTCTGATGGATGATTTTTATGTATTCGAGTGGAATGAAGGTAATGGATACACCAGTTGCGCCCTGAGACGATCAACCCGAGTTTACACAATGGTTCCTCGATTTCGGTATATTGAGGCTTTGCGTTCGTTTGGATGATTGGAGGGCTCTTCTGATGCATGAATTTCATGTATTTGAGTGAACCGAAGGTAATCGACACACTAGTCGCGCCCTGACACGATCAACCCGAGTTTGCATAACGGTTCCTCGATTTCGGTATATTGAGGCTTTGCGTTCGTTTGGATGATTGGAGGGCTCTTCTGATGCATGAATTTCATGTATTTGAATAAAATGCAGGATACCGACACACAAGTCGCGAACTGGCACGATCAACCCGAGTTTCCACAACGGTTTCTCGATTTCGGTATATTGAGGCTTTGCGTTCGTTTGGATGATTGGAGGGCTCTTCTGATGCATGAATTTCATGAATTTGAATGAAATGAAGGTTATCGACACACCAGTCGCGCCCTGACACGATCAACCCGAGTTTCCACAACGGTTCCTCGATTTCGGTATATTGAGGCTTTGCGTTCGTTTGGGTATTTGCAGGCCACTTCTGATGGATGATTTTTATGTATTCGAGTGAAATGAAGGTAATCGACACACCAGTCGCGCCCTGAGACGATCAACCCGAGTTTGCATAACGGTTCCTCGATTTCGGTATATTGAGGCTTTGCGTTCGTTTGGATGATTGGAGGGCTCTTCTGATGCATGAATTTCATGTATTTGAATAAAATGCAGGATACCGACACACAAGTCGCGACCTGGCACGATCAACCCGAGTTTCCACAACGGTTTCTCGATTTCGGTATATTGAGGCTTTGCGTTCGTTTGGATGATTGGAGGGCTCTTCTGATGCATGAATTTCATGTATTTGAATGAAATGAACGTAATCGACACACAAGTCGCGCCCTGACACGATCAACCCGAGTTTGCACAACGGTTCCCCGATTTCGGTATATTGAGGCTTTGCGTTCGTTTGGATGATTGGAGGGCGCTTCTGATGCATGAATTTCATGTATTTGAGTGAACCGAAGGTAATCGACACACTAGTCGCGCCCTGACACGATCAACCCGAGTTTGCATAACGGTTCCTCGATTTCGATGTATTGAGGCTTTGCGTTCGTTTGGATGATTGGAGGGCTCTTCTGATGCATGAATTTCATGTATTTGAGAGAACCGAAGGTAATCGACACACTAGTCGCGCCCTGACACGATCAACCCGAGTTTGCATAACGGAACCTCGATTTCGGTATATTGAGGCTTCGCGTTCGTTTGGATGATTGGAGGGGGCTCTTCTGATGCATGAATTTCATGTATTTGAGTGAACCGAAGATAATCGACACACCAGTCGCGCCCTGACACGATCAACCCGAGTTTCCACAACGGTTCCTCGATTTCGGTTTATTGAGGCTTTGCGTTCGTTTGGATGATTGGAGGGCTCTTCTGATGCATGAATTTCATGTATTTGAGTGAACCGAAGATAATCGACACACTAGTCGCGCCCTGATACGATCAACCCGAGTTTGCATAACGGTTCCTCGATTTCGGTATATTGGGGCTTTGCGTTCGTTTGGATGATTGGAGGGCTCTTCTGATGCATGAATTTCATGAATTTGAATGAAATGCAGGATATCGACACACAAGTCGCGACCTGGCACGATCAACCCGAGTTTCCACAACGGTTTCTCGATTTCGGTAGATCGAGGCTTTGCGTTCGTTTGGATGATTGGAGGGCTCTTCTGATGCATGAATTTTATGAACTTGAATAAAATGCAGGATATCGACACACAAGTCGCGACCTGGCACGATCAACCCGAGTTTCCACAACGGTTTCTCGATTTCGGTAGATCGAGGCTTTGCGTTCGTTTGGATGATTGGAGGTCGCTTCAGATGCATGATTTTCATGTATTCGAGTGAAATGGAGTTAATCGACAAACAATACACGCACTGAAACTTTCGCCGCGAGTTTGCACAACGATTTCTGGATTTCGGTATATCGAGTCCTTTGCGTTCGTTTCGGTATTTGAAGGCCACTTCTGATGGATTATTTTTATGTATTCGAGTGGAATGAAGGTAATGGATACACCAGTCGCGCCCTGAGACGATCAACCCGAGTTTACACAATGGTTCCTCGATTTTGGTATATTGAGGCTTTGCGTTCGTTTGGATGATTGGAGGGCTCTTCTGATGCATGAATTTCATGTATTTGAGTGAAACGAAGGTAATCGATACACTAGACGCGCCCTGATACGATCAACCCGAGTTTGCACAACGGTTCCTCGATTTCGGTATATTGAGGCTTTGCGTTCGTTTGGATGATTGGAGGGCTCTTCTGATGCATGAATTTCATGTATTTGAGTGAAACGAAGGTAATAGACACACTAGTCGCGCCCTGACACGATCAACCCGAGTTTACACAACGGTTCCTCGATTTCGGTATATTGAGGCTTTGCGTTCGTTTGGATGATTGGAGGGCTCTTCTGATGCATGAATTTTATGTATTTGAGTGAAACGAAGGTAATAGACACACTAGTCGCGCCCTGACACGATCAACCCGAGTTTGCACAACGGTTCCTCGATTTCGGTATATTGAGGCATTGCGTTCGTTTGGATGATTGGAGTGCTCTTCTGATGCATGAATTTCATGTATTTGAATGAAATGAACGTAATCGACACACAAGTCGCGCCCTGACACTATTAACCCGAGTTTGCACAACGGTTCCCCGATTTCGGTATATTGAGGCTTTGCGTTCGTTTGGATGATTGGAGGGCACTTCTGATGCATGAATTTCATGTATTTGAGTGAACCGAAGGTAATCGACATACTAGTCGCGCTCTGACACGATCAACCCGAGTTTGCATAACGGTTCCTCGATTTCGGTATATTGAGGCTTTGCGTTCGTTTGGATGATTGGAGGGCTCTTCTGATGCATGAATTTTATGAACTTGAATAAAATGCAGGATATCGACACACAAGTCGCGACCTGGCACGATCAACCCGAGTTTCCACAACGGTTTCTCGATTTCGGTAGATCGAGGCTTTGCGTTCGTTTGGATGATTGGAGGTCGCTTCAGATGCATGATTTTCATGTATTCGAGTGAAATGGAGTTAATCGACAAACAATACACGCACTGAAACTTTCGCCGCGAGTTTGCACAACGATTTCTGGATTTCGGTATATCGAGTCCTTTGCGTTCGTTTCGGTATTTGAAGGCCACTTCTGATGGATTATTTTTATGTATTCGAGTGGAATGAAGGTAATGGATACACCAGTCGCGCCCTGAGACGATCAACCCGAGTTTACACAATGGTTCCTCGATTTTGGTATATTGAGGCTTTGCGTTCGTTTGGATGATTGGAGGGCTCTTCTGATGCATGAATTTCATGTATTTGAGTGAAACGAAGGTAATCGATACACTAGACGCGCCCTGCTACGATCAACCCGAGTTTGCACAACGGTTCCTCGATTTCGGTATATTGAGGCTTTGCGTTCGTTTGGATGATTGGAGGGCGCTTCTGATGCATGAATTTCATGTATTAGAGTGAATAGAAGATAATCGACACACCAGTGCCCTGACACGATCAACCCGAGTTTGCACATCGGTTTCTCGATGTCGGTATATCGAGGCCTTTGCGTTCGTTTGGGTGTTTGCAGGCCACTTGTGGTGCATGAATTTCATGTATTTGAATGAAACGAAGGTAATCGACACACAAGTCGCGCCCAGGAGCATTCGCATCGAGTTTGCACAACGATTTCTCGATTTCAGTGTATCGAGGGTTTGCGTTGGTCTCGATATTTGCAGGTCGCTTCTGATGCATTATTTTTATGTATTCGAGTAAAATAAAGGTAATCGACACACCAGTCGCGTCCTGAGATGATCAACCCGAGTGTACACAACGGTTCCTCGATTTCGGTATATTGAGGCTTTGCGTTCGTTTGGATGATTGGAGGGCTCTTCTGATGCATGAAATTCATGTATTTGAGTGAAACGAAGGTAATCGACACACTAGTCGCGCCGTGACACGATCAACCCGAGTTTGCACAACGGTTCCTCGATTTCGGTATATTGAGGCATTGCGTTCGTTTGGCTGATTGGAGGGCTCTTCTCATGCATGAATTTCATGTATTTGAGTGAACTGAAGGTAATCGATACACTAGTCGCGCCCTGACACGATCAACCCGAGGTTGCATAACGGTTCCTCGATTTCGGTATATTGAGGTTTGCGTTCGTCTGGATGATTGGAGGGCTCTTCTGATGCATGAATTTCATGTAATTGAATAAAATGCAGGATATCGACACACAAGTCGCGACCTGGCACGATCAACCCGAGTTTCCACAACGGTTTCTCGATTTCGTTAGATCGAGGCTTTGCGTTCGTTTGGATGATTGGAGGTCGCTTCAGATGCATGATTTTCATGTATTCGAGTGAAATGGAGGTAATCGGCAAGCAATACACGCACTGAAACTTTCGCCGCGAGTTTGCACAACGATTTCTGGATTTCGGTATATCGGTTCCTTTGCGTTCGTTTCGGTAATTGCAGACCACTTCTGATGGATGATTTTTATGTATTCGAGTGAAATGAAGGTAATCGATACACCAGTCTCGCCCGGAGACGATCAACCCGAGTTTCCACAACGGTTCCTCGATTTCGGTATATTGAGGCTTTGCGTTCGTTTGGATGATTGGAGGGCTCTTCTCATGCATGAATTTCATGAATTTGAGTGAACCGAAGGTAATCGACACACTAGTAGCGCACTGACACGATCAACCCGAGTTTGCATAACGGTTCCTCGATTTCGGTATATTGAGGCTTTGCGTACGTTTGGATGATTGGAGGGCTCTTCTGATGCATGAATTTCATGTATTTGAATAAAATGCAGTATATCGACACACAAGTCGCGACCTGGCACGATCAAACCGAGTTTGCATAACGGTTCCTCGATTTCGGTATATTGAGGCTTTGCGTACGTTTGGATGATTGGAGGGCTCTTCTGATGCATGAATTTCATGTATTTGAATAAAATGCAGTATATCGACACACAAGTCGCGACCTGGCACGATCAAACCGAGTTTGCATAACGGTTCCTCGATTTCGGTATATTGAGGCTTTGCGTTCGTTTGGATGATTGGAGGGCTCTTCTGATGTATGAATTTCATGTATTTGAGTGAAATGAAGGTAATCGACACACAAGTCGCGCCCTGACACGATCAACCCGAGTTTACACAATGGTTCCTCGATTTCGGTATATTGAAGCTTTGCGTTCGTTTGGATGATTGGAGGGCTCTTCTGATGCATGAATTTCATGTATTAGAGTGAATAGAAGATAATCGACACACCAGTGCCCTGACACGATCAACCCGAGTTTGCACATCGGTTTCTCGATGTCGGTATATCGAGGCCTTTGCTTTCATTTGGATGATTGGAGGGCTCTTCTGATCCATGAATTTCATGTATTTGAGTGAAACGAAGTCAATCGACACACTAGTCGCGCCCTGAGACGATCAACCCGAGTTTACACAACAATTCCTCGATTTCGGTATAATGAGGCTTTGCGTTCGTTTGGATGATTGGAGCGCTCTTCTGATGCATGAATTTCATGTATTTGAATGAAATGAACGTAATCGACACACAAGTCGCGCCCTGACACGATCAACCCGAGTTTGCACAACGGTTCCCCGATTTCGGTATATTGAGGCTTTGCGTTCGTTTGGATGATTGGAAGGCGCTTCTGATGCATGAATTTCAGGTATTTGAGTGAACCGAAGGTAATCGACACACTAGTCGCGCCCTGACACGATCAACCCGAGTTTGCATAACGGTTCCTCGATTTCGGTATATTGAGGCTTTGCGTTCGTTTGGATGATTGGAGGGCTCTTCTGATGCATGAATTTCATGTATGTGAGTGAACCGAAGGTAATCGACACACTAGTCGCGCCCTGACACGATCAACCCGAGTTTGCATAACGGAACCTCGATTTCGGTATATTGAGGCTTTGCGTTCGTTTGGATGATTGGAGGGCTCTTCTGATGCATGAATTTCATGTATTTGAATGAAATGAACGTAATCGACACACAAGTCGCGCCCTAACACGATCAACCCGAGTTTGCACAACGGTTCCCCGATTTCGGTATATTGAGGCTTTGCGTTCGTTTGGATGATTGGAGGGCTCTTCTGATGCATGAATTTCATGTATTTGAGTGAACCGAAGATAATCGACACACTAGTCGCGCCCTGACACGATCAACCCGAGTTTGCATAACGGTTCCTCGATTTCGGTATATTGAGGCTTTGCGTTCGTTTGGATGATTGGAGGGCTCTTCTGATGCATGAATTTCATGTACTTGAATAAAATGCAGGATATCGACACACAAGTCGCGACCTGGCACGATCAACCCGAGTTTCCACAACGGTTTCTCGATTTCGGTAGATCGAGGCTTTGCGTTCGTTTGGATGATTGGAGGTCGCTTCAGATGCATGATTTTCATATATTCGAGTGAAATGGAGGTAATCGGCAAGCAATACACGCACTGAAACTTTCGCCGCGAGTTTGCACAACGATTTCTGGATTTCGGTATATCGGGTCCTTTGCGTTCGTTTCGGTAATTGCAGGCCACTTCTGATGGATGATTTTTATGTATTCGAGTGAAATGAAGGTAATCGATACACCAGTCGCGCCCTGAGACGATCAACCCGAGTTTCCACAACGGTTCCTCGATTTCGGTATATTGAGGCTTTGCGTTCGTTTGGATGATTGGAGGGCTCTTCTGATGCATGAATTTCATGAATTTGAATGAAATGAAGGTTATCGACACAACAGTCGCGCCCTGACACGATCAACCCGAGTTTCGACAACGGTTCCTCGATATCGGTATATTGAGGCTTTGCGTTCGTTTGGATGATTGGAGCGCTCTTCTGATGCATGAATTACATGTATTTGAATAAAATTCAGGATATCTACACACAAGTCGCGACCTGGCACGATCAACCCGAGTTTCCACAACGGTTTCTCGATTTCGGTAGATCGAGGCTTTGCGTTCGTTTGGATGATTGGAGGTCGCTTCAGATGCATGATTTTCATGTATTCGAGTGAAATGGAGGTAATCGACAAACAATACACGCACTGAAACTTTTGCCGCGAGTTTGCACAACGATTTCTGGATTTCGGTATATCGAGTCCTTTGCGTTCGTTTCGGTATTTGCAGGCCACTTCTGATGGATGATTTTTATGTATTCGAGTGGAATGAAGGTAATGGATACACCAGTCGCGCCCTGAGACGATCAACCCGAGTTTGCATAACGGTTCCTCGATTTCGGTATATTGAGGCTTTGCGTTCGTTTGGATGATTGGAGGGCTCTTCTGATGCATGAATTTCATGTATTTGAATAAAATGCAGGATACCGACACACAAGTCGGGAACTGGCACGATCAACCCGAGTTTCCACAACGGTTCCTCGATTTCGGTATATTGAGGCTTTGCGTTCGTTTGGGTATTTGCAGGCCACTTCTGATGGATGATTTTTATGTATTCGAGTGAAATGAAGGTAATCGACACACCAGTCGCGCCCTGAGACGATCAACCCGAGTTTGCATAACGGTTCCTCGATTTCGGTATATTGAGGCTTTGCGTTCGTTTGGATGATTGGAGGGCTCTTCTGATGCATGAATTTCATGTATTTGAATAAAATGCAGGATACCGACACACAAGTCGCGACCTGGCACGATCAACCCGAGTTTCCACAACGGTTTCTCGATTTCGGTATATTGAGGCTTTGCGTTCGTTTGGATGATTGGAGGGCTCTTCTGATGCATGAATTTCATGAATTTGAATGAAATGAAGGTTATCGACACACCAGTCGCGCCCTGACACGATCAACCCGAGTTTCCACAACGGTTCCTCGATTTCGGTATATTGAGGCTTTGCGTTCGTTTGGATGATTGGAGGGCTCTTCTGATGCATGAATTTCATGTATTTGAGTGAACCGAAGGTAATCGACACACTAGTCGCGCCCTGACACGATCAACCCGAGTTTGCATAACGGTTCCTCTATTTCGGAATATTGAGGCTTTGCGTTCGTTTTGATTATTGGCGGTCGCTTCAGATGCATGAATTTCATGTATTTGAATGGAATGGATGTAATCGACAAACAATACACGCACTGAAACTTTCGCCGCGAGTTTGTACAACGATTTCTGGATTTCGGTATATCGAGGCCTTTGCGTTCGTTTGGGTATTTGCAGGCCACTTCTGATGGATGATTTTTATGTATTCGAGTGAAATGAAGGTAATCGACACACCAGTCGCGCCCTGAGACGATCAACCCGAGTTTGCATAACGGTTCCTCGATTTCGGTATATTGAGGCTTTGCGTTCGTTTGGATGATTGGAGGGCTCTTCTGATGCATGAATTTCATGTATTTGAGTGAACCGAAGGTAATCGACACACTAGTCGCGCCCTGACACGATCAACCCGAGTTTGCATAACGGAACCTCGATTTCGGTATATTGAGGCTTTGCGTTCGTTTGGATGATTGGAGGGCTCTTCTGATGCATGAATTTCATGTATTTGAGTGAACCGAAGATAATCGACACACCAGTCGCGCCCTGACACGATCAACCCGAGTTTCCACAACGGTTCCTCGATTTCGGTATATTGAGGCTTTGCGTTCGTTTGGATGATTGGAGGGCTCTTCTGATGCATGAATTTCATGTATTTGAGTGAACCGAAGATAATCGACACACTAGTCGCGCCCTGACACGATCAACCCGAGTTTGCATAACGGTTCCTCGATTTCGGTATATTGAGGCTTTGCGTTCGTTTGGATGATTGGAGGGCTCTTCTGATGCATGAATTTCATGTACTTGAATAAAATGCAGGATATCGACACACAAGTCGCGACCTGGCACGATCAACCCGAGTTTCCACAACGGTTTCTCGATTTCGGTAGATCGAGGCTTTGCGTTCGTTTGGATGATTGGAGGGCTCCTCTGATGCATGAATTTTATGTACTTGAATAAAATGCAGGATATCGACACACAAGTCGCGACCTGGCACGATCAACCCGAGTTTCCACAACGGTTTCTCGATTTCGGTAGATCGAGGCTTTGCGTTCGTTTGGATGATTGGAGGTCGCTTCAGATGCATGATTTTCATGTATTCGAGTGAAATGGAGGTAATCGGCAAGCAATACACGTACTGAAACTTTCGCCGCGAGTTTGCACAACGATTTCTGGATTTCGGTATATCGGGTCCTTTGCGTTCGTTTCGGTAATTGCAGGCCACTTCTGATGGATGATTTTTATGTATTCGAGTGAAATGAAGGTAATCGATACACCAGTTGCGCCCTGAGACGATCAACCCGAGTTTCCACAACGGTTCCTCGATTTCGGTATATTGAGGCTTTGCGTTCGTTTGGATGATTGGAGGGCTCTTCTGATGCATGAATTTCATGAATTTGAATGAAATGAAGGTTATCGACACAACAGTCGCGCGCTGACACGATCAACCCGAGTTTCGACAACGGTTCCTCGATATCGGTATATTGAGGCTTTGCGTTCGTTTGGATGATTGGAGCGCTCTTCTGATGCATGAATTACATGTATTTGAATAAAATTCAGGATATCTACACACAAGTCGCGACCTGGCACGATCAACCCGAGTTTCCACAACGGTTTCTCGATTTCGGTAGATCGAGTCTTTGCGTTCGTTTGGATGATTGGAGGTCGCTTCAGATGCATGATTTTCATGTATTCGAGTGAAATGGAGTTAATCGACAAACAATACACGCACTGAAACTTTCGCCGCGAGTTTGCACAACGATTTCTGGATTTCGGTATATCGAGACCTTTGCGTTCGTTTCGGTATTTGCAGCCACTTCTGATGGATTATTTTTATGTATTCGAGTGGAATGAAGGTAATGGATACACCAGTCGCGCCCTGAGACGATCAACCCGAGTTTACACAATGGTTCCTCGATTTCGGTATATTGAGGCTTTGCGTTCGTTTGGATGATTGGAGGGCTCTTCTGATGCATGAATTTCATGTATTTGAGTGAAACGAAGGTAATCGATACACTAGACGCGCCCTGATACGATCAACCCGAGTTTGCACAACGGTTCCTCGATTTCGGTATATTGAGGCTTTGCGTTCGTTTGGATGATTGGAGGGCGCTTCTGATGCATGAATTTCATGTATTAGAGTGAATAGAAGATAATCGACACACCAGTGCCCTGACACGATCAACCCGAGTTTGCATAACGGTTCCTCGATTTCGGTATATTGAGGCTTTGCGTTCGTTTGGATGATTGGAGGGCTCTTCTGATGCATGAATTTCATGAATTTGAATGAAATGCAGGATATCGACACACAAGTCGCGACCTGGCACGATCAACCCGAGTTTCCACAACGGTTTCTCGATTTCGGTAGATCGAGGCTTTGCGTTCGTTTGGATGATTGGAGGGCTCTTCTGATGCATGAATTTTATGTACTTGAATAAAATGCAGGATATCGACACACAAGTCGCGACCTGGCACGATCAACCCGAGTTTCCACAACGGTTTCTCGATTTCGGTAGATCGAGTCTTTGCGTTCGTTTGGATGATTGGAGGTCGCTTCAGATGCATGATTTTCATGTATTCGAGTGAAATGGAGTTAATCGACAAACAATACACGCACTGAAACTTTCGCCGCGAGTTTGCACAACGATTTATGGATTTCGGTATATCGAGTCCTTTGCGTTCGTTTCGGTATTTGCAGCCACTTCTGATGGATTATTTTTATGTATTCGAGTGGAATGAAGGTAATGGATACACCAGTCGCGCCCTGAGACGATCAACCCGAGTTTACACAATGGTTCCTCGATTTCGGTATATTGAGGCTTTGCGTACGTTTGGATGATTGGAGGGCTCTTCTGATGCATGAATTTCATGTATTTGAGTGAAACGAAGGTAATCGATACACTAGACGCGCCCTGATACGATCAACCCGAGTTTGCACAACGGTTCCTCGATTTCGGTATATTGAGGCTTTGCGTTCGTTTGGATGATTGGAGGGCGCTTCTGATGCATGAATTTCATGTATTAGAGTGAATAGAAGATAATCGACACACCAGTGCCCTGACACGATCAACCCGAGTTTGCACATCGGTTTCTCGATGTCGGTATATCGAGGCCTTTGCGTTCGTTTGGGTGTTTGCAGGCCACTTGTGGTTCATGAGTTTCATGTATTTGAATGAAACGAAGGTAATCGACACACAAGTCGCGCCCAGGAGCACTCGCATCGAGTTTGCACAACGATTTCTCGATTTCAGTGTATCGAGGGTTTGCGTTGGTCTCGATATTTGCAGGTCGCTACTGATGCATTATTTTTATGTATTCGAGTAAAATAAAGGTAATCGACACACCACTCGCGTCCTGAGATGATCAACCCGAGTGTACACAACGGTTCCTCGATTTCGGTATATTGAGGCTTTGCGTTCGTTTCGATGATTGGAGGGCTCTTCTGATGCCTGAATGTCATGTATTTGAGTGAACCGAAGGTAATCGACACACTAGTCGCGCCCTGACACGATCAACCCGAGTTTGCATAACGGAACCTCGATTTCGGTATATTGAGGCTTTGCGTTCGTTTGGATGATTGGAGGGATCTTCTGACGCATGAATTTCATGTATTTGAGTGAACCGAAGATAATCGACACACCAGTCGCGCCCTGACACGATCAACCCGAGTTTCCACAACGGTTCCTCGATTTCGGTATATTGAGGCTTTGCGTTCGTTTGGATGATTGGAGGGCTCTTCTGATGCATGAATTTCATGTATTTGAGTAAACCGAAGATAATCGACATACTAGTCGCGCCCTGACACGATCAACCCGAGTTTGCATAACGGTTCCTCGATTTCGGTATATTGAGGCTTTGCGTTCGTTTGGATGATTGGAGGGCTCTTCTGATGCATGAATTTCATGTACTTGAATAAAATGCTGGATATCGACACACAAGTCGCGACCTGGCACGATCAACCCGAGTTTCCACAACGGTTCCTCGATTTCGGTATATTGAGGCTTTGCGTTCGTTTGGATGATTGGAGGGCTCTTCTGATGCATGAATTTCATGAATTTGAATGAAATGAAGGTTATCGACACAACAGTCGCGCCCTGACACGATCAACCCGAGTTTCGACAACGGTTCCTCGATATCGATATATTGAGGCTTTGCGTTCGTTTGGATGATTGGAGCGCTCTTCTGATGCATGAATTACATGTATTTGAATAAAATTCAGGATATCTACACACAAGTCGCGACCTGGCACGATCAACCCGAGTTTCCACAACGGTTTCTCGATTTCGGTAGATCGAGGATTTGCGTTCGTTTGGATGATTGGAGGTCGCTTCAGATGCATGATTTTCATGTATTCGAGTGAAATGGAGGTAATCGACAAACAATACACGCACTGAAACTTTTGCCGCGAGTTTGCACAACGATTTCTGGATTTCGGTATATCGAGTCCTTTGCGTTCGTTTCGGTATTTGCAGGCCACTTCTGATGGATGATTTTTATGTATTCGAGTGGAATGAAGGTAATGGATACACCAGTCGCGCCCTGAGACGATCAACCCGAGTTTACACAATGGTTCCTCGATTTCGGTATATTGAGGCTTTGCGTTCGTTTGGATGATTGGAGGGCTCTTCTGATGCATGAATTTCATGTATTTGAGTGAACCGAAGGTAATCGACACACTAGTCCCGCCCTGACACGATCAACCCGAGTTTGCATAACGGTTCCTCGATTTCGGTATATTGAGGCTTTGCGTTCGTTTGGATGATTGGAGGGCTCTTCTGATGCATGAATTTCATGTATTTGAATAAAATGCAGGATACCGACACACAAGACGCGAACTGGCACGATCAACCCGAGTTTCCACAACGGTTTCTCGATTTCGGTATATTGAGGCTTTGCGTTCGTTTGGATGATTGGAGGGCTCTTCTGATGCATGAATTTCATGAATTTGAATGAAATGAAGGTTATCGACACACCAGTCGCGCCCTGACACGATCAACCCGAGTTTCCACAACGGTTCCTCGATTTCGGTATATTGAGGCTTTGCGTTCGTTTGGGTATTTGCAGGCCACTTCTGATGTATGATTTTTATGTATTCGAGTGAAATGAAGGTAATCGACACACCAGTCGCGCCCTGAGACGATCAACCCGAGTTTGCATAACGGTTCCTCGATTTCGGTATATTGAGGCTTTGCGTTCGTTTGGATGATTGGAGGGCTCTTCTGATGCATGAATTTCATGTATTTGAATAAAATGCAGGATACCGACACACAAGTCGCGACCTGGCACGATCAACCCGAGTTTCCACAACGGTTTCTCGATTTCGGTATATTGAGGCTTTGCGTTCGTTTGGATGATTGGAGGGCTCTTCTGATGCATGAATTTCATGAATTTGAATGAAATGAAGGTTATCGACACACCAGTCGCGCCCTGACACGATCAACCCGAGTTTCCACAACGGTTCCTCGATTTCGGTATATTGAGGCTTTGCGTTCGTTTGGATGATTGGAGGGCTCTTCTGATGCATGAATTTCATGTATTTGAGTGAACCGAAGGTAATCGACACACTAGTCGCGCCCTGACACGATCAACCCGAGTTTGCATAACGGTTCCTCTATTTCGGTATATTGAGGCCTTGCGTTCGTTTTGATGATTGGCGGTCGCTTCAGATGCATGAATTTCATGTATTTGAATGGAATGGATGTAATCGACAAACAATACACGCACTGAAACTTTGGCCGCGAGTTTGTACAACGATTTCTGGATTTCGGTATATCGAGGCCTTTGCGTTCGTTTGGGTATTTGCAGGCCACTTCTGATGGATGATTTTTATGTATTCGAGTGAAATGAAGGTAATCGACACACCAGTCGCGCCCTGAGACGATCAACCCGAGTTTGCATAACGGTTCCTCGATTTCGGTATATTGAGGCTTTGCGTTCGTTTGGATGATTGGAGGGCTCTTCTGATGCATGAATTTCATGTATTTGAGTGAACCGAAGGTAATCGACACACTAGTCGCGCCCTGACACGATCAACCCGAGTTTGCATAACGGAACCTCGATTTCGGTATATTGAGGCTTTGCGTTCGTTTGGATGATTGGAGGGCTCTTCTGATGCATGAATTTCATGTATTTGAGTGAACCGAAGATAATCGACACACCAGTCGCGCCCTGACACGATCAACCCGAGTTTCCACAACGGTTCCTCGATTTCGGTATATTGAGGCTTTGCGTTCGTTTGGATGATTGGAGGGCTCTTCTGATGCATGAATTTCATGTATTTGAGTGAACCGAAGATAATCGACACACTAGTCGCGCCCTGACACGATCAACCCGAGTTTGCATAACGGTTCCTCGATTTCGGTATATTGAGGCTTTGCGTTCGTTTGGATGATTGGAGGGCTCTTCTGATGCATGAATTTCATGTACTTGAATAAAATGCAGGATATCGACACACCAGTCGCGCCCTGAGACGATCAACCCGAGTTTACACAACGGTTCCTCTATTTCGGTATATTGAGGCTTTGCGTTAGGTTGGATGATTGGAGGGCTCTTCTGATCCATGAATTTCATGTATTTGAGTGAAACGAAGTCAATCGACACACTAGTCGCGCCCTGAGACGATCAACCCGAGTTTACACAACAATTCCTTGATTTCGGTATATTGAGGCTTTGCGTTCGTTTGGATGATTGGAGTGCTCTTCTGATGCATGAATTTCATGTATTTGAATGAAATGAAGGTAACCGACACACAAGTCGCGCCCTGACACGATCAACCCGAGTTTGCACAACGGTTCCCCGATTTCGGTATATTGAGGCTTTGCGTTCGTTTGGATGATTGGAGGGCGAGTCTGATGCATGAATTTCGTGTATTTGAATAAAATAAAGGTTATCGACACACCAGTCGCGCCCTGACACGATCAACCCGAGTTTGCACGACGGTTCCTTGATTTCGGTATATTGAGGCTTTGCGTTCGTTTGGATGATTGGAGCGCTCTTCTGATGCATGAATTACATGTATTTGAATAAAATTCAGGATATCTACACACAAGTCGCGACCTGGCACGATCAACCCGAGTTTCCACAACGGTTTCTCGATTTCGGTAGATCGAGGCTTTGCGTTCGTTTGGATGATTGGAGGTCGCTTCAGATGCATGATTTTCATGTATTCGAGTGAAATGGAGGTAATCGACAAACAATACACGCACTGAAACTTTTGCCGCGAGTTTGCACAACGATTTCTGGATTTCGGTATATCGAGTCCTTTGCGTTCGTTTCGGTATTTGCAGGCCACTTCTGATGGATGATTTTTATGTATTCGAGTGGAATGAAGGTAATGGATACACCAGTTGCGCCCTGAGACGATCAACCCGAGTTTACACAATGGTTCCTCGATTTCGGTATATTGAGGCTTTGCGTTCGTTTGGATGATTGGAGGGCTCTTCTGATGCATGAATTTCATGTATTTGAGTGAACCGAAGGTAATCGACACACTAGTCGCGCCCTGACACGATCAACCCGAGTTTGCATAACGGTTCCTCGATTTCGGTATATTGAGGCTTTGCGTTCGTTTGGATGATTGGAGGGCTCTTCTGATGCATGAATTTCATGTATTTGAATAAAATGCAGGATACCGACACACAAGTCGCGAACTGGCACGATCAACCCGAGTTTCCACAACGGTTTCTCGATTTCGGTATATTGAGGCTTTGCGTTCGTTTGAATGATTGGAGGGCTCTTCTGATGCATGAATTTCATGAATTTGAATGAAATGAAGGTTATCGACACACCAGTCGCGCCCTGACACGATCAACCCGAGTTTCCACAACGGTTCCTCGATTTCGGTATATTGAGGCTTTGCGTTCGTTTGGGTATTTGCAGGCCACTTCTGATGGATGATTTTTATGTATTCGAGTGAAATGAAGGTAATCGACACACCAGTCGCGCCCTGAGACGATCAACCCGAGTTTGCATAACGGTTCCTCGATTTCGGTATATTGAGGCTTTGCGTTCGTTTGGATGATTGGAGGGCTCTTCTGATGCATGAATTTCATGTATTTGAATAAAATGCAGGATACCGACACACAAGTCGCGACCTGGCACGATCAACCCGAGTTTCCACAACGGTTTCTCGATTTCGGTATATTGAGGCTTTGAGTTCGTTTGGATGATTGGAGGGCTCTTCTGATGCATGAATTTCATGTATTTGAATGAAATGAACGTAATCGACACACAAGTCGCGCCCTGACACGATCAACCCGAGTTTGCACAACGGTTCCCCGATTTCGGTATATTGAGGCTTTGCGTTCGTTTGGATGATTGGAGGGCGCTTCTGATGCATGAATTTCATGTATTTGAGTGAACCGAAGGTAATCGACACACTAGTCGCGCCCTGACACGATCAACCCGAGTTTGCATAACGGTTCCTCGATTTCGGTGTATTGAGGCTTTGCGTTCGTTTGGATGATTGGAGGGCTCTTCTGATGCATGAATTTCATGTATTTGAATGAAATGAAGGTTATCGACACAACAGTCGCGCCCTGACACGATCAACCCGAGTTTCGACAACGGTTCCTCGATATCGGTATATTGAGGCTTTGCGTTCGTTTGGATGATTGGAGCGCTCTTCTGATGCATGAAATACATGTATTTTAATAAAATTCAGGATATCTACACACAAGTCGCGACCTGGCACGATCAACCCGAGTTTCCACAACGGTTTCTCGATTTCGGTAGATCGAGGCTTTGCGTTCGTTTGGATGATTGGAGGTCGCTTCAGATGCATGATTTTCATGTATTCGAGTGAAATGGAGTTAATCGACAAACAATACACGCACTGAAACTTTCGCCGCGAGTTTGCACAACGATTTCTGGATTTCGGTATATCGAGTCCTTTGCGTTCGTTTCGGTATTTGAAGGCCACTTCTGATGGATTATTTTTATGTATTCGAGTGGAATGAAGGTAATGGATACACCAGTCGCGCCCTGAGACGATCAACCCGAGTTTACACAATGGTTCCTCGATTTCGGTATATTGAGGCTTTGCGTTCGTTTGGATGATTGGAGGGCTCTTCTGATGCATGAATTTCATGTATTTGAGTGAAACGAAGGTAATCGATACACTAGACGCGCCCTGATACGATCAACCCGAGTTTGCACAACGGTTCCTCGATTTCGGTATATTGAGGCTTTGCGTTCGTTTGGATGATTGGAGGGCGCTTCTGATGCATGAATTTCATGTATTAGAGTGAATAGAAGATAATCGACACACCAGTGCCCTGACACGATCAACCCGAGTTTGCATAACGGTTCCTCGATTTCGGTATATTGAGGCTTTGCGTTCGTTTGGATGATTGGAGGGCTCTTCTGGTGCATGAATTTCATGAATTTGAATGAAATGCAGGATATCGACACACAAGTCGCGACCTGGCACGATCAACCCGAGTTTCCACAACGGTTTCTCGATTTCGGTAGATCGAGGCTTTGCGTTCGTTTGGATGATTGGAGGGCTCTTCTGATGCCTGAATTTCATGTATTTGAGTGAACCGAAGGTAATCGACACACTAGTCGCGCCCTGACACGATCAACCCGAGTTTGCATAACGGAACCTCGATTTCGGTATATTGAGGCTTTGCGTTCGTTTGGATGATTGGAGGGCTCTTCTGATGCATGAATTTCATGTATTTGAGTGAACCGAAGATAATCGACACACCAGTCGCGCCCTGACACGATCAACCCGAGTTTCCACAACGGTTCCTCGATTTCGGTATATTGAGGCTTTGCGTTCGTTTGGATGATTGGAGGGCTCTTCTGATGCATGAATTTCATGTATTTGAGTGAACCGAAGGTAATCGACACACTAGTCGCGCCCTGACACGATCAACCCGAGTTTGCATAACGGAACCTCGATTTCGGTATATTGAGGCTTTGCGTTCGTTTGGATGATTGGAGGGCTCTTCTGATGCATGAATTTCATGTATTTGAGTGAACCGAAGATAATCGACACACCAGTCGCGCCCTGACACGATCAACCCGAGTTTCCACAACGGTTCCTCGATTTCGGTATATTGAGGCTTTGCGTTCGTTTGGATGATTGGAGGGCTCTTCTGATGCATGAATTTCATGTATTTGAGTGAACCGAAGATAATCGACATACTAGTCGCGCCCTGACACGATCAACCCGAGTTTGCATAACGGTTCCTCGATTTCGGTATATTGAGGCTTTGCGTTCGTTTGGATGATTGGAGGGCTCTTCTGATGCATGAATTTCATGTACTTGAATAAAATGCTGGATATCGACACACAAGTCGCGACCTGGCACGATCAACCCGAGTTTCCACAACGGTTTCTCGATTTCGGTAGATCGAGGCTTTGCGTTCGTTTGGATGATTGGAGGTCGCTTCAGATGCATGATTTTCATGTATTCGAGTGAAATGGAGGTAATCGGCAAGCAATACACGCACTGAAACTTTCGCCGCGAGTTTGCACAACGATTTCTGGATTTCGGTATATCGGGTCCTTCGCGTTCGTTTCGGTAATTGCAGGCCACTTCTAATGGATGATTTTCATGTATTCGAGTGAAATGAAGGTAATCGATACACCAGTCGCGCCCTGAGACGATCAACCCGAGTTTCCACAACGGTTCCTCGATTTCGGTATATTGAGGCTTTGCGTTCGTTTGGATGATTGGAGGGCTCTTCTGATGCATGAATTTCATGAATTTGAATGAAATGAAGGTTATCGACACAACAGTCGCGCATTGACACGATCAACCCGAGTTTCGACAACGATTCCTCGATATCGATATATTGAGGCTTTGCGTTCGTTTGGATGATTGGAGCGCTCTTCTGATGCATGAATTACATGTATTTGAATAAAATTCAGGATATCTACACACAAGTCGCGACCTGGCACGATCAACCCGAGTTTCCACAACGGTTTCTCGATTTCGGTAGATCGAGGCTTTGCGTTCGTTTGGATGATTGGAGGTCGCTTCAGATGCATGATTTTCATGTATTCGAGTGAAATGGAGGTAATCGACAAACAATACACGCACTGAAACTTTTGCCGCGAGTTTGCACAACGATTTCTGGATTTCGGTATATCGAGTCCTTTGCGTTCGTTTCGGTATTTGCAGGCCACTTCTGATGGATGATTTTTATGTATTCGAGTGCAATGAAGGTAATGGATACACCAGTCGCGCCCTGAGACGATCAACCCGAGTTTACACAATGGTTCCTCGATTTCGGTATATTGAGGCTTTGCGTTCGTTTGGATGATTGGAGGGCTCTTCTGATGCATGAATTTCATGTATTTGAGTGAACCGAAGGTAATCGACACACTAGTCGCGCCCTGACACGATCAACCCGAGTTTGCATAACGGTTCCTCGATTTCGGTATATTGAGGCTTTGCGTTCGTTTGGATGATTGGAGGGCTCTTCTGATGCATGAATTTCATGTATTTGAATAAAATGCAGGATACCGACACACAAGTCGCGAACTGGCACGATCAACCCGAGTTTCCACAACGGTTTCTCGATTTCGGTATATTGAGGCTTTGCGTTCGTTTGGATGATTGGAGGGCTCTTCTGATGCATGAATTTCATGAATTTGAATGAAATGAAGGTTATCGACACACCAGTCGCGCCCTGACACGATCAACCCGAGTTTCCACAACGGTTCCTCGATTTCGGTATATTGAGGCTTTGCGTTCGTTTGGGTATTTGCAGGCCACTTCTGATGTATGATTTTTATGTATTCGAGTGAAATGAAGGTAATCGACACACCAGTCGCGCCCTGAGACGATCAACCCGAGTTTGCATAACGGTTCCTCGATTTCGGTATATTGAGGCTTTGCGTTCGTTTGGATGATTGGAGGGCTCTTCTGATGCATGAATTTCATGTATTTGAATAAAATGCAGGATACCGACACACAAGTCGCGACCTGGCACGATCAACCCGAGTTTCCACAACGGTTTCTCGATTTCGGTATATTGAGGCTTTGCGTTCGTTTGGATGATTGGAGGGCTCTTCTGATGCATGAATTTCATGAATTTGAATGAAATGAAGGTTATCGACACACCAGTCGCGCCCTGACACGATCAACCCGAGTTTCCACAACGGTTCCGCGATTTCGGTATATTGAGGCTTTGCGTTCGTTTGGATGATTGGAGGGCTCTTCTGATGCATGAATTTCATGTATTTGAGTGAACCGAAGGTAATCGACACACTAGTCGCGCCCTGACACGATCAACCCGAGTTTGCATAACGGTTCCTCTATTTCGGTATATTGAGGCTTTGCGTTCGTTTTGATGATTGGCGGTCGCTTCAGATGCATGAATTTCATGTATTTGAATGGAATGGATGTAATCGACAAACAATACACGCACTGAAACTTTCGCCGCGAGTTTGTACAACGATTTCTGGATTTCGGTATATCGAGGCCTTTGCGTTCGTTTGGGTATTTGCAGGCCACTTCTGATGGATGATTTTTATGTATTCGAGTGAAATGAAGGTAATCGACACACCAGTCGCGCCCTGAGACGATCAACCCGAGTTTGCATAACGGTTCCTCGATTTCGGTATATTGAGGCTTTGCGTTCGTTTGGATGATTGGAGGGCTCTTCTGATGCATGAATTTCATGTATTTGAGTGAACCGAAGGTAATCGACACACTAGTCGCGCCCTGACACGATCAACCCGAGTTTGCATAACGCAACCTCGATTTCGGTATATTGAGGCTTTGCGTTCGTTTGGATGATTGGAGGGCTCTTCTGATGCATGAATTTCATGTATTTGAGTGAACCGAAGATAATCGACACACCAGTCGCGCCCTGACACGATCAACCCGAGTTTCCACAACGGTTCCTCGATTTCGGTATATTGAGGCTTTGCGTTCGTTTGGATGATTGGAGGGCTCTTCTGATGCATGAATTTCATGTATTTGAGTGAACCGAAGATAATCGACACACTAGTCGCGCCCTGACACGATCAACCCGAGTTTGCATAACGGTTCCTCGATTTCGGTATATTGAGGCTTTGCGTTCGTTTGGATGATTGGAGGGCTCTTCTGATGCATGAATTTCATGTACTTGAATAAAATGCAGGATATCGACACACCAGTCGCGCCCTGAGACGATCAACCCGAGTTTACACAACGGTTCCTCTATTTCGGTATATTGAGGCTTTGCGTTAGGTTGGATGATTGGAGGGCTCTTCTGATCCATGAATTTCATGTATTTGAGTGAAACGAAGTCAAACGACACACTAGTCGCGCCCTGAGACGATCAACCCGAGTTTACACAACAATTCCATGATTTCGGTATATTGAGGCTTTGCGTTCGTTTGGATGATTGGAGTGCTCTTCTGATGCATGAATTTCATGTATTTGAATGAAATGAAGGTAACCGACACACAAGTCGCGCCCTGACACGATCAACCCGAGTTTGCACAACGGTTCCCCGATTTCGGTATATTGAGGCTTTGCGTTCGTTTGGATGATTGGAGTGCTCTTCTGATGCATGAATTTCATGTATTTGAATGAAATGAAGGTAATCGACACACAAGTCGCGCGCTGACACGATCAACCCGAGTTTGCACAACGGTTCCCCGATTTCGGTATATTGAGGCTTTGCGTTCGTTTGGATGATTGGAGGGCGAGTCTGATGCATGAATTTCGTGTATTTGAATAAAATAAAGGTTATCGACACACCAGTCGCGCCCTGACACGATCAACCCGAGTTTGCACGACGGTTCCTCGATTTCGGTATATTGAGGCTTTGCGTTCGTTTGGATGATTGGAGCGCTCTTCTGATGCATGAATTACATGTATTTGAATAAAATTCAGGATATCTACACACAAGTCGCGACCTGGCACGATCAACCCGAGTTTCCACAACGGTTTCTCGATTTCGGTAGATCGAGGCTTTGCGTTCGTTTGGATGATTGGAGGTCGCTTCAGATGCATGATTTTCATGTATTCGAGTGAAATCGAGGTAATCGACAAACAATACACGCACTGAAACTTTTGCCGCGAGTTTGCACAACGATTTCTGGATTTCGGTATATCGAGTCCTTTGCGTTCGTTTCGGTATTTGCAGGCCACTTCTGATGGATGATTTTTATGTATTCGAGTGGAATGAAGGTAATGGATACACCAGTTGCGCCCTGAGACGATCAACCCGAGTTTACACAATGGTTCCTCGATTTCGGTATATTGAGGCTTTGCGTTCGTTTGGATGATTGGAGGGCTCTTCTGATGCATGAATTTCATGTATTTGAGTGAACCGAAGGTAATCGACACACTAGTCGCGCCCTGACACGATCAACCCGAGTTTGCATAACGGTTCCTCGATTTCGGTATATTGAGGCTTTGCGTTCGTTTGGATGATTGGAGGGCTCTTCTGATGCATGAATTTCATGTATTTGAATAAAATGCAGGATACCGACACACAAGTCGCGAACTGGCACGATCAACCCGAGTTTCCACAACGGTTTCTCGATTTCGGTATATTGAGGCTTTGCGTTCGTTTGGATGATTGGAGGGCTCTTCTGATGCATGAATTTCATGAATTTGAATGAAATGAAGGTTATCGACACACCAGTCGCGCCCTGACACGATCAACCCGAGTTTCCACAACGGTTCCTCGATTTCGGTATATTGAGGCTTTGCGTTCGTTTGGGTATTTGCAGGCCACTTCTGATGGATGATTTTTATGTATTCGAGTGAAATGAAGGTAATCGACACACCAGTCGCGCCCTGAGAAGATCAACCCGAGTTTGCATAACGGTTCCTCGATTTCGGTATATTGAGGCTTTGCGTTCGTTTGGATGATTGGAGGGCTCTTCTGATGCATGAATTTCATGTATTTGAATAAAATGCAGGATACCGACACACAAGTCGCGACCTGGCACGATCAACCCGAGTTTCCACAACGGTTTCTCGATTTCGGTATATTGAGGCTTTGCGTTCGTTTGGATGATTGGAGGGCTCTTCTGATGCATGAATTTCATGTATTTGAATGAAATGAACGTAATCGACACACAAGTCGCGCCCTGACACGATCAACCCGAGTTTGCACAACGGTTCCCCGATTTCGGTATATTGAGGCTTTGCGTTCGTTTGGATGATTGGAGGGCGCTTCTGATACATGAATTTCATGTATTTGAGTGAACCGAAGGTAATCGACACACTAGTCGCGCCCTGACACGATCAACCCGAGTTTGCATAACGGTTCCTCGATTTCGATGTATTGAGGCTTTGCGTTCGTTTGGATGATTGGAGGGCTCTTCTGATGCATGAATTTCATGTATTTGAGAGAACCGAAGGTAATCGACACACTAGTCGCGCCCTGACACGATCAACCCGAGTTTGCATAACGGAACCTCGATTTCGGTATATTGAGGCTTCGCGTTCGTTTGGATGATTGGAGGGGGCTCTTCTGATGCATGAATTTCATGTATTTGAGTGAACCGAAGATAATCGACACACCAGTCGCGCCCTGACACGATCAACCCGAGTTTCCACAACGGTTCCTCGATTTCGGTTTATTGAGGCTTTGCGTTCGTTTGGATGATTGGAGGGCTCTTCTGATGCATGAATTTCATGTATTTGAGTGAACCGAAGATAATCGACACACTAGTCGCGCCCTGACACGATCAACCCGAGTTTGCATAACGGTTCCTCGATTTCGGTATATTGGGGCTTTGCGTTCGTTTGGATGATTGGAGGGCTCTTCTGATGCATGAATTTCATGAATTTGAATGAAATGCAGGATATCGACACACAAGTCGCGACCTGGCACGATCAACCCGAGTTTCCACAACGGTTTCTCGATTTCGGTATATCGAGGCTTTGGGTTCGTTTGGATGATTGGAGGGCTCTTCTGATGCATGAATTTTATGTACTTGAATAAAATGCAGGATATCGACACACAAGTCGCGACCTGGCACGATCAACCCGAGTTTCCACAACGGTTTCTCGATTTCGGTAGATCGAGGCTTTGCGTTCGTTTGGATGATTGGAGGTCGCTTCAGATGCATGATTTTCATGTATTCGAGTGAAATGGAGTTAATCGACAAACAATACACGCACTGAAACTTTCGCCGCGAGTTTGCACAACGATTTCTGGATTTCGGTATATCGAGTCCTTTGCGTTCGTTTCGGTATTTGAAGGCCACTTCTGATGGATTATTTTTATGTATTCGAGTGGAATGAAGGTAATGGATACACCAGTCGCGCCCTGAGACGATCAACCCGAGTTTACACAATGGTTCCTCGATTTTGGTATATTGAGGCTTTGCGTTCGTTTGGATGATTGGAGGGCTCTTCTGATGCATGAATTTCATGTATTTGAGTGAAACGAAGGTAATCGATACACTAGACGCGCCCTGATACGATCAACCCGAGTTTGCACAACGGTTCCTCGATTTCGGTATATTGAGGCTTTGCGTTCGTTTGGATGATTGGAGGGCTCTTCTGATGCATGAATTTCATGTATTTGAGTGAAACGAAGGTAATAGACACACTAGTCGCGCCCTGACACGATCAACCCGAGTGTACACAACGGTTCCTCGATTTCGGTATATTGAGGCTTTGCGTTCGTTTGGATGATTGGAGGGCTCTTCTGATGCATGAATTTTATGTACTTGAGTGAAACGAAGGTAATAGACACACTAGTCGCGCCCTGACACGATCAACCCGAGTTTGCACAACGGTTCCTCGATTTCGGTATATTGAGGCATTGCGTTCGTTTGGATGATTGGAGTGCTCTTCTGATCCATGAATTTCATGTATTTGAGTGAAACGAAGTCAATCGACACACTAGTCGCGCCCTGAGACGATCAACCCGAGTTTACACAACAATTCCTCGATTTCGGTATATTGAGGCTTTGCGTTCGTTTGGATGATTGGAGTGCTCTTCTGATGCATGAATTTCATGTATTTGAATGAAATGAACGTAATCGACACACAAGTCGCGCCCTGACACTATTAACCCGAGTTTGCACAACGGTTCCCCGATTTCGGTATATTGAGGCTTTGCGTTCGTTTGGATGATTGGAGGGCACTTCTGATGCATGAATTTCATGTATTTGAGTGAACCGAAGGTAATCGACATACTAGTCGCGCTCTGACACGATCAACCCGAGTTTGCATAACGGTTCCTCGATTTCGGTATATTGAGGCTTTGCGTTCGTTTGGATGATTGGAGGGCTCTTCTGATGCATGAATTTCATGTATTTGAGTGAACCGAAGGTAATCGACACACTAGTCGCGCCCTGACACGATCAACCCGAGTTTGCATAACGGAACCTCGATTTCGGTATATTGAGGCTTTGCGTTCGTTTGGATGATTGGAGGGCTCTTCTGATGCATGAATTTCATGTATTTGAGTGAACCGAAGATAATCGACACACCAGTCGCGCCCTGACACGATCAACCCGAGTTTCCACAACGGTTCCTCGATTTCGGTATATTGAGGCTTTGCGTTCGTTTGGATGATTGGAGGGCTCTTCTGATGCATGAATTTCATGTATTTGAGTGAAACGAAGGTAATCGATACACTAGACGCGCCCTGCTACGATCAACCCGAGTTTGCACAACGGTTCCTCGATTTCGGTATATTGAGGCTTTGCGTTCGTTTGGATGATTGGAGGGCGCTTCTGATGCATGAATTTCATGTATTAGAGTGAATAGAAGATAATCGACACACCAGTGCCCTGACACGATCAACCCGAGTTTGCACATCGGTTTCTCGATGTCGGTATATCGAGGCCTTTGCGTTCGTTTGGGTGTTTGCAGGCCACTTGTGGTGCATGAATTTCATGTATTTGAATGAAACGAAGGTAATCGACACACAAGTCGCGCCCAGGAGCATTCGCATCGAGTTTGCACAACGATTTCTCGATTTCAGTGTATCGAGGGTTTGCGTTGGTCTCGATATTTGCAGGTCGCTTCTGATGCATTATTTTTATGTATTCGAGTAAAATAAAGGTAATCGACACACCAGTCGCGTCCTGAGATGATCAACCCGAGTGTACACAACGGTTCCTCGATTTCGGTATATTGAGGCTTTGCGTTCGTTTGGATGATTGGAGGGCTCTTCTGATGCATGAAATTCATGTATTTGAGTGAAACGAAGGTAATCGACACACTAGTCGCGCCCTGACACGATCAACCCGAGTTTGCACAACGGTTCCTCGATTTCGGTATATTGAGGCATTGCGTTCGTTTGGCTGATTGGAGGGCTCTTCTCATGCATGAATTTCATGTATTTGAGTGAACTGAAGGTAATCGATACACTAGTCGCGCCCTGACACGATCAACCCGAGGTTGCATAACGGTTCCTCGATTTCGGTATATTGAGGTTTGCGTTCGTCTGGATGATTGGAGGGCTCTTCTGATGCATGAATTTCATGTAATTGAATAAAATGCAGGATATCGACACACAAGTCGCGACCTGGCACGATCAACCCGAGTTTCCACAACGGTTTCTCGATTTCGTTAGATCGAGGCTTTGCGTTCGTTTGGATGATTGGAGGTGGCTTCAGATGCATGATTTTCATGTATTCGAGTGAAATGGAGGTAATCGGCAAGCAATACACGCACTGAAACTTTCGCCGCGAGTTTGCACAACGATTTCTGGATTTCGGTATATCGGTTCCTTTGCGTTCGTTTCGGTAATTGCAGGCCACTTCTGATGGATGATTTTTATGTATTCGAGTGAAATGAAGGTAATCGATACACCAGTCTCGCCCGGAGACGATCAACCCGAGTTTCCACAACGGTTCCTCGATTTCGGTATATTGAGGCTTTGCGTTCGTTTGGATGATTGGAGGGCTCTTCTCATGCATGAATTTCATGAATTTGAGTGAACCGAAGGTAATCGACACACTAGTAGCGCACTGACACGATCAACCCGAGTTTGCATAACGGTTCCTCGATTTCGGTATATTGAGGCTTTGCGTACGTTTGGATGATTGGAGGGCTCTTCTGATGCATGAATTTCATGTATTTGAATAAAATGCAGTATATCGACACACAAGTCGCGACCTGGCACGATCAAACCGAGTTTGCATAACGGTTCCTCGATTTCGGTATATTGAGGCTTTGCGTACGTTTGGATGATTGGAGGGCTCTTCTGATGCATGAATTTCATGTATTTGAATAAAATGCAGTATATCGACACACAAGTCGCGACCTGGCACGATCAAACCGAGTTTGCATAACGGTTCCTCGATTTCGGTATATTGAGGCTTTGCGTTCGTTTGGATGATTGGAGGGCTCTTCTGATGTATGAATTTCATGTATTTGAGTGAAATGAAGGTAATCGACACACAAGTCGCGCCCTGACACGATCAACCCGAGTTTGCACAACGGTTCCCCGATTTCGGTATATTGAGGCTTTGCGTTCGTTTGGATGATTGGAGGGCGCGTCTGTTGCATGAATTTCGTGTATTTGAATAAAGTAAAGGTTATCGACACACCAGTCGCGCCCTGACACGATCAACCGGAGTTTGCACGACGGTTCCTCGATTTCGGTATATTGAGGCTTTGCGTTCGTTTGGATGATTGGAGGTCGCTTCAGATGCATGATTTTCATGTATTCGAGTGAAATGGAGGTAACCGACAAACCATACACGCACTGAAACTTTCCCCGCGAGTTTGCACAACTATTTCTGGATTTCGGTATATCGAGGCCTTTGCGTTCGTTTCGGTATTTGCAGGCCACTTCTGACGGATGATTTTTATGTACTTGAGTGAAATGAACGTAATCGATACATCAGTCGCGCTCTGAGTCGATCAATCCGAGTTTGCACAACGATTTCTGGATTTCGGTATATCGAGGCCTTTGCGTTCGTTTCGGTATTTCCCGGCCACTTCTGATGGATGAGTTTCATGTATCTGAGTGAAACGAAGGTAATCGACACACTAATCGCGCCCTGGAACAATCGCATCGAGTTTGCACAACGATTTCTCGATTTCGGTATATCGACGGTTTCCGTTGGTTGTGATGTTTGTAAGTCGCTTCTGATGCATGATTTTTATGTATTCGAGAGAAATGAAGGTAATCGATACTCCAGTCGCGCCCTGAGACGATCAACCTGAATTTGAATAACGGTTCCTCGATTTCGGTATATTGAGGCTTTGCGTTCGTTTGGATGATTGGAGCGCTCTTCTGATGCATGAATTACATGTATTTGAATAAAATGCAGGATATCGACACACAAGTCGCGACCTGGCACGATCAACCCGAGTTTCCACAACGGTTTCTCGATTTCGGTAGATCGAGGCTTTGCGTTCGTTTGGATGATTGGAGGTCGCTTTAGATGCATGATTTTCATGTATTCGAGTGAAATGGACGTAATCGGCAAGCAATACACGCACTGAAACTTTCGCCGCGAGTTTGCACAACGATTTCTGGATTTCGGTATATCGATTCCTTTGCGTTCGTTTCGGTATTGGCAGGCCACTTCTGATGGATGATTTTTATGTATTCGAGTGGAATGAAGGTAATCGATACACCAGTCGCGCCCTGAGACGATCAACCCGAGTTTACACAATGGTTCCTCGATTTCGGTATATTGAAGCTTTGCGTTCGTTTGGATGATTGGAGGGCTCTTCTGATGCATGAATTTCATGTATTAGAGTGAATAGAAGATAATCGACACACCAGTGCCCTGACACGATCAACCCGAGTTTGCACATCGGTTTCTCGATGTCGGTATATCGAGGCCTTTGCTTTCATTTGGATGATTGGAGGGCTCTTCTGATCCATGAATTTCATGTATTTGAGTGAAACGAAGTCAATCGACACACTAGTCGCGCCCTGAGACGATCAACCCGAGTTTACACAACAATTCCTCGATTTCGGTATAATGAGGCTTTGCGTTCGTTTGGATGATTGGAGTGCTCTTCTGATGCATGAATTTCATGTATTTGAATGAAATGAACGTAATCGACACACAAGTCGCGCCCTGACACGATCAACCCGAGTTTGCACAACGGTTCCCCGATTTCGGTATATTGAGGCTTTGCGTTCGTTTGGATGATTGGAAGGCGCTTCTGATGCATGAATTTCATGTATTTGAGTGAACCGAAGGTAATCGACACACTAGTCGCGCCCTGACACGATCAACCCGAGTTTGCATAACGGTTCCTCGATTTCGGTATATTGAGGCTTTGCGTTCGTTTGGATGATTGGAGGGCTCTTCTGATGCATGAATTTCATGTATGTGAGTGAACCGAAGGTAATCGACACACTAGTCGCGCCCTGACACGATCAACCCGAGTTTGCATAACGGAACCTCGATTTCGGTATATTGAGGCTTTGCGTTCGTTTGGATGATTGGAGGGCTCTTCTGATGCATGAATTTCATGTATTTGAGTGAACCGAAGATAATCGACACACCAGTCGCGCCCTGACACGATCAACCCGAGTTTCCACAACGGTTCCTCGATTTCGGTATATTGAGGCTTTGCGTTCGTTTGGATGATTGGAGGGCTCTTCTGATGCATGAATTTCATGTATTTGAGTGAAACGAAGGTAATCGATACACTAGACGCGCCCTGCTACGATCAACCCGAGTTTGCACAACGGTTCCTCGATTTCGGTATATTGAGGCTTTGCGTTCGTTTGGATGATTGGAGGGCGCTTCTGATGCATGAATTTCATGTATTAGAGTGAATAGAAGATAATCGACACACCAGTGCCCTGACACGATCAACCCGAGTTTGCACATCGGTTTCTCGATGTCGGTATATCGAGGCCTTTGCGTTCGTTTGGGTGTTTGCAGGCCACTTGTGGTGCATGAATTTCATGTATTTGAATGAAACGAAGGTAATCAACACACAAGTCGCGCCCAGGAGCATTCGCATCGAGTTTGCACAACGATTTCTCGATTTCAGTGTATCGAGGGTTTGCGTTGGTCTCGATATTTGCAGGTCGCTTCTGATGCATTATTTTTATGTATTCGAGTAAAATAAAGGTAATCGACACACCAGTCGCGTCCTGAGATGATCAACCCGAGTGTACACAACGGTTCCTCGATTTCGGTATATTGAGGCTTTGCGTTCGTTTGGATGATTGGAGGGCTCTTCTGATGCATGAAATTCATGTATTTGAGTGAAACGAAGGTAATCGACACACTAGTCGCGCCCTGACACGATCAACCCGAGTTTGCACAACGGTTCCTCGATTTCGGTATATTGAGGCATTGCGTTCGTTTGGCTGATTGGAGGGCTCTTCTCATGCATGAATTTCATGTATTTGAGTGAACTGAAGGTAATCGATACACTAGTCGCGCCCTGACACGATCAACCCGAGGTTGCATAACGGTTCCTCGATTTCGGTATATTGAGGTTTGCGTTCGTCTGGATGATTGGAGGGCTCTTCCGATGCATGAATTTCATGTAATTGAATAAAATGCAGGATATCGACACACAAGTCGCGACCTGGCACGATCAACCCGAGTTTCCACAACGGTTTCTCGATTTCGTTAGATCGAGGCTTTGCGTTCGTTTGGATGATTGGAGGTGGCTTCAGATGCATGATTTTCATGTATTCGAGTGAAATGGAGGTAATCGGCAAGCAATACACGCACTGAAACTTTCGCCGCGAGTTTGCACAACGATTTCTGGATTTCGGTATATCGGTTCCTTTGCGTTCGTTTCGGTAATTGCAGGCCACTTCTGATGGATGATTTTGATGTATTCGAGTGAAATGAAGGTAATCGATACACCAGTCTCGCCCGGAGACGATCAACCCGAGTTTCCACAACGGTTCCTCGATTTCGGTATATTGAGGCTTTGCGTTCGTTTGGATGATTGGAGGGCTCTTCTCATGCATGAATTTCATGAATTTGAGTGAACCGAAGGTAATCGACACACTAGTAGCGCACTGACACGATCAACCCGAGTTTGCATAACGGTTCCTCGATTTCGGTATATTGAGGCTTTGCGTACGTTTGGATGATTGGAGGGCTCTTCTGATGCATGAATTTCATGTATTTGAATAAAATGCAGTATATCGACACACAAGTCGCGACCTGGCACGATCAAACCGAGTTTGCATAACGGTTCCTCGATTTCGGTATATTGAGGCTTTGCGTACGTTTGGATGATTGGAGGGCTCTTCTGATGCATGAATTTCATGTATTTGAATAAAATGCAGTATATCGACACACAAGTCGCGACCTGGCACGATCAAACCGAGTTTGCATAACGGTTCCTCGATTTCGGTATATTGAGGCTTTGCGTTCGTTTGGATGATTGGAGGGCTCTTCTGATGTATGAATTTCATGTATTTGAGTGAAATGAAGGTAATCGACACACAAGTCGCGCCCTGACACGATCAACCCGAGTTTGCACAACGGTTCCCCGATTTCGGTATATTGAGGCTTTGCGTTCGTTTGGATGATTGGAGGGCGCGTCTGTTGCATGAATTTCGTGTATTTGAATAAAGTAAAGGTTATCGACACACCAGTCGCGCCCTGACACGATCAACCGGAGTTTGCACGACGGTTCCTCGATTTCGGTATATTGAGGCTTTGCGTTCGTTTGGATGATTGGAGGTCGCTTCAGATGCATGATTTTCATGTATTCGAGTGAAATGGAGGTAACCGACAAACCATACACGCACTGAAACTTTCCCCGCGAGTTTGCACAACTATTTCTGGATTTCGGTATATCGAGGCCTTTGCGTTCGTTTCGGTATTTGCAGGCCACTTCTGACGGATGATTTTTATGTACTTGAGTGAAATGAACGTAATCGATACATCAGTCGCGCTCTGAGTCGATCAATCCGAGTTTGCACAACGATTTCTGGATTTCGGTATATCGAGGCCTTTGCGTTCGTTTCGGTATTTCCCGGCCACTTCTGATGGATGAGTTTCATGTATCTGAGTGAAACGAAGGTAATCGACACACTAATCGCGCCCTGGAACAATCGCATCGAGTTTGCACAACGATTTCTCGATTTCGGTATATCGACGGTTTCCGTTGGTTGTGATGTTTGTAAGTCGCTTCTGATGCATGATTTTTATGTATTCGAGAGAAATGAAGGTAATCGATACTCCAGTCGCGCCCTGAGACGATCAACCTGAATTTGAATAACGGTTCCTCGATTTCGGTATATTGAGGCTTTGCGTTCGTTTGGATGATTGGAGCGCTCTTCTGATGCATGAATTACATGTATTTGAATAAAATGCAGGATATCGACACACAAGTCGCGACCTGGCACGATCAACCCGAGTTTCCACAACGGTTTCTCGATTTCGGTAGATCGAGGCTTTGCGTTCGTTTGGATGATTGGAGGTCGCTTTAGATGCATGATTTTCATGTATTCGAGTGAAATGGACGTAATCGGCAAGCAATACACGCACTGAAACTTTCGCCGCGAGTTTGCACAACGATTTCTGGATTTCGGTATATCGATTCCTTTGCGTTCGTTTCGGTATTGGCAGGCCACTTCTGATGGATGATTTTTATGTATTCGAGTGGAATGAAGGTAATCGATACACCAGTCGCGCCCTGAGACGATCAACCCGAGTTTACACAATGGTTCCTCGATTTCGGTATATTGAAGCTTTGCGTTCGTTTGGATGATTGGAGGGCTCTTCTGATGCATGAATTTCATGTATTAGAGTGAATAGAAGATAATCGACACACCAGTGCCCTGACACGATCAACCCGAGTTTGCACATCGGTTTCTCGATGTCGGTATATCGAGGCCTTTGCTTTCATTTGGATGATTGGAGGGCTCTTCTGATCCATGAATTTCATGTATTTGAGTGAAACGAAGTCAATCGACACACTAGTCGCGCCCTGAGACGATCAACCCGAGTTTACACAACAATTCCTCGATTTCGGTATAATGAGGCTTTGCGTTCGTTTGGATGATTGGAGTGCTCTTCTGATGCATGAATTTCATGTATTTGAATGAAATGAACGTAATCGACACACAAGTCGCGCCCTGACACGATCAACCCGAGTTTGCACAACGGTTCCCCGATTTCGGTATATTGAGGCTTTGCGTTCGTTTGGATGATTGGAAGGCGCTTCTGATGCATGAATTTCATGTATTTGAGTGAACCGAAGGTAATCGACACACTAGTCGCGCCCTGACACGATCAACCCGAGTTTGCATAACGGTTCCTCGATTTCGGTATATTGAGGCTTTGCGTTCGTTTGGATGATTGGAGGGTTCTTCTGATGCATGAATTTCATGTATGTGAGTGAACCGAAGGTAATCGACACACTAGTCGCGCCCTGACACGATCAACCCGAGTTTGCATAACGGAACCTCGATTTCGGTATATTGAGGCTTTGCGTTCGTTTGGATGATTGGAGGGCTCTTCTGATGCATGAATTTCATGTATTTGAATGAAATGAACGTAATCGACACACAAGTCGCGCCCTAACACGATCAACCCGAGTTTGCACAACGGTTCCCCGATTTCGGTATATTGAGGCTTTGCGTTCGTTTGGATGATTGGAGGGCTCTTCTGATGCATGAATTTCATGTATTTGAGTGAACCGAAGATAATCGACACACTAGTCGCGCCCTGACACGATCAACCCGAGTTTGCATAACGGTTCCTCGATTTCGGTATATTGATGCTTTGCGTTCGTTTGGATGATTGGAGGGCTCTTCTGATGCATGAATTTCATGTACTTGAATAAAATGCAGGATATCGACACACAAGTCGCGACCTGGCACGATCAACCCGAGTTTCCACAACGGTTTCTCGATTTCGGTAGATCGAGGCTTTGCGTTCGTTTGGATGATTGGAGGTCGCTTCAGATCCATGATTTTCATATATTCGAGTGAAATGGAGGTAATCGGCAAGCAATACACGCACTGAAACTTTCGCCGCGAGTTTGCACAACGATTTCTGGATTTCGGTATATCGGGTCCTTTGCGTTCGTTTCGGTAATTGCAGGCCACTTCTGATGGATGATTTTTATGTATTCGAGTGAAATGAAGGTAATCGATACACCAGTCGCGCCCTGAGACGATCAACCCGAGTTTCCACAACGGTTCCTCGATTTCGGTATATTGAGGCTTTGCGTTCGTTTGGATGATTGGAGGGCTCTTCTGATGCATGAATTTCATGAATTTGAATGAAATGAAGGTTATCGACACAACAGTCGCGCCCTGACACGATCAACCCGAGTTTCGACAACGGTTCCTCGATATCGGTATATTGAGGCTTTGCGTTCGTTTGGATGATTGGAGCGCTCTTCTGATGCATGAATTACATGTATTTGAATAAAATTCAGGATATCTACACACAAGTCGCGACCTGGCACGATCAACCCGAGTTTCCACAACGGTTTCTCGATTTCGGTAGATCGAGGCTTTGCGTTCGTTTGGATGATTGGAGGTCGCTTCAGATGCATGATTTTCATGTATTCGAGTGAAATGGAGGTAATCGACAAACAATACACGCACTGAAACTTTTGCCGCGAGTTTGCACAACGATTTCTGGATTTCGGTATATCGAGTCCTTTGCGTTCGTTTCGGTATTTGCAGGCCACTTCTGATAGATGATTTTTATGTATTCGAGTGGAATGAAGGTAATGGATACACCAGTCGCGCCCTGAGACGATCAACCCGAGTTTGCATAACGGTTCCTCGATTTCGGTATATTGAGGCTTTGCGTTCGTTTGGATGATTGGAGGGCTCTTCTGATGCATGAATTTCATGTATTTGAATAAAATGCAGGATACCGACACACAAGTCGCGAACTGGCACGATCAACCCGAGTTTCCACAACGGTTTCTCGATTTCGGTATATTGAGGCTTTGCGTTCGTTTGGATGATTGGAGGGCTCTTCTGATGCATGAATTTCATGAATTTGAATGAAATGAAGGTTATCGACACACCAGTCGCGCCCTGACACGATCAACCCGAGTTTCCACAACGGTTCCTCGATTTCGGTATATTGAGGCTTTGCGTTCGTTTGGGTATTTGCAGGCCACTTCTGATGGATGATTTTTATGTATTCGAGTGAAATGAAGGTAATCGACACACCAGTCGCGCCCTGAGACGATCAACCCGAGTTTGCATAACGGTTCCTCGATTTCGGTATATTGAGGCTTTGCGTTCGTTTGGATGATTGGAGGGCTCTTCTGATGCATGAATTTCATGTATTTGAATAAAATGCAGGATACCGACACACAAGTCGCGACCTGGCACGATCAACCCGAGTTTCCACAACGGTTTCTCGATTTCGGTATATTGAGGCTTTGCGTTCGTTTGGATGATTGGAGGGCTCTTCTGATGCATGAATTTCATGAATTTGAATGAAATGAAGGTTATCGACACACCAGTCGCGCCCTGACACGATCAACCCGAGTTTCCACAACGGTTCCTCGATTTCGGTATATTGAGGCTTTGCGTTCGTTTGGATGATTGGAGGGCTCTTCTGATGCATGAATTTCATGTATTTGAGTGAACCGAAGGTAATCGACACACTAGTCGCGCCCTGACACGATCAACCCGAGTTTGCATAACGGTTCCTCTATTTCGGAATATTGAGGCTTTGCGTTCGTTTTGATTATTGGCGGTCGCTTCAGATGCATGAATTTCATGTATTTCAATGGAATGGATGTAATCGACAAACAATACACGCACTGAAACTTTCGCCGCGAGTTTGTACAACGATTTCTGGATTTCGGTATATCGAGGCCTTTGCGTTCGTTTGGGTATTTGCAGGCCACTTCTGATGGATGATTTTTATGTATTCGAGTGAAATGAAGGTAATCGACACACCAGTCGCGCCCTGAGACGATCAACCCGAGTTTGCATAACGGTTCCTCGATTTCGGTATATTGAGGCTTTGCGTTCGTTTGGATGATTGGAGGGCTCTTCTGATGCATGAATTTCATGTATTTGAGTGAACCGAAGGTAATCGACACACTAGTCGCGCCCTGATACGATCAACCCGAGTTTGCACAACGGTTCCTCGATTTCGGTATATTGAGGCTTTGCGTTCGTTTGGATGATTGGAGGGCGCTTCTGATGCATGAATTTCATGTATTAGAGTGAACCGAAGATAATCGACACACCAGTCGCGCCCTGACACGATCAACCCGAGTTTCCACAACGGTTCCTCGATTTCGGTATATTGAGGCTTTGCGTTCGTTTGGATGATTGGAGGGCTCTTCTGATGCATGAATTTCATGTATTTGAGTGAACCGAAGATAATCGACACACTAGTCGCGCCCTGACACGATCAACCCGAGTTTGCATAACGGTTCCTCGATTTCGGTATATTGAGGCTTTGCGTTCGTTTGGATGATTGGAGGGCTCTTCTGATGCATGAATTTCATGTACTTGAATAAAATGCAGGATATCGACACACAAGTCGCGACCTGGCACGATCAACCCGAGTTTCCACAACGGTTTCTCGATTTCGGTAGATCGATGCTTTGCGTTCGTTTGGATGATTGGAGGTCGCTTCAGATGCATGATTTTCATGTATTCGAGTGAAATGGAGGTAATCGACAAACAATACACGCACTGAAACTTTCGCCGCGAGTTTGTACAACGATTTCTGGATTTCGGTATATCGAGGCCTTTGCGTTCGTTTGGGTATTTGCAGGCCACTTCTGATGGATGATTTTTATGTATTCGAGTGAAATGAAGGTAATCGACACACCAGTCGCGCCCTGAGACGATCAACCCGAGTTTACACAACGGTTCCTCTATTTCGGTATATTGAGGCTTTGCGTTAGGTTGGATGATTGGAGGGCTCTTCTGATCCATGAATTTCATGTATTTGAGTGAAACGAAGTCAATCGACACACTAGTCGCGCCCTGAGACGATCAACCCGAGTTTACACAACAATTCCTCGATTTCGGTATATTGAGGCTTTGCGTTCGTTTGGATGATTGGAGTGCTCTTCTGATGCATGAATTTCATGTATTTGAATGAAATGAAGGTAACCGACACACAAGTCGCGCCCTGACACGATCAACCCGAGTTTGCACAACGGTTCCCCGATTTCGGTATATTGAGGCTTTGCGTTCGTTTGGATGATTGGAGTGCTCTTCTGATGCATGAATTTCATGTATTTGAATGAAATGAAGGTAATCGACACACAAGTCGCGCCCTGACACGTTCAACCCAAGTTTGCACAACGGTTCCCCGATTTCGGTATATTGAGGCTTTGCGTTCGTTTGGATGATTCGAGGGCGAGTCTGATGCATGAATTTCGTGTATTTGAATAAAATAAAGGTTATCGACACACCAGTCGCGCCCTGACACGATCAACCCGAGTTTGCACGACGGTTCCTCGATTTCGGTATATTGAGGCTTTGCGTTCGTTTGGATGATTGGAGTTCGCTTCAGATGCATGATTTTCATGTATTCCAGTGAAATGGAGGTAATCGACAAACCATACACGCACTGAAACTTTCCCCGCGAGTTTGCACAACGATTTCTGGATTTCGGTATATCGAGGCCTTTGCGTTCGTTTCGGTATTTGCAGGCCACTTCTGATGGATGATTTTTATGTATTTGAGTGAAATGAACGTAATCGATACATCAGTCGCGCTCTGAGACTATCAATCCGAGTTTGCACAACGATTTCTGGATTTCGGTATATCGAGGCCTTTGCGTTCGTTTCGGTATTTCCAGGCCACTTCTGATGGATCTATTTCATGTATTTGAGTGAAACGAAGGTAATCGACACACTAATCGCGCCCTGGAACAATCGCATCGAGTTTGCACAACGATTTCTCGATTTCGGTATATCGAGGGTTTCCGTTGGTTGTGATGTTTGTAGGTCGCTTCTGATGCATGATTTTTATGTATTCGAGAGAAATGAAGGTAATCGATACACCAGTCGCGCCCTGAGACGATCAACCTGAATTTGCACAACGGTTCCTCGATTTCGGTATATTGAGGCTTTGCGTTCGTTTGGATGATTGGAGGGCGCTTCTAATGCATGAATTTCATGTATTTGAGTGAACCGAAGGTAATCGACACACTAGTAGCGCACTGACACGATCAACCCGAGTTTGCATAACGGTTCCTCGATTTCGTTATATTGAGGCTTTGCGTACGTTTGGATGATTGGAGGGCTCTTCTGATGCATGAATTTCATGTATTTGAATAAAATGCAGTATATCGACACACAAGTCGCGACCTGGCACGATCAAACCGAGTTTGCATAACGGTTCCTCGATTTCGGTATATTGAGGCTTTGCGTTCGTTTGGATGATTGGAGGGCGCGTCTGATGCATGAATTTCGTGTATTTGAATAAAATAAAGGTTATCGACACACCAGTCGCGCCCTGACACGATCAACCGGAGTTTGCACGACGGTTCCTCGATTTCGGTATATTGAGGCTTTGCGTTCGTTTGGGTGATTGGAGGTCGCTTCAGATGCATGATTTTCATGTATTCGAGTGAAATGGAGGTAACCGACAAACCATACACGCACTGAAACTTTCGCCGCGAGTTTGCACAACGATTTCTGGATTTCGGTATATCGATTCCTTTGCGTTCGTTTCGGTATTGGCAGGCCACTTCTGATGGATGATTTTTATGTATTCGAGTGGAATGAAGGTAATCGATACACCAGTCGCGCCCTCAGACGATCAACCCGAGTTTACACAATGGTTCCTCGATTTCGGTATATTGAAGCTTTGCGTTCGTTTGGATGATTGGAGGGCTCTTCTGATGCATGAATTTCATGTATTAGAGTGAATAGAAGATAATCGACACACCAGTGCCCTGACACGATCAACCCGAGTTTGCACATCGGTTTCTCGATGTCGGTATATCGAGGCCTTTGCTTTCATTTGGATGATTGGAGGGCTCTTCTGATCCATGAATTTCATGTATTTGAGTGAAACGAAGTCAATCGACACACTAGTCGCGCCCTGAGACGATCAACCCGAGTTTACACAACAATTCCTCGATTTCGGTATAATGAGGCTTTGCGTTCGTTTGGATGATTGGAGTGCTCTTCTGATGCATGAATTTCATGTATTTGAATGAAATGAACGTAATCGACACACAAGTCGCGCCCTGACACGATCAACCCGAGTTTGCACAACGGTTCCCCGATTTCGGTATATTGAGGCTTTGCGTTCGTTTGGATGATTGGAGGGCGCTTCTGATGCATGAATTTCATGTATTTGAGTGAACCGAAGGTAATCGACACACTAGTCGCGCCCTGACACGATCAACCCGAGTTTGCATAACGGTTCCTCGATTTCGGTATATTGAGGCTTTGCGTTCGTTTGGATGATTGGAGGGCTCTTCTGATGCATGAATTTCATGTATTTGAGTGAACCGAAGGTAATCGACACACTAGTCGCGCCCTGACACGATCAACCCGAGTTTGCATAACGGAACCTCGATTTCGGTATATTGAGGCTTTGCGTTCGTTTGGATGATTGGAGGGCTCTTCTGATGCATGAATTTCATGTATTTGAGTGAACCGAAGATAATCGACACACCAGTCGCGCCCTGACACGATCAACCCGAGTTTCCACAACGGTTCCTCGATTTCGGTATATTGAGACTTTGCGTTCGTTTGGATGATTGGAGGGCTCTTCTGATGCATGAATTTCATGTATTTGAGTGAACCGAAGATAATCGACACACTAGTCGCGCCCTGACACGATCAACCCGAGTTTGCATAACGGTTCCTCGATTTCGGTATATTGAGGCTTTGCGTTCGTTTGGATGATTGGAGGGCTCTTCTGATGCATGAATTTCATGAATTTGAATGAAATGCATGATATCGACACACAAGTCGCGACCTGGCACGATCAACCCGAGTTTCCACAACGGTTTCTCGATTTCGGTAGATCGAGGCTTTGCGTTCGTTTGGATGATTGGAGGGCTCCTCTGATGCATGAATTTTATGTACTTGAATAAAATGCAGGATATCGACACACAAGTCGCGACCTGGCACGATCAACCCGAGTTTCCACAACGGTTTCTCGATTTCGGTAGATCGAGGCTTTGCGTTCGTTTGGATGATTGGAGGTCGCTTCAGATGCATGATTTTCATGTATTCGAGTGAAATGGAGGTAATCGGCAAGCAATACACGCACTGAAACTTTCGCCGCGAGTTTGCACAACGATTTCTGGATTTCGGTATATCGGGACCTTTGCGTTCGTTTCGGTAATTGCAGGCCACTTCTGATGGATGATTTTTATGTATTCGAGTGAAATGAAGGTAATCGATACACCAGTTGCGCCCTGAGACGATCAACCCGAGTTTCCACAACGGTTCCTCGATTTCGGTATATTGAGGCTTTGCGTTCGTTTGGATGATTGGAGGGCTCTTCTGATGCATGAATTTCATGAATTTGAATGAAATGAAGGTTATCGACACAACAGTCGCGCGCTGACACGATCAACCCGAGTTTCGACAACGGTTCCTCGATATCGGTATATTGAGGCTTTGCGTTCGTTTGGATGATTCGAGCGCTCTTCTGATGCATGAATTACATGTATTTGAATAAAATTCAGGATATCTACACACAAGTCGCGACCTGGCACGATCAACCCGAGTTTCCACAACGGTTTCTCGATTTCGGTAGATCGAGTCTTTGCGTTCGTTTGGATGATTGGAGGTCGCTTCAGATGCATGATTTTCATGTATTCGAGTGAAATGGAGTTAATCGACAAACAATACACGCACTGAAACTTTCGCCGCGAGTTTGCACAACGATTTATGGATTTCGGTATATCGAGTCCTTTGCGTTCGTTTCGGTATTTGCAGCCACTTCTGATGGATTATTTTTATGTATTCGAGTGGAATGAAGGTAATGGATACACCAGTCGCGCCCTGAGACGATCAACCCGAGTTTACACAATGGTTCCTCGATTTCGGTATATTGAGGCTTTGCGTTCGTTTGGATGATTGGAGGGCTCTTCTGATGCATGAATTTCATGTATTTGAGTGAAACGAAGGTAATCGATACACTAGACGCGCCCTGATACGATCAACCCGAGTTTGCACAACGGTTCCTCGATTTCGGTATATTGAGGCTTTGCGTTCGTTTGGATGATTGGAGGGCGCTTCTGATGCATGAATTTCATGTATTAGAGTGAATAGAAGATAATCGACACACCAGTGCCCTGACACGATCAACCCGAGTTTGCATAACGGTTCCTCGATTTCGGTATATTGAGGCTTTGCGTTCGTTTGGATGATTGGAGGGCTCTTCTGATGCATGAATTTCATGAATTTGAATGAAATGCAGGATATCGACACACAAGTCGCGACCTGGCACGATCAACCCGAGTTTCCACAACGGTTTCTCGATTTCGGTAGATCGAGGCTTTGCGTTCGTTTGGATGATTGGAGGGCTCTTCTGATGCATGAATTTTATGTACTTGAATAAAATGCAGGATATCGACACACAAGTCGCGACCTGGCACGATCAACCCGAGTTTCCACAACGGTTTCTCGATTTCGGTAGATCGAGGCTTTGCGTTCGTTTGGATGATTGGAGGTCGCTTCAGATGCATGATTTTCATGTATTCGAGTGAAATGGAGGTAATCGGCAAGCAATACACGCACTGAAACTTTCGCCGCGAGTTTGCACAACGATTTCTGGATTTCGGTATATCGGGTCCTTTGCGTTCGTTTCGGTAATTGCAGGCCACTTCTGATGCATGAATTTCATGTATTTGAGTGAACCGAAGATAATCGACACACCAGTCGCGCCCTGACACGATCAACCCGAGTTTCCACAACGGTTCCTCGATTTCGGTATATTGAGGCTTTGCGTTCGTTTGGATGATTGGAGGGCTCTTCTGATGCATGAATTTCATGTATTTGAGTAAACCGAAGATAATCGACACACTAGTCGCGCCCTGACACGATCAACCCGAGTTTGCATAACGGTTCCTCGATTTCGGTATATTGAGGCTTTGCGTTCGTTTGGATGATTGGAGGGCTCTTCTGATGCATGAATTTCATGTACTTGAATAAAATGCTGGATATCGACACACAAGTCGCGACCTGGCACGATCAACCCGAGTTTCCACAACGGTTCCTCGATTTCGGTATATTGAGGCTTTGCGTTCGTTTGGATGATTGGAGGGCTCTTCTGATGCATGAATTTCATGAATTTGAATGAAATGAAGGTTATCGACACAACAGTCGCGCCCTGACACGATCAACCCGAGTTTCGACAACGGTTCCTCGATATCGATATATTGAGGCTTTGCGTTCGTTTGGATGATTGGAGCGCTCTTCTGATGCATGAATTACATGTATTTGAATAAAATTCAGGATATCTACACACAAGTCGCGACCTGGCACGATCAACCCGAGTTTCCACAACGGTTTCTCGATTTCGGTAGATCGAGGCTTTGCGTTCGTTTGGATGATTGGAGGTCGCTTCAGATGCATGATTTTCATGTATTCGAGTGAAATGGAGGTAATCGACAAACAATACACGCACTGAAACTTTTGCCGCGAGTTTGCACAACGATTTCTGGATTTCGGTATATCGAGTCCTTTGCGTTCGTTTCGGTATTTGCAGGCCACTTCTGATGGATGATTTTTATGTATTCGAGTGGAATGAAGGTAATGGATACACCAGTCGCGCCCTGAGACGATCAACCCGAGTTTACACAATGGTTCCTCGATTTCGGTATATTGAGGCTTTGCGTTCGTTTGGATGATTGGAGGGCTCTTCTGATGCATGAATTTCATGTATTTGAGTGAACCGAAGGTAATCGACACACTAGTCGCGCCCTGACACGATCAACCCGAGTTTGCATAACGGTTCCTCGATTTCGGTATATTGAGGCTTTGCGTTCGTTTGGATGATTGGAGGGCTCTTCTGATGCATGAATTTCATGTATTTGAATAAAATGCAGGATACCGACACACAAGACGCGAACTGGCACGATCAACCCGAGTTTCCACAACGGTTTCTCGATTTCGGTATATTGAGGCTTTGCGTTCGTTTGGATGATTGGAGGGCTCTTCTGATGCATGAATTTCATGAATTTGAATGAAATGAAGGTTATCGACACACCAGTCGCGCCCTGACACGATCAACCCGAGTTTCCACAACGGTTCCTCGATTTCGGTATGTTGAGGCTTTGCGTTCGTTTGGGTATTTGCAGGCCACTTCTGATGTATGATTTTTATGTATTCGAGTGAAATGAAGGTAATCGACACACCAGTCGCGCCCTGAGACGATCAACCCGAGTTTGCATAACGGTTCCTCGATTTCGGTATATTGAGGCTTTGCGTTCGTTTGGATGATTGGAGGGCTCTTCTGATGCATGAATTTCATGTATTTGAATAAAATGCAGGATACCGACACACAAGTCGCGACCTGGCACGATCAACCCGAGTTTCCACAACGGTTTCTCGATTTCGGTATATTGAGGCTTTGCGTTCGTTTGGATGATTGGAGGGCTCTTCTGATGCATGAATTACATGTATTTGAATAAAATTCAGGATATCTACACACAAGTCGCGACCTGGCACGATCAACCCGAGTTTCCACAACGGTTTCTCGATTTCGGTAGATCGAGGCTTTGCGTTCGTTTGGATGATTGGAGGTCGCTTCAGATGCATGATTTTCATGTATTCGAGTGAAATGGAGGTAATCGGCAAGCAATACACGCACTGAAACTTTCGCCGCGAGTTTGCACAACGATTTCTGGATTTCGGTATATCGGGTCCTTTGCGTTCGTTTCGGTAATTGCAGGCCACTTCTAATGGATGATTTTTATGTATTCGAGTGAAATGAAGGTAATCGATACACCAGTCGCGCCCTGAGACGATCAACCCGAGTTTCCACAACGGTTCCTCGATTTCGGTATATTGAGGCTTTGCGTTCGTTTGGATGATTGGAGGGCTCTTCTGATGCATGAATTTCATGAATTTGAATGAAATGAAGGTTATCGACACAACAGTCGCGCCCTGACACGATCAACCCGAGTTTCGACAACGGTTCCTCGATATCGATATATTGAGGCTTTGCGTTCGTTTGGATGATTGGAGCGCTCTTCTGATGCATGAATTACATGTATTTGAATAAAATTCAGGATATCTACACACAAGTCGCGACCTGGCACGATCAACCCGAGTTTCCACAACGGTTTCTCGATTTCGGTAGATCGAGGCTTTGCGTTCGTTTGGATGATTGGAGGTCGCTTCAGATGCATGATTTTCATGTATTCGAGTGAAATGGAGGTAATCGACAAACAATACACGCACTGAAACTTTTGCCGCGAGTTTGCACAACGATTTCTGGATTTCGGTATATCGAGTCCTTTGCGTTCGTTTCGGTATTTGCAGGCCACTTCTGATGGATGATTTTTATGTATTCGAGTGGAATGAAGGTAATGGATACACCAGTCGCGCCCTGAGACGATCAACCCGAGTTTACACAATGGTTCCTCGATTTCGGTATATTGAGGCTTTGCGTTCGTTTGGATGATTGGAGGGCTCTTCTGATGCATGAATTTCATGTATTTGAGTGAACCGAAGGTAATCGACACACTAGTCGCGCCCTGACACGATCAACCCGAGTTTGCATAACGGTTCCTCGATTTCGGTATATTGAGGCTTTGCGTTCGTTTGGATGATTGGAGGGCTCTTCTGATGCATGAATTTCATGTATTTGAATAAAATGCAGGATACCGACACACAAGTCGCGAACTGGCACGATCAACCCGAGTTTCCACAACGGTTTCTCGATTTCGGTATATTGAGGCTTTGCGTTCGTTTGGATGATTGGAGGGCTCTTCTGATGCATGAATTTCATGAATTTGAATGAAATGAAGGTTATCGACACACCAGTCGCGCCCTGACACGATCAACCCGAGTTTCCACAACGGTTCCTCGATTTCGGTATATTGAGGCTTTGCGTTCGTTTGGGTATTTGCAGGCCACTTCTGATGTATGATTTTTATGTATTCGAGTGAAATGAAGGTAATCGACACACCAGTCGCGCCCTGAGACGATCAACCCGAGTTTGCATAACGGTTCCTCGATTTCGGTATATTGAGGCTTTGCGTTCGTTTGGATGATTGGAGGGCTCTTCTGATGCATGAATTTCATGTATTTGAATAAAATGCAGGATACCGACACACAAGTCGCGACCTGGCACGATCAACCCGAGTTTCCACAACGGTTTCTCGATTTCGGTATATTGAGGCTTTGCGTTCGTTTGGATGATTGGAGGGCTCTTCTGATGCATGAATTTCATGAATTTGAATGAAATGAAGGTTATCGACACACCAGTCGCGCCCTGACACGATCAACCCGAGTTTCCACAACGGTTCCTCGATTTCGGTATATTGAGGCTTTGCGTTCGTTTGGGTATTTGCAGGCCACTTCTGATGTATGATTTTTATGTATTCGAGTGAACCGAAGGTAATCGACACACTAGTCGCGCCCTGACACGATCAACCCGAGTTTGCATAACGGTTCCTCTATTTCGGTATATTGAGGCCTTGCGTTCGTTTTGATGATTGGCGGTCGCTTCAGATGCATGAATTTCATGTATTTGAATGGAATGGATGTAATCGACAAACAATACACGCACTGAAACTTTGGCCGCGAGTTTGTACAACGATTTCTGGATTTCGGTATATCGAGGCCTTTGCGTTCGTTTGGGTATTTGCAGGCCACTTCTGATGGATGATTTTTATGTATTCGAGTGAAATGAAGGTAATCGACACACCAGTCGCGCCCTGAGACGATCAACCCGAGTTTGCATAACGGTTCCTCGATTTCGGTATATTGAGGCTTTGCGTTCGTTTGGATGATTGGAGGGCTCTTCTGATGCATGAATTTCATGTATTTGAGTGAACCGAAGGTAATCGACACACTAGTCGCGCCCTGACACGATCAACCCGAGTTTGCATAACGGAACTTCGATTTCGGTATATTGAGGCTTTGCGTTCGTTTGGATGATTGGAGGGCTCTTCTGATGCATGAATTTCATGTATTTGAGTGAACCGAAGATAATCGACACACCAGTCGCGCCCTGACACGATCAACCCGAGTTTCCACAACGGTTCCTCGATTTCGGTATATTGAGGCTTTGCGTTCGTTTGGATGATTGGAGGGCTCTTCTGATGCATGAATTTCATGTATTTGAGTGAACCGAAGATAATCGACACACTAGTCGCGCCCTGACACGATCAACCCGAGTTTGCATAACGGTTCCTCGATTTCGGTATATTGAGGCTTTGCGTTCGTTTGGATGATTGGAGGGCTCTTCTGATGCATGAATTTCATGTACTTGAATAAAATGCAGGATATCGACACACCAGTCGCGCCCTGAGACGATCAACCCGAGTTTACACAACGGTTCCTCTATTTCGGTATATTGAGGCTTTGCGTTAGGTTGGATGATTGGAGGGCTCTTCTGATCCATGAATTTCATGTATTTGAGTGAAACGAAGTCAATCGACACACTAGTCGCGCCCTGAGACGATCAACCCGAGTTTACACAACAATTCCTTGATTTCGGTATATTGAGGCTTTGCGTTCGTTTGGATGACTGGAGTGCTCTTCTGATGCATGAATTTCATGTATTTGAATGAAATGAAGGTAACCGACACACAAGTCGCGCCCTGACACGATCAACCCGAGTTTGCACAACGGTTCCCCGATTTCGGTATATTGAGGCTTTGCGTTCGTTTGGATGATTGGAGTGCTCTTCTGATGCATGAATTTCATGTATTTGAATGAAATGAAGGTAATCGACACACAAGTCGCGCCCTGACACGATCAACCCGAGTTTGCACAACGGTTCCCCGATTTCGGTATATTGAGGCTTTGCGTTCGTTTGGATGATTGGAGGGCGAGTCTGATGCATGAATTTCGTGTATTTGAATAAAATAAAGGTTATCGACACACCAGTCCCGCCCTGACACGATCAACCCGAGTTTGCACGACGGTTCCTCGATTTCGGTATATTGAGGCTTTGCGTTCGTTTGGATGATTGGAGCGCTCTTCTGATGCATGAATTACATGTATTTGAATAAAATTCAGGATATCTACACACAAGTCGCGACCTGGCACGATCAACCCGAGTTTCCACAACGGTTTCTCGATTTCGGTAGATCGAGGCTTTGCGTTCGTTTGGATGATTGGAGGTCGCTTCAGATGCATGATTTTCATGTATTCGAGTGAAATGGAGGTAATCGACAAACAATACACGCACTGAAACTTTTGCCGCGAGTTTGCACAACGATTTCTGGATTTCGGTATATCGAGTACTTTGCGTTCGTTTCGGTATTTGCAGGCCACTTCTGATGGATGATTTTTATGTATTCGATTGGAATGAAGGTAATGGATACACCAGTCGCGCCCTGAGACGATCAACCCGAGATTACACAATGGTTCCTCGATTTCGGTATATTGAGGCTTTGCGTTCGTTTGGATGATTGGAGGGCTCTTCTGATGCATGAATTTCATGTATTTGCGTGAACCGAAGGTAATCGACACACTAGTCGCGCCCTGACACGAACAACCCGAGTTTGCATAACGGTTCCTCGATTTCGGTATATTGAGGCTTTGCGTTCGTTTGGATGATTGGAGGGCTCTTCTGATGCATGAATTTCATGTATTTGAATAAAATGCAGGATACCGACACACAAGTCGCGAACTGGCACGATCAACCCGAGTTTCCACAACGGTTTCTCGATTTCGGTATATTGAGGCTTTGCGTTCGTTTGAATGATTGGAGGGCTCTTCTGATGCATGAATTTCATGAATTTGAATGAAATGAAGGTTATCGACACACCAGTCGCGCCCTGACACGATCAACCCGAGTTTCCACAACGGTTCCTCGATTTCGGTATATTGAGGCTTTGCGTTCGTTTGGGTATTTGCAGGCCACTTCTGATGGATGATTTTTATGTATTCGAGTGAAATGAAGGTAATCGACACACCAGTCGCGCCCTGAGACGATCAACCCGAGTTTGCATAACGGTTCCTCGATTTCGGTATATTGAGGCTTTGCGTTCGTTTGGATGATTGGAGGGCTCTTCTGATGCATGAATTTCATGTATTTGAATAAAATGCAGGATACCGACACACAAGTCGCGACCTGGCACGATCAACCCGAGTTTCCACAACGGTTTCTCGATTTCGGTATATTGAGGCTTTGCGTTCGTTTGGATGATTGGAGGGCTCTTCTGATGCATGAATTTCATGTATTTGAATGAAATGAACGTAATCGACACACAAGTCGCGCCCTGACACGATCAACCCGAGTTTGCACAACGGTTCCCCGATTTCGGTATATTGAGGCTTTGCGTTCGTTTGGATGATTGGAGGGCGCTTCTGATGCATGAATTTCATGTATTTGAGTGAACCGAAGGTAATCGACACACTAGTCGCGCCCTGACACGATCAACCCGAGTTTGCATAACGGTTCCTCGATTTCGGTGTATTGAGGCTTTGCGTTCGTTTGGATGATTGGAGGGCTCTTCTGATGCATGAATTTCATGTATTTGAATGAAATGAAGGTTATCGACACAACAGTCGCGCCCTGACACGATCAACCCGAGTTTCGACAACGGTTCCTCGATATCGGTATATTGAGGCTTTGCGTTCGTTTGGATGATTGGAGCGCTCTTCTGATGCATGAATTACATGTATTTGAATAAAATTCAGGATATCTACACACAAGTCGCGACCTGGCACGATCAACCCGAGTTTCCACAACGGTTTCTCGATTTCGGTAGATCGAGGCTTTGCGTTCGTTTGGATGATTGGAGGTCGCTTCAGATGCATGATTTTCATGTATTCGAGTGAAATGGAGTTAATCGACAAACAATACACGCACTGAAACTTTCGCCGCGAGTTTGCACAACGATTTCTGGATTTCGGTATATCGAGTCCTTTGCGTTCGTTTCGGTATTTGAAGGCCACTTCTGATGGATTATTTTTATGTATTCGAGTGGAATGAAGGTAATGGATACACCAGTCGCGCCCTGAGACGATCAACCCGAGTTTACACAATGGTTCCTCGATTTCGGTATATTGAGGCTTTGCGTTCGTTTGGATGATTGGAGGGCTCTTCTGATGCATGAATTTCATGTATTTGAGTGAAACGAAGGTAATCGATACACTAGACGCGCCCTGATACGATCAACCCGAGTTTGCACAACGGTTCCTCGATTTCGGTATATTGAGGCTTTGCGTTCGTTTGGATGATTGGAGGGCGCTTCTGATGCATGAATTTCATGTATTAGAGTGAATAGAAGATAATCGACACACCAGTGCCCTGACACGATCAACCCGAGTTTGCATAACGGTTCCTCGATTTCGGTATATTGAGGCTTTGCGTTCGTTTGGATGATTGGAGGGCTCTTCTGATGCATGAATTTCATGTATTTGAGTGAACCGAAGATAATCGACACACCAGTCGCGCCCTGACACGATCAACCCGAGTTTCCACAACGGTTCCTCGATTTCGGTATATTGAGGCTTTGCGTTCGTTTGGATGATTGGAGGGCTCTTCTGATGCATGAATTTCATGTATTTGAGTGAACCGAAGATAATCGACATACTAGTCGCGCCCTGACACGATCAACCCGAGTTTGCATAACGGTTCCTCGATTTCGGTATATTGAGGCTTTGCGTTCGTTTGGATGATTGGAGGGCTCTTCTGATGCATGAATTTCATGTACTTGAATAAAATGCTGGATATCGACACACAAGTCGCGACCTGGCACGATCAACCCGAGTTTCCACAACGGTTTCTCGATTTCGGTAGATCGAGGCTTTGCGTTCGTTTGGATGATTGGAGGTCGCTTCAGATGCATGATTTTCATGTATTCGAGTGAAATGGAGGTAATCGGCAAGCAATACACGCACTGAAACTTTCGCCGCGAGTTTGCACAACGATTTCTGGATTTCGGTATATCGGGTCCTTTGCGTTCGTTTCGGTAATTGCAGGCCACTTCTAATGGATGATTTTCATGTATTCGAGTGAAATGAAGGTAATCGATACACCAGTCGCGCCCTGACACGATCAACCCGAGTTTGCATAACGGTTCCTCGATTTCGGTATATTGGGGCTTTGCGTTCGTTTGGATGATTGGAGGGCTCTTCTGATGCATGAATTTCATGAATTTGAATGAAATGCAGGATATCGACACACAAGTCGCGACCTGGCACGATCAACCCGAGTTTCCACAACGGTTTCTCGATTTCGGTAGATCGAGGCTTTGCGTTCGTTTGGATGATTGGAGGGCTCTTCTGATGCATGAATTTTATGTACTTGAATAAAATGCAGGATATCGACACACAAGTCGCGACCTGGCACGATCAACCCGAGTTTCCACAACGGTTTCTCGATTTCGGTAGATCGAGGCTTTGCGTTCGTTTGGATGATTGGAGGTCGCTTCAGATGCATGATTTTCATGTATTCGAGTGAAATGGAGGTAATCGACAAACAATACACGCACTGAAACTTTTGCCGCGAGTTTGCACAACGATTTCTGGATTTCGGTATATCGAGTCCTTTGCGTTCGTTTCGGTATTTGCAGGCCACTTCTGATGGATGATTTTTATGTATTCGAGTGGAATGAAGGTAATGGATACACCAGTCGCGCCCTGAGACGATCAACCCGAGTTTACACAATGGTTCCTCGATTTCGGTATATTGAGGCTTTGCGTTCGTTTGGATGATTGGAGGGCTCTTCTGATGCATGAATTTCATGTATTTGAGTGAACCGAAGGTAATCGACACACTAGTCGCGCCCTGACACGATCAACCCGAGTTTGCATAACGGTTCCTCGATTTCGGTATATTGAGGCTTTGCGTTCGTTTGGATGATTGGAGGGCTCTTCTGATGCATGAATTTCATGTATTTGAATAAAATGCAGGATACCGACACACAAGTCGCGAACTGGCACGATCAACCCGAGTTTCCACAACGGTTTCTCGATTTCGGTATATTGAGGCTTTGCGTTCGTTTGGATGATTGGAGGGCTCTTCTGATGCATGAATTTCATGAATTTGAATGAAATGAAGGTTATCGACACACCAGTCGCGCCCTGACACGATCAACCCGAGTTTCCACAACGGTTCCTCGATTTCGGTATATTGAGGCTTTGCGTTCGTTTGGGTATTTGCAGGCCACTTCTGATGTATGATTTTTATGTATTCGAGTGAAATGAAGGTAATCGACACACCAGTCGCGCCCTGAGACGATCAACCCGAGTTTGCATAACGGTTCCTCGATTTCGGTATATTGAGGCTTTGCGTTCGTTTGGATGATTGGAGGGCTCTTCTGATGCATGAATTTCATGTATTTGAATAAAATGCAGGATACCGACACACAAGTCGCGACCTGGCACGATCAACCCGAGTTTCCACAACGGTTTCTCGATTTCGGTATATTGAGGCTTTGCGTTCGTTTGGATGATTGGAGGGCTCTTCTGATGCATGAATTTCATGAATTTGAATGAAATGAAGGTTATCGACACACCAGTCGCGCCCTGACACGATCAACCCGAGTTTCCACAACGGTTCCGCGATTTCGGTATATTGAGGCTTTGCGTTCGTTTGGATGATTGGAGGGCTCTTCTGATGCATGAATTTCATGTATTTGAGTGAACCGAAGGTAATCGACACACTAGTCGCGCCCTGACACGATCAACCCGAGTTTGCATAACGGTTCCTCTATTTCGGTATATTGAGGCTTTGCGTTCGTTTTGATGATTGGCGGTCGCTTCAGATGCATGAATTTCATGTATTTGAATGGAATGGATGTAATCGACAAACAATACACGCACTGAAACTTTCGCCGCGAGTTTGTACAACGATTTCTGGATTTCGGTATATCAAGGCCTTTGCGTTCGTTTGGGTATTTGCAGGCCACTTCTGATGGATGATTTTTATGTATTCGAGTGAAATGAAGGTAATCGACACACCAGTCGCGCCCTGCGACGATCAACCCGAGTTTGCATAACGGTTCCTCGATTTCGGTATATTGAGGCTTTGCGTTCGTTTGGATGATTGGAGGGCTCTTCTGATGCATGAATTTCATGTATTTGAGTGAACCGAAGGTAATCGACACACTAGTCGCGCCCTGACACGATCAACCCGAGTTTGCATAACGCAACCTCGATTTCGGTATATTGAGGCTTTGCGTTCGTTTGGATGATTGGAGGGCTCTTCTGATGCATGAATTTCATGTATTTGAGTGAACCGAAGATAATCGACACACCAGTCGCGCCCTGACACGATCAACCCGAGTTTCCACAACGGTTCCTCGATTTCGGTATATTGAGGCTTTGCGTTCGTTTGGATGATTGGAGGGCTCTTCTGATGCATGAATTTCATGTATTTGAGTGAACCGAAGATAATCGACACACCAGTCGCGCCCTGAGACGATCAACCCGAGTTTACACAACGGTTCCTCTATTTCGGTATATTGAGGCTTTGCGTTAGGTTGGATGATTGGAGGGCTCTTCTGATCCATGAATTTCATGTATTTGAGTGAAACGAAGTCAAACGACACACTAGTCGCGCCCTGAGACGATCAACCCGAGTTTACACAACAATTCCTTGATTTCGGTATATTGAGGCTTTGCGTTCGTTTGGATGATTGGAGTGCTCTTCTGATGCATGAATTTCATGTATTTGAATGAAATGAAGGTAACCGACACACAAGTCGCGCCCTGACACGATCAACCCGAGTTTGCACAACGGTTCCCCGATTTCGGTATATTGAGGCTTTGCGTTCGTTTGGATGATTGGAGTGCTCTTCTGATGCATGAATTTCATGTATTTGAATGAAATGAAGGTAATCGACACACAAGTCGCGCGCTGACACGATCAACCCGAGTTTGCACAACGGTTCCCCGATTTCGGTATATTGAGGCTTTGCGTTCGTTTCGATGATTGGAGGGCGAGTCTGATGCATGAATTTCGTGTATTTGAATAAAATAAAGGTTATCGACACACCAGTCGCGCCCTGACACGATCAACCCGAGTTTGCACGACGGTTCCTCGATTTCGGTATATTGAGGCTTTGCGTTCGTTTGGATGATTGGAGCGCTCTTCTGATGCATGAATTACATGTATTTGAATAAAATTCAGGATATCTACACACAAGTCGCGACCTGGCACGATCAACCCGAGTTTCCACAACGGTTTCTCGATTTCGGTAGATCGAGGCTTTGCGTTCGTTTGGATGATTGGAGGTCGCTTCAGATGCATGATTTTCATGTATTCGAGTGAAATGGAGGTAATCGACAAACAATACACGCACTGAAACTTTTGCCGCGAGTTTGCACAACGATTTCTGGATTTCGGTATATCGAGTCCTTTGCGTTCGTTTCGGTATTTGCAGGCCACTTCTGATGGATGATTTTTATGTATTCGAGTGGAATGAAGGTAATGGATACACCAGTTGCGCCCTGAGACGATCAACCCGAGTTTACACAATGGTTCCTCGATTTCGGTATATTGAGGCTTTGCGTTCGTTTGGATGATTGGAGGGCTCTTCTGATGCATGAATTTCATGTATTTGAGTGAACCGAAGGTAATCGACACACTAGTCGCGCCCTGACACGATCAACCCGAGTTTGCATAACGGTTCCTCGATTTCGGTATATTGAGGCTTTGCGTTCGTTTGGATGATTGGAGGGCTCTTCTGATGCATGAATTTCATGTATTTGAATAAAATGCAGGATACCGACACACAAGTCGCGCACTGGCACGATCAACCCGAGTTTCCACAACGGTTTCTCGATTTCGGTATATTGAGGCTTTGCGTTCGTTTGGATGATTGGAGGGCTCTTCTGATGCATGAATTTCATGAATTTGAATGAAATGAAGGTTATCGACACACCAGTCGCGCCCTGACACGATCAACCCGAGTTTCCACAACGGTTCCTCGATTTCGGTATATTGAGGCTTTGCGTTCGTTTGGGTATTTGCAGGCCACTTCTGATGGATGATTTTTATGTATTCGAGTGAAATGAAGGTAATCGACACACCAGTCGCGCCCTGAGACGATCAACCCGAGTTTGCATAACGGTTCCTCGATTTCGGTATATTGAGGCTTTGCGTTCGTTTGGATGATTGGAGGGCTCTTCTGATGCATGAATTTCATGTATTTGAATAAAATGCAGGATACCGACACACAAGTCGCGACCTGGCACGATCAACCCGAGTTTCCACAACGGTTTCTCGATTTCGGTATATTGAGGCTTTGCGTTCGTTTGGATGATTGGAGGGCTCTTCTGATGCATGAATTTCATGTATTTGAATGAAATGAACGTAATCGACACACAAGTCGCGCCCTGACACGATCAACCCGAGTTTGCACAACGGTTCCCCGATTTCGGTATATTGAGGCTTTGCGTTCGTTTGGATGATTGGAGGGCGCTTCTGATGCATGAATTTCATGTATTTGAGTGAACCGAAGTTAATCGACACACTAGTCGCGCCCTGACACGATCAACCCGAGTTTGCATAACGGTTCCTCGATTTCGATGTATTGAGGCTTTGCGTTCGTTTGGATGATTGGAGGGCTCTTCTGATGCATGAATTTCATGTATTTGAGAGAACCGAAGGTAATCGACACACTAGTCGCGCCCTGACACGATCAACCCGAGTTTGCATAACGGAACCTCGATTTCGGTATATTGCGGCTTCGCGTTCGTTTGGATGATTGGAGGGGGCTCTTCTGATGCATGAATTTCATGTATTTGAGTGAACCGAAGATAATCGACACACCAGTCGCGCCCTGACACGATCAATCCGAGTTTCCACAACGGTTCCTCGATTTCGGTTTATTGAGGCTTTGCGTTCGTTTGGATGATTGGAGGGCTCTTCTGATGCATGAATTTCATGTATTTGAGTGAACCGAAGATAATCGACACACTAGTCGCGCCCTGACACGATCAACCCGAGTTTGCATAACGGTTCCTCGATTTCGGTATATTGGGGCTTTGCGTTCGTTTGGATGATTGGAGGGCTCTTCTGATGCATGAATTTCATGAATTTGAATGAAATGCAGGATATCGACACACAAGTCGCGACCTGGCACGATCAACCCGAGTTTCCACAACGGTTTCTCGATTTCGGTAGATCGAGGCTTTGCGTTCGTTTGGATGATTGGAGGGCTCTTCTGATGCATGAATTTTATGTACTTGAATAAAATGCAGGATATGGACACACAAGTCGCGACCTGGCACGATCAACCCGAGTTTCCACAACGGTTTCTCGATTTCGGTAGATCGAGGCTTTGCGTTCGTTTGGATGATTGGAGGTCGCTTCAGATGCATGATTTTCATGTATTCGAGTGAAATGGAGTTAATCGACAAACAATACACGCACTGAAACTTTCGCCGCGAGTTTGCACAACGATTTCTGGATTTCGGTATATCGAGTCCTTTGCGTTCGTTTCGGTATTTGAAGGCCACTTCTGATGGATTATTTTTATGTATTCGAGTGGAATGAAGGTAATGGATACACCAGTCGCGCCCTGAGACGATCAACCCGAGTTTACACAATGGTTCCTCGATTTTGGTATATTGAGGCTTTGCGTTCGTTTGGATGATTGGAGGGCTCTTCTGATGCATGAATTTCATGTATTTGAGTGAAACGAAGGTAATCGATACACTAGACGCGCCCTGATACGATCAACCCGAGTTTGCACAACGGTTCCTCGATTTCGGTATATTGAGGCTTTGCGTTCGTTTGGATGATTGGAGGGCTCTTCTGATGCATGAATTTCATGTATTTGAGTGAAACGAAGGTAATAGACACACTAGTCGCGCCCTGACACGATCAACCCGAGTTTACACAACGGTTCCTCGATTTCGGTATATTGAGGCTTTGCGTTCGTTTGGATGATTGGAGGGCTCTTCTGATGCATGAATTTTATGTATTTGAGTGAAACGAAGGTAAAAGACACACTAGTCGCGCCCTGACACGATCAACCCGAGTTTGCACAACGGTTCCTCGATTTCGGTATATTGAGGCATTGCGTTCGTTTGGATGATTGGAGTGCTCTTCTGATCCATGAATTTCATGTATTTGAGTGAAACGAAGTCAATCGACACACTAGTCGCGCCCTGAGACGATCAACCCGAGTTTACACAACAATTCCTCGATTTCGGTATATTGAGGCTTTGCGTTCGTTTGGATGATTGGAGTGCTCTTCTGATGCATGAATTTCATGTATTTGAATGAAATGAACGTAATCGACACACAAGTCGCGCCCTGACACTATTAACCCGAGTTTGCACAACGGTTCCCCGATTTCGGTATATTGAGGGTTTGCGTTCGTTTGGATGATTGGAGGGCACTTCTGATGCATGAATTTCATGTATTTGAGTGAACCGAAGGTAATCGACATACTAGTCGCGCTCTGACACGATCAACCCGAGTTTGCATAACGGTTCCTCGATTTCGGTATATTGAGGCTTTGCGTTCGTTTGGATGATTGGAGGGCTCTTCTGATGCATGAATTTCATGTATTTGAGTGAACCGAAGGTAATCGACACACTAGTCGCGCCCTGACACGATCAACCCGAGTTTGCATAACGGAACCTCGATTTCGGTATATTGAGGCTTTGCGTTCGTTTGGATGATTGGAGGGCTCTTCTGATGCATGAATTTCATGTATTTGAGTGAACCGAAGATAATCGACACACCAGTCGCGCCCTGACACGATCAACCCGAGTTTCCACAACGGTTCCTCGATTTCGGTATATTGAGGCTTTGCGTTCGTTTGGATGATTGGAGGGCTCTTCTGATGCATGAATTTCATGTATTTGAGTGAAACGAAGGTAATCGATACACTAGACGCGCCCTGCTACGATCAACCCGAGTTTGCACAACGGTTCCTCGATTTCGGTATATTGAGGCTTTGCGTTCGTTTGGATGATTGGAGGGCGCTTCTGATGCATGAATTTCATGTATTGGAGTGAATAGAAGATAATCGACACACCAGTGCCCTGACACGATCAACCCGAGTTTGCACATCGGTTTCTCGATGTCGGTATATCGAGGCCTTTGCGTTCGTTTGGGTGTTTGCAGGCCACTTGTGGTGCATGAATTTCATGTATTTGAATGAAACGAAGGTAATCGACACACAAGTCGCGCCCAGGAGCATTCGCATCGAGTTTGCACAACGATTTCTCGATTTCAGTGTATCGAGGGTTTGCGTTGGTCTCGATATTTGCAGGTCGCTTCTGATGCATTATTTTTATGTATTCGAGTAAAATAAAGGTAATCGACACACCAGTCGCGTCCTGAGATGATCAACCCGAGTGTACACAACGGTTCCTCGATTTCGGTATATTGAGGCTTTGCGTTCGTTTGGATGATTGGAGGGCTCTTCTGATGCATGAAATTCATGTATTTGAGTGAAACGAAGGTAATCGACACACTAGTCGCGCCCTGACACGATCAACCCGAGTTTGCACAACGGTTCCTCGATTTCGGTATATTGAGGCATTGCGTTCGTTTGGCTGATTGGAGGGCTCTTCTCATGCATGAATTTCATGTATTTGAGTGAACTGAAGGTAATCGATACACTAGTCGCGCCCTGACACGATCAACCCGAGGTTGCATAACGGTTCCTCGATTTCGGTATATTGAGGTTTGCGTTCGTCTGGATGATTGGAGGGCTCTTCTGATGCATGAATTTCATGTAATTGAATAAAATGCAGGATATCGACACACAAGTCGCGACCTGGCACGATCAACCCGAGTTTCCACAACGGTTTCTCGATTTCGTTAGATCGAGGCTTTGCGTTCGTTTGGATGATTGGAGGTCGCTTCAGATGCATGATTTTCATGTATTCGAGTGAAATGGAGGTAATCGGCAAGCAATACACGCACTGAAACTTTCGCCGCGAGTTTGCACAACGATTTCTGGATTTCGGTATATCGGTTCCTTTGCGTTCGTTTCGGTAATTGCAGGCCACTTCTGATGGATGATTTTTATGTATTCGAGTGAAATGAAGGTAATCGATACACCAGTCTCGCCCGGAGACGATCAACCCGAGTTTCCACAACGGTTCCTCGATTTCGGTATATTGAGGCTTTGCGTTCGTTTGGATGATTGGAGGGCTCTTCTCATGCATGAATTTCATGAATTTGTATGAAATGAAGGTTATCGACACAACAGTCGCGCCCTGACACGATCAACCCGAGTTTCCACAACGGTTCCTCGATATCAGTATATTGAGGCTTTGCGTTCGTTTGGATGATTGGAGCGCTCTTCTGATGCATGAATTACATGTATTTGAATAAAATTCAGGATATCTACACACAAGTCGCGACCTGGCACGATCAACCCGAGTTTCCACAACGGTTTCTCGATTTCGGTACATCGAGGCTTTGCGTTCGTTTGGATGATTGGAGGTCGCTTCAGATGCATGATTTTCATGTATTCGAGTGAAATGGAGGTAATCGACAAACAATACACGCACTGAAACTTTCGCCGCGAGTTTGCACAACGATTTCTGGATTTCGGTATATCGAGTCCTTTGCGTTCGTTTCGGTATTTGCAGGCCACTTCTGATGGATTATTTTCATGTATTCGAGTGGAATGAAGGTAATGGATACACCAGTCGCGCCCTGAGACGATCAACCCGAGTTTACACAATGGTTCCTCGATTTCGGTATATTGAGGCTTTGCGTTCGTTTGGATGATCGGAGGGCTCTTCTGATGCATGAATTTCATGTATTTGAGTGAAACGAAGGTAATCGATACACTAGTCGCGCCCTGATACGATCAACCCGAGTTTGCACAACGGTTCCTCGATTTCGGTATATTGAGGCTTTGCGTTCGTTTGGATGATTGGAGGGCGCTTCTGATGCATGAATTTCATGTATTAGAGTGAATAGAAGATAATCGACACACCAGTGCCCTGACACGATCAACCCGAGTTTGCACATCGGTTTCTCGATGTCGGTATATCGAGGCCTTTGCGTTCGTTTGGGTGTCTGCAGGCCACTTGTGGTTCATGAATTTCATGTATTTGAATGAAACGAAGGTAATCGACACACAAGTGGCGCCCAGGAGCACTCGCATCGAGTTTGCACAACGATTTCTCGATTTCAGTGTATCGAGGGTTTGCGTTGGTCTCGATATTTGCAGGTCGCTTCTGATGCATTATTTTTATGTATTCGAGTAAAATAAAGGTAATCAACACACCAGTCGCGTCCTGAGATGATCAACCCGAGTGTACACAACGGTTCCTCGATTTCGGTATATTGAGGCATTGCGTTCGTTTGGATGATTGGAGGGCTCTTCTCATGCATGAATTTCATGTATTTGAGTGAACTGAAGGTAATCGATACACTAGTCGCGCCCTGACACGATCAACCCGAGGTTGCATAACGGTTCCTCGATTTCGGTATATTGAGGTTTGCGTTCGTCTGGATGATTGGAGGGCTCTTCTGATGCATGAATTTCATGTATTTGAATAAAATGCAGGATATCGACACACAAGTCGCGACCTGGCACGATCAACCCGAGTTTCCACAACGGTTTCTCGATTTCGGTAGATCGAGGCTTTGCGTTCGTTTGGATGATTGGAGGTCGCTTCAGATGCATGATTTTCATGTATTCGAGTGAAATGGAGGTAATCGGCAAGCAATACACTCACTGAAACTTTCGCCGCGAGTTTGCACAACGATTTCTGGATTTCGGTATATCGGGTCCTTTGCGTTCGTTTCGGTAATTGCAGGCCACTTCTGATGGATGATTTTTATGTATTCGAGTGAAATGAAGGTAATCGATACACCAGTCGCGCCCTGAGACGATCAACCCGAGTTTCCACAACGGTTCCTCGATTTCGGTATATTGAGGCTTTGCGTTCGTTTGGATGATTGGAGCGCTCTTCTGATGCATGAATTACATGTATTTGAATAAAATGCAGGATATCGACACACAAGTCGCGACCTGGCACGATCAACCCGAGTTTCCACAAAGGTTTCTCGATTTCGGTAGATCGAGGCTTTGCATTCGTTTGGATGATTGGAGGTCGCTTCAGATGCATGATTTTCATGTATTCGAGTGAAATGGAGGTAATCGACAAACAATACACGCACTGAAACTTTCGCCGCGAGTTTGCACAACGATTTCTGGATTTCGGTATATCGATTCCTTTGCGTTCGTTTCGGTATTGGCAGGCCACTTCTGATGGATGATTTTTATGTATTCGAGTGGAATGAAGGTAATCGATACACCAGTCGCGCCCTGAGACGATCAACCCGAGTTTCCACAACGGTTCCTCGATTTCGGTATATTGAGGCTTTGCGTTCGTTTGGATGATTGGAGCGCTCTTCTGATGCATGAATTACATGTATTTGAATAAAATGCAGGATATCGACACACAAGTCGCGACCTGGCACGATCAACCCGAGTTTCCACAAAGGTTTCTCGATTTCGGTAGATCGAGGCTTTGCATTCGTTTGGATGATTGGAGGTCGCTTCAGATGCATGATTTTCATGTATTCGAGTGAAATGGAGGTAATCGACAAACAATACACGCACTGAAACTTTCGCCGCGAGTTTACACAACGGTTCCTCTATTTCGGTATATTGAGGCTTTGCGTTAGGTTGGATGATTGGAGGGCTCTTCTGATCCATGAATTTCATGTATTTGAGTGAAACGAAGTCAAACGACACACTAGTCGCGCCCTGAGACGATCAACCCGAGTTTACACAACAATTCCTTGATTTCGGTATATTGAGGCTTTGCGTTCGTTTGGATGATTGGAGTGCTCTTCTGATGCATGAATTTCATGTATTTGAATGAAATGAAGGTAACCGACACACAAGTCGCGCCCTGACACGATCAACCCGAGTTTGCACAACGGTTCCCCGATTTCGGTATATTGAGGCTTTGCGTTCGTTTGGATGATTGGAGTGCTCTTCTGATGCATGAATTTCATGTATTTGAATGAAATGAAGGTAATCGACACACAAGTCGCGCGCTGACACGATCAACCCGAGTTTGCACAACGGTTCCCCGATTTCGGTATATTGAGGCTTTGCGTTCGTTTGGATGATTGGAGGGCGAGTCTGATGCATGAATTTCGTGTATTTGAATAAAATAAAGGTTATCGACACACCAGTCGCGCCCTGACACGATCAACCCGAGTTTGCACGACGGTTCCTCGATTTCGGTATATTGAGGCTTTGCGTTCGTTTGGATGATTGGAGCGCTCTTCTGATGCATGAATTACATGTATTTGAATAAAATTCAGGATATCTACACACAAGTCGCGACCTGGCACGATCAACCCGAGTTTCCACAACGGTTTCTCGATTTCGGTATATCGAGGCTTTGCGTTCGTTTGGATGATTGGAGGTCGCTTCAGATGCATGATTTTCATGTATTCGAGTGAAATGGAGGTAATCGACAAACAATACACGCACTGAAACTTTTGCCGCGAGTTTGCACAACGGTTTCTCGATGTCGGTATATCGAGGCCTTTGCTTTCATTTGGATGATTGGAGGGCTCTTCTGATCCATGAATTTCATGTATTTGAGTGAAACGAAGTCAATCGACACACTAGTCGCGCCCTGAGACGATCAACCCGAGTTTACACAACAATTCCTCGATTTCGGTATAATGAGGCTTTGCGTTCGTTTGGATGATTGGAGGGCTCTTCTGATGCATGAAATTTATGTATTTGAGTGAAACGAAGGTAATCGACACACTAGTCGCGCCCTGACACGATCAACCCGAGTTTGCATAACGGTTCCTCTATTTCGGAATATTGAGGCTTTGCGTTCGTTTTGATTATTGGCGGTCGCTTCAGATGCATGAATTTCATGTATTTGAATGGAATGGATGTAATCGACAAACAATACACGCACTGAAACTTTCGCCGCGAGTTTGCACAACGATTTCTGGATTTCGGTATATCGAGTCCTTTGCGTTCGTTTCGGTATTTGCAGGCCACTTCTGATGGATGATTTTTATGTATTCGAGTGGAATGAAGGTAATGGATACACCAGTCGCGCCCTGAGACGATCAACCCGAGTTTACACAATGGTTCCTCGATTTCGGTATACTGAGGCTTTGCGTTCGTTTGGATGATTGGAGGGCTCTTCTGATGCATGAATTTCATGTATTTGAGTGAACCGAAGGTAATCGACACACTAGTCGCGCCCTGACACGATCAACCCGAGTTTGCATAACGGTTCCTCGATTTCGGTATATTGAGGCTTTGCGTTCGTTTGGATGATTGGAGCGCTCTTCTGATGCATGAATTACATGTATTTGAATAAAATGCAGGATATCGACACACAAGTCGCGACCTGGCACGATCAACCCGAGTTTCCACAAAGGTTTCTCGATTTCGGTAGATCGAGGCTTTGCATTCGTTTGGATGATTGGAGGTCGCTTCAGATGCATGATTTTCATGTATTCGAGTGAAATGGAGGTAATCGACAAACAATACACGCACTGAAACTTTCGCCGCGAGTTTGCACAACGATTTCTGGATTTCGGTATATCGATTCCTTTGCGTTCGTTTCGGTATTGGCAGGCCACTTCTGATGGATGATTTTTATGTATTCGAGTGGAATGAAGGTAACCGATACACCAGTCGCGCCCTGAGACGATCAACCCGAGTTTACACAATGGTTCCTCGATGTCGGTATATTGAGGCTTTGCGTTCGTTTGGATGATTGGAGGGCTCTTCTGATGCATGAATTTTATGTATTTGAGTGAAACGAAGGTAATAGACACACTAGTCGCGCCCTGACACGATCAACCCGAGTTTACACAACGGTTCCTCGATTTCGGTATATTGAGGCTTTGCGTTCGTTTGGATGATTGGAGGGCTCTTCTGATGCATGAATTTTATGTATTTGAGTGAAACGAAGGTAATAGACACACTAGTCGCGCCCTGACACGATCAACCCGAGTTTGCACAACGGTTCCTCGATTTCGGTATATTGAGGCATTGCGTTCGTTTGGATGATTGGAGTGCTCTTCTGATGCATGAATTTCATGTATTTGAATGAAATGAACGTAATCGACACACAAGTCGCGCCCTGACACTATTAACCCGAGTTTGCACAACGGTTCCCCGATTTCGGTATATTGAGGCTTTGCGTTCGTTTGGATGATTGGAGGGCACTTCTGATGCATGAATTTCATGTATTTGAGTGAACCGAAGGTAATCGACATACTAGTCGCGCTCTGACACGATCAACCCGAGTTTGCATAACGGTTCCTCGATTTCGGTATATTGAGGCTTTGCGTTCGTTTGGATGATTGGAGGGCTCTTCTGATGCATGAATTTCATGTATTTGAGTGAACCGAAGGTAATCGACACACTAATCGCGCCCTGGAACAATCGCATCGAGTTTGCACAACGATTTCTCGATTTCGGTATATCGAGGGTTTCCGTTGGTTGTGATGTTTGTAGGTCGCTTCTGATGCATGATTTTTATGTATTCGAGAGAAATGAAGGTAATCGATACACCAGTCGCGCCCTGAGACGATCAACCTGAATTTGCACAAAGGTTCCTCGATTTCGGTATATTGAGGCTTTGCGTTCGTTTGAATGATTGGAGGGCGCTTCTAATGCATGAATTTCATGTATTTGAGTGAACCGAATGTAATCGACACACTAGTAGCGCACTGACACGATCAACCCGAGTTTGCATAACGGTTCCTCGATTTCGTTATATTGAGGCTTTGCGTACGTTTGGATGATTGGAGGGCTCTTCTGATGCATGAATTTCATGTATTTGAATAAAATGCAGTATATCGACACACAAGTCGCGACCTGGCACGATCAAACCGAGTTTGCATAACGGTTCCTCGATTTCGGTATATTGAGGCTTTGCGTTCGTTTGGATGATTGGAGGGCGCGTCTGATGCATGAATTTCGTGTATTTGAATAAAATAAAGGTTATCGACACACCAGTCGCGCCCTGACACGATCAACCGGAGTTTGCACGACGGTTCCTCGATTTCGGTATATTGAGGCTTTGCGTTCGTTTGGATGATTGGAGGTCGCTTCAGATGCATGATTTTTATGTATTCGAGTGAAATGGAGGTAACCGACAAACCATACACGCACTGAAACTTTCGCCGCGAGTTTGCACATCGGTTTCTCGATGTCGGTATATCGAGGCCTTTGCTTTCATTTGGATGATTGGAGGGCTCTTCTGATCCATGAATTTCATGTATTTGAGTGAAACGAAGTCAATCGACACACTAGTCGCGCCCTGAGACGTTCAACCCGAGTTTACACAACAATTCCTCGATTTCGGTATAATGAGGCTTTGCGTTCGTTTGGATGATTGGAGGGCTCTTCTGATGCATGAAATTTATGTATTTGAGTGAAACGAAGGTAATCGACACACTAGTCGCGCCCTGACACGATCAACCCGAGTTTGCATAACGGTTCCTCTATTTCGGAATATTGAGGCTTTGCGTTCGTTTTGATTATTGGCGGTCGCTTCAGATGCATGAATTTCATGTATTTGAATGGAATGGATGTAATCGACAAACAATACACGCACTGAAACTTTCGCCGCGAGTTTGCACAACGATTTCTGGATATCGGTATATCGAGTCCTTTGCGTTCGTTTCCGTATTTGCAGGCCACTTCTGATGGATGATTTTTATGTATTCGAGTGGAATGAAGGTAATGGATACACCAGTCGCGCCCTGAGACGATCAACCCGAGTTTACACAATGGTTCCTCGATTTCGGTATATTGAGGCTTTGCGTTCGTTTGGATGATTGGAGGGCTCTTCTGATGCATGAATTTCATGTATTTGAGTGAACCGAAGGTAATCGACACACTAGTCGCGCCCTGACACGATCAACCCGAGTTTGCATAACGGTTCCTCGATTTCGGTATATTGAGGCTTTGCGTTCGTTTGGATGATTGGAGGGCTCTTCTGATGCATGAATTTCATGTATTTGAATAAAATGCAGGATACCGACACACAAGTCGCGAACTGGCACGATCAACCCGAGTTTCCACAACGGTTTCTCGATTTCGGTATATTGAGGCTTTGCGTTCGTTTGGATGATTGGAGGGCTCTTCTGATGCATGAATTTCATGAATTTGAATGAAATGAAGGTTATCGACACACCAGTCGCGCCCTGACACGATCAACCCGAGTTTCCACAACGGTTCCTCGATTTCGGTATATTGAGGCTTTGCGTTCGTTTGGGTATTTGCAGGCCACTTCTGATGTATGATTTTTATGTATTCGAGTGAAATGAAGGTAATCGACACACCAGTCGCGCCCTGAGACGATCAACACGAGTTTGCATAACGGTTCCTCGATTTCGGTATATTGAGGCTTTGCGTTCGTTTGGATGATTGGAGGGCTCTTCTGATGCATGAATTTCATGTATTTGAATAAAATGCAGGATACCGACACACAAGTCGCGACCTGGCACGATCAACCCGAGTTTCAACAACGGTTTCTCGATTTCGGTATATTGAGGCTTTGCGTTCGTTTGGATGATTGGAGGGCTCTTCTGATGCATGAATTTCATGAATTTGAATGAAATGAAGGTTATCGACACACCAGTCGCGCCCTGACACGATCAACCCGAGTTTCCACAACGGTTCCTCGATTTCGGTATATTGAGGCTTTGCGTTCGTTTGGATGATTGGAGGGCTCTTCTGATGCATGAATTTCATGTATTTGAGTGAACCGAAGGTAATCGACACACTAGTCGCGCCCTGACACGATCAACCCGAGTTTGCATAACGGTTCCTCTATTTCGGTATATTGAGGCTTTGCGTTCGTTTTGATGATTGGCGGTCGCTTCAGATGCATGAATTTCATGTATTTGAATGGAATGGATGTAATCGACAAACAATACACGCACTGAAACTTTCGCCGCGAGTTTGTACAACGATTTCTGGATTTCGGTATATCGAGGCCTTTGCGTTCGTTTGGGTATTTGCAGGCCACTTCTGATGGATGATTTTTATGTATTCGAGTGAAATGAAGGTAATCGACACACCAGTCGCGCCCTGAGACGATCAACCCGAGTTTGCATAACGGTTCCTCGATTTCGGTATATTGAGGCTTTGCGTTCGTTTGGATGATTGGAGGGCTCTTCTGATGCATGAATTTCATGTATTTGAGTGAACCGAAGGTAATTGACACACTAGTCGCGCCCTGACACGATCAACCCGAGTTTGCATAACGGAACCTCGATTTCGGTATATTGAGGCTTTGCGTTCGTTTGGATGATTGGAGGGCTCTTCTGATGCATGAATTTCATGTATTTGAGTGAACCGAAGATAATCGACACACCAGTCGCGCCCTGACACGATCAACCCGAGTTTCCACAACGGTTCCTCGATTTCGGTATATTGAGGCTTTGCGTTCGTTTCGATGATTGGAGGGCTCTTCTGATGCATGAATTTCATGTATTTGAGTGAACCGAAGATAATCGACACACCAGTCGCGCCCTGACACGATCAACCCGAGTTTGCATAACGGTTCCTCGATTTCGGTATATTGAGGCTTTGCGTTCGTTTGGATGATTGGAGGGCTCTTCTGATGCATGAATTTCATGTATTTGAGTGAACCGAAGATAATCGACACACCAGTCGCGCCCTGACACGATCAACCCGAGTTTCCACAACGGTTCCTCGATTTCGGTATATTGAGGCTTTGCGTTACGTTGGATGATTGGAGGGCTCTTCTGATCCATGAATTTCATGTATTTGAGTGAACCGAAGATAACCGACACACAAGTCGCGCCCTGACACGATCAACCCGAGTTTGCACAACGGTTCCCCGATTTCGGTATATTGAGGCTTTGCGTTCGTTTGGATGATTGGAGTGCTCTTCTGATGCATGAATTTCATGTATTTGAATGAAATGAAGGTACTCGACACACAAGTCGCGCCCTGACACGATCAACCCGAGTTTGCACAACGGTTCCCCGATTTCGGTATATTGAGGCTTTGCGTTCGTTTGGATGATTGGAGGGCGAGTCTGATGCATGAATTTCGTGTATTTGAATAAAATAAAGGTTATCGACACACCAGTCGCGCCCTGACACGATCAACCCGAGTTTGCACGACGGTTCCTCGATTTCGGTATATTGAGGCTTTGCGTTCGTTTGGATGATTGGAGCGCTCTTCTGATGCATGAATTACATGTATTTGAATAAAATTCAGGATATCTACACACAAGTCGCGACCTGGCACGATCAACCCGAGTTTCCACAACGGTTTCTCGATTTCGGTAGATCGAGGCTTTTCGTTCGTTTGGATGATTGGAGGTCGCTTCAGATGCATGATTTTCATGTATTCGAGTGAAATGGAGGTAATCGACAAACAATACACGCACTGAAACTTTTGCCGCGAGTTTGCACAACGATTTCTGGATTTCGGTATATCGAGTCCTTTGCGTTCGTTTCGGTATTTGCAGGCCACTTCTGATGGATGATTTTTATGTATTCGAGTGGAATGAAGGTAATGGATACACCAGTCGCGCCCTGAGACGATCAACCCGAGTTTACACAATGGTTCCTCTATTTCGGTATATTGAGGCTTTGCGTTCGTTTGGATGATTGGAGGGCTCTTCTGATGCATGGATTTCATGTATTTGAGTGAACCGAAGGTAATCGACACACTAGTCGCGCCCTGACACGAACAACCCGAGTTTGCATAACGGTTCCTCGATTTCGGTATATTGAGGCTTTGCGTTCGTTTGGATGATTGGAGGGCTCTTCTGATGCATGAATTTCATGTATTTGAATAAAATGCAGGATACCGACACACAAGTCGCGAACTGGCACGATCAACCCGAGTTTCCACAACGGTTTCTCGATTTCGGTATATTGAGGCTTTGCGTTCGTTTGAATGATTGGAGGGCTCTTCTGATGCATGAATTTCATGAATTTGAATGAAATGAAGGTTATCGACACACCAGTCGCGCCCTGACACGATCAACCCGAGTTTCCACAACGGTTCCTCGATTTCGGTATATTGAGGCTTTGCGTTCGTTTGGGTATTTGCAGGCCACTTCTGATGGATGATTTTTATGTATTCGAGTGAAATGAAGGTAATCGACACACCAGTCGCGCCCTGAGACGATCAACCCGAGTTTGCATAACGGTTCCTCGATTTCGGTTTATTGAGGCTTTGCGTTCGTTTGGATGATTGGAGGGCTCTTCTGACGCATGAATTTCATGTATTTGAATAAAATGCAGGATACCGACACACAAGTCGCGACCTGGCACGATCAACCCGAGTTTCCACAACGGTTTCTCGATTTCGGTATATTGAGGCTTTGCGTTCGTTTGGATGATTGGAGGGCTCTTCTGATGCATGAATTTCATGTATTTGAATGAAATGAACGTAATCGACACACAAGTCGCGCCCTGACACGATCAACCCGAGTTTGCACAACGGTTCCCCGATTTCGGTATATTGAGGCTTTGCGTTAATTTGGATGATTGGAGGGCGCTTCTGATGCATGAATTTCATGTATTTGAGTGAACCGAAGGTAATCGACACACTAGTCGCGCCCTGACACGATCAACCCGAGTTTGCATAACGGTTCCTCGATTTCGGTGTATTGAGGCTTTGCGTTCGTTTGGATGATTGGAGGGCTCTTCTGATGCATGAATTTCATGTATTTGAGAGAACCGAAGGTAATCGACACACTAGTCGCGCCCTGACACGATCAACCCGAGTTTGCATAACGGAACCTCGATTTCGGTATATTGAGGCTTTGCGTTCGTTTGGATGATTGGAGGGCTCTTCTCATGCATGAATTTCATGTATTTGAGTGAACCGAAGATAATCGACACACCAGTCGCGCCCTGACACGATCAACCCGAGTTTCCACAACGGTTCCTCGATTTCGGTTTATTGAGGCTTTGCGTTCGTTTGGATGATTGGAGGGCTCTTCTGATGCATGAATTTCATGTATTTGAGTGAACCGAAGATAATCGACACACTAGTCGCGCCCTGACACGATCAACCCGAGTTTGCATAACGGTTCCTCGATTTCGGTATATTGGGGCTTTGCGTTCGTTTGGATGATTGGAGGGCTCTTCTGATGCATGAATTTCATGAATTTGAATGAAATGCAGGATATCGACACACAAGTCGCGACCTGGCACGATCAACCCGAGTTTCCACAACGGTTTCTCGATTTCGGTAGATCGAGGCTTTGCGTTCGTTTGGATGATTGGAGGGCTCTTCTGATGCATGAATTTTATGTACTTGAATAAAATGCAGGATATCGACACACAAGTCGCGACCTGGCACGATCAACCCGAGTTTCCACAACGGTTTCTCGATTTCGGTAGATCGAGGCTTTGCGTTCGTTTGGATGATTGGAGGTCGCTTCAGATGTATGATTTTCATGTATTCGAGTGAAATGGAGTTAATCGACAAACAATACACGCACTGAAACTTTCGCCGCGAGTTTGCACAACGATTTCTGGATTTCGGTATATCGAGTCCTTTGCGTTCGTTTCGGTATTTGAAGGCCACTTCTGATGGATTATTTTTATGTATTCGAGTGGAATGAAGGTAATGGATACACCAGTCGCGCCCTGAGACGATCAACCCGAGTTTACACAATGGTTCCTCGATTTCGGTATATTGAGGCTTTGCGTTCGTTTGGATGATTGGAGGGCTCTTCTGATGCATGAATTTCATGTATTTGAGTGAAACGAAGGTAATCGATACACTAGACGCGCCCTGATACGATCAACCCGAGTTTGCACAACGGTTCCTCGATTTCGGTATATTGAGACTTTGCGTTCGTTTGGATGATTGGAGGGCTCTTCTGATGCATGAATTTCATGTATTTGAGTGAAACGAAGGTAATAGACACACAAGTCGCGCCCTGACACGATCAACCCGAGTTTGCACAACGGTTCCCCGATTTCGGTATATTGAGGCTTTGCGTTCGTTTGGATGATTGGAGGGCGAGTCTGATGCATGAATTTCGTGTATTTGAATAAAATAAAGGTTATCGACACACCAGTCGCGCCCTGACACGATCAACCCGAGTTTGCACGACGGTTCCTCGATTTCGGTATATTGAGGCTTTGCGTTCGTTTGGATGATTGGAGCGCTCTTCTGATGCATGAATTACATGTATTTGAATAAAATTCAGGATATCTACACACAAGTCGCGACCTGGCACGATCAACCCGAGTTTCCACAACGGTTTCTCGATTTCGGTAGATCGAGGCTTTTCGTTCGTTTGGATGATTGGAGGTCGCTTCAGATGCATGATTTTCATGTATTCGAGTGAAATGGAGGTAATCGACAAACAATACACGCACTGAAACTTTTGCCGCGAGTTTGCACAACGATTTCTGGATTTCGGTATATCGAGTCCTTTGCGTTCGTTTCGGTATTTGCAGGCCACTTCTGATGGATGATTTTTATGTATTCGAGTGGAATGAAGGTAATGGATACACCAGTCGCGCCCTGAGACGATCAACCCGAGTTTACACAATGGTTCCTCTATTTCGGTATATTGAGGCTTTGCGTTCGTTTGGATGATTGGAGGGCTCTTCTGATGCATGAATTTCATGTATTTGAATAAAATGCAGGATACCGACACACAAGTCGCGAACTGGCACGATCAACCCGAGTTTCCACAACGGTTTCTCGATTTCGGTATATTGAGGCTTTGCGTTCGTTTGAATGATTGGAGGGCTCTTCTGATGCATGAATTTCATGAATTTGAATGAAATGAAGGTTATCGACACACCAGTCGCGCCCTGACACGATCAACCCGAGTTTCCACAACGGTTCCTCGATTTCGGTATATTGAGGCTTTGCGTTCGTTTGGGTATTTGCAGGCCACTTCTGATGGATGATTTTTATGTATTCGAGTGAAATGAAGGTAATCGACACACCAGTCGCGCCCTGAGACGATCAACCCGAGTTTGCATAACGGTTCCTCGATTTCGGTATATTGAGGCTTTGCGTTCGTTTGGATGATTGGAGGGCTCTTCTGATGCATGAATTTCATGTATTTGAATAAAGTGCAGGATACCGACACACAAGTCGCGACCTGGCACGATCAACCCGAGTTTCCACAACGGTTTCTCGATTTCGGTATATTGAGGCTTTGCGTTCGTTTGGATGATTGGAGGGCTCTTCTGATGCATGAATTTCATGTATTTGAATGAAATGAACGTAATCGACACACAAGTCGCGCCCTGACACGATCAACCCGAGTTTGCACAACGGTTCCCCGATTTCGGTATATTGAGGCTTTGCGTTCGTTTGGATGATTGGAGGGCGCTTCTGATGCATGAATTTCATGTATTTGAGTGAACCGAAGGTAATCGACACACTAGTCGCGCCCTGACACGATCAACCCGAGTTTGCATAACGGTTCCTCGATTTCGGTGTATTGAGGCTTTGCGTTCGTTTGGATGATTGGAGGGCTCTTCTGATGCATGAATTTCATGTATTTGAGAGAACCGAAGGTAATCGACACACTAGTCGCGCCCTGACACGATCAACCCGAGTTTGCATAACGGAACCTCGATTTCGGTATATTGAGGCTTTGCGTTCGTTTGGATGATTGGAGGGCTCTTCTGATGCATGAATTTCATGTATTTGAGTGAACCGAAGATAATCGACACACCAGTCGCGCCCTGACACGATCAACCCGAGTTTCCACAACGGTTCCTCGATTTCGGTTTATTGAGGCTTTGCGTTCGTTTGGATGATTGGAGGGCTCTTCTGATGCATGAATTTCATGTATTTGAGTGAACCGAAGATAATCGACACACTAGTCGCGCCCTGACACGATCAACCCGAGTTTGCATAACGGTTCCTCGATTTCGGTATATTGGGGCTTTGCGTTCGTTTGGATGATTGGAGGGCTCTTCTGATGCATGAATTTCATGAATTTGAATGAAATGCAGGATATCGACACACAAGTCGCGACCTGGCACGATCAACCCGAGTTTCCACAACGGTTTCTCGATTTCGGTAGATCGAGGCTTTGCGTTCGTTTGGATGATTGGAGGGCTCTTCTGATGCATGAATTTTATGTACTTGAATAAAATGCAGGATATCGACACACAAGTCGCGACCTGGCACGATCAACCCGAGTTTCCACAACGGTTTCTCGATTTCGGTAGATCGAGGCTTTGCGTTCGTTTGGATGATTGGAGGTCGCTTCAGATGCATGATTTTCATGTATTCGAGTGAAATGGAGTTAATCGACAAACAATACACGCACTGAAACTTTCGCCGCGAGTTTGCACAACGATTTCTGGATTTCGGTATATCGAGTCCTTTGCGTTCGTTTCGGTATTTGAAGGCCACTTCTGATGGATTATTTTTATGTATTCGAGTGGAATGAAGGTAATGGATACACCAGTCGCGCCCTGAGACGATCAACCCGAGTTTACACAATGGTTCCTCGATTTCGGTATATTGAGGCTTTGCGTTCGTTTGGATGATTGGAGGGCTCTTCTGATGCATGAATTTCATGTATTTGAGTGAAACGAAGGTAATCGATACACTAGACGCGCCCTGATACGATCAACCCGAGTTTGCACAACGGTTCCTCGATTTCGGTATATTGAGGCTTTGCGTTCGTTTGGATGATTGGAGGGCTCTTCTGATGCATGAATTTCATGTATTTGAGTGAAACGAAGGTAATAGACACACTAGTCGCGCCCTGACACGATCAACCCGAGTTTACACAACGGTTCCTCGATTTCGGTATATTGAGGCTTTGCGTTCGTTTGGTTGATTGGAGGGCTCTTCTGATGCATGAATTTTATGTATTTGAGTGAAACGAAGGTAATAGACACACTAGTCGCGCCCTGACACGATCAACCCGAGTTTGCACAACGGTTCCTCGATTTCGGTATATTGAGGCATTGCGTTCGTTTGGATGATTGGAGTGCTCTTCTGATCCATGAATTTCATGTATTTGAGTGAAACGAAGTCAATCGACACACTAGTCGCGCCCTGAGACGATCAACCCGAGTTTACACAACAATTCCTCGATTTCGGTATATTGAGGCTTTGCGTTCGTTTGGATGATTGGAGTGCTCTTCTGATGCATGAATTTCATGTATTTGAATGAAATGAACGTAATCGACACACAAGTCGCGCCCTGACACTATTAACCCGAGTTTGCACAACGGTTCCCCGATTTCGGTATATTGAGGCTTTGCGTTCGTTTGGATGATTGGAGGGCACTTCTGATGCATGAATTTCATGTATTTGAGTGAACCGAAGGTAATCGACATACTAGTCGCGCTCTGACACGATCAACCCGAGTTTGCATAACGGTTCCTCGATTTCGGTATATTGAGGCTTTGCGTTCGTTTGGATGATTGGAGGGCTCTTCTGATGCATGAATTTCATGTATTTGAGTGAACCGAAGGTAATCGACACACTAGTCGCGCCCTGACACGATCAACCCGAGTTTGCATAACGGAACCTCGATTTCGGTATATTGAGGCTTTGCGTTCGTTTGGATGATTGGAGGGCTCTTCTGATGCATGAATTTCATGTATTTGAGTGAACCGAAGATAATCGACACACCAGTCGCGCCCTGACACGATCAACCCGAGTTTCCACAACGGTTCCTCGATTTCGGTATATTGAGGCTTTGCGTTCGTTTGGATGATTGGAGGGCTCTTCTGATGCATGAATTTCATGTATTTGAGTGAAGCGAAGGTAATCGATACACTAGACGCGCCCTGATACGATCAACCCGAGTTTGCACAACGGTTCCTCGATTTCGGTATATTGAGGCTTTGCGTTCGTTTGGATGATTGGAGGGCGCTTCTGATGCATGAATTTCATGTATTAGAGTGAATAGAAGATAATCGACACACCAGTGCCCTGACACGATCAACCCGAGTTTGCACATCGGTTTCTCGATGTCGGTATATCGAGGCCTTTGCGTTCGTTTGGGTGTTTGCAGGCCACTTGTGGTGCATGAATTTCATGTATTTGAATGAAACGAAGGTAATCGACACACAAGTCGCGCCCAGGAGCACTCGCATCGAGTTTGCACAACGATTTCTCGATTTCAGTGTATCGAGGGTTTGCGTTGGTCTCGATATTTGCAGGTCGCTTCTGATGCATTATTTTTATGTATTCGAGTAAAATAAAGGTAATCGACACACCAGTCGCGTCCTGAGATGATCAACCCGAGTGTACACAACGGTTCCTCGATGTCGGTATATTGAGGCTTTGCGTTCGTTTGGATGATTGGAGGGCTCTTCTGATGCATGAAATTCATGTATTTGAGTGAAACGAAGGTAATCGACACACTAGTCGCGCCCTGACACGATCAACCCGAGTTTGCACAACGGTTCCTCGATTTCGGTATATTGAGGCATTGCGTTCGTTTGGCTGATTGGAGGGCTCTTCTCATGCATGAATTTCATGTACTTGAGTGAACTGAAGGTAATCGATACACTAGTCGCGCCCTGACACGATCAACCCGAGGTTGCATAACGGTTCCTCGATTTCGGTATATTGAGGTTTGCGTTCGTCTGGATGATTGGAGGGCTCTTCTGATGCATGAATTTCATGTAATTGAATAAAATGCAGGATATCGACACACAAGTCGCGACCTGGCACGATCAACCCGAGTTTCCACAACGGTTTCTCGATTTCGTTAGATCGAGGCTTTGCGTTCGTTTGGATGATTGGAGGTCGCTTCAGATGCATGATTTTCATGTATTCGAGTGAAATGGAGGTAATCGGCAAGCAATACACGCACTGAAACTTTCGCCGCGAGTTTGCACAACGATTTCTGGATTTCGGTATATCGGTTCCTTTGCGTTCGTTTCGGTAATTGCAGGCCACTTCTGATGGATGATTTTTATGTATTCGAGTGAAATGAAGGTAATCGATACACCAGTCTCGCCCGGAGACGATCAACCCGAGTTTCCACAACGGTTCCTCGATTTCGGTATATTGAGGCTTTGCGTTCGTTTGGATGATTGGAGGGCTCTTCTGATGCATGAATTTCATGAATTTGTATGAAATGAAGGTTATCGACACAACAGTCGCGCTCTGACACGATCAACCCGAGTTTCCACAACGGTTCCTCGATATCAGTATATTGAGGCTTTGCGTTCGTTTGGATGATTGGAGCGCTCTTCTGATGCATGAATTACATGTATTTGAATAAAATTCAGGATATCTACACACAAGTCGCGACCTGGCACGATCAACCCGAGTTTCCACAACGGTTTCTCGATTTCGGTACATCGAGGCTTTGCGTTCGTTTGGATGATTGGAGGTCGCTTCAGATGCATGATTTTCATGTATTCGAGTGAAATGGAGGTAATCGACAAACAATACACGCACTGAAACTTTCGCCGCGAGTTTGCACAACGATTTCTGGATTTCGGTATATCGAGTCTTTTGCGTTCGTTTCGGTATTTGCAGGCCACTTCTGATGGATTATTTTTATGTATTCGAGTGGAATGAAGGTAATGGATACACCAGTCGCGCCCTGAGACGATCAACCCGAGTTTACACAATGGTTCCTCGATTTCGGTATATTGAGGCTTTGCGTTCGTTTGGATGATCGGAGGGCTCTTCTGATGCATGAATTTCATGTATTTGAGTGAAACGAAGGTAATCGATACACTAGTCGCGCCCTGATACGATCAACCCGAGTTTGCACAACGGTTCCTCGATTTCGGTATATTGAGGCTTTGCGTTCGTTTGGATGATTGGAGGGCGCTTCTGATGCATGAATTTCATGTATTAGAGTGAATAGAAGATAATCGACACACCAGTGCCCTGACACGATCAACCCGAGTTTGCACATCGGTTTCTCGATGTCGGTATATCGAGGCCTTTGCGTTCGTTTGGGTGTCTGCAGGCCACTTGTGGTTCATGAATTTCATGTATTTGAATGAAACGAAGGTAATCGACACACAAGTGGCGCCCAGGAGCACTCGCATCGAGTTTGCACAACGATTTCTCGATTTCAGTGTATCGAGGGTTTGCGTTGGTCTCGATATTTGCAGGTCGCTTCTGATGCATTATTTTTATGTATTCGAGTAAAATAAAGGTAATCGACACACCAGTCGCGTCCTGAGATGATCAACCCGAGTGTACACAACGGTTCCTCGATTTCGGTATATTGAGGCATTGCGTTCGTTTGGATGATTGGAGGGCTCTTCTCATGCATGAATTTCATGTATTTGAGTGAACTGAAGGTAATCGATACACTAGTCGCGCCCTGACACGATCAACCCGAGGTTGCATAACGGTTCCTCGATTTCGGTATATTGAGGTTTGCGTTCGTCTGGATGATTGGAGGGCTCTTCTGATGCATGAATTTCATGTATTTGAATAAAATGCAGGATATCGACACACAAGTCGCGACCTGGCACGATCAACCCGAGTTTCCACAACGGTTTCTCGATTTCGGTAGATCGAGGCTTTGCGTTCGTTTGGATGATTGGAGGTCGCTTCAGATGCATGATTTTCATGTATTCGAGTGAAATGGAGGTAATCGGCAAGCAATACACTCACTGAAACTTTCGCCGCGAGTTTGCACAACGATTTCTGGATTTCGGTATATCGGGTCCTTTGCGTTCGTTTCGGTAATTGCAGGCCACTTCTGATGGATGATTTTTATGTATTCGAGTGAAATGAAGGTAATCGATACACCAGTCGCGCCCTGAGACGATCAACCCGAGTTTCCACAACGGTTCCTCGATTTCGGTATATTGAGGCTTTGCGTTCGTTTGGATGATTGGAGCGCTCTTCTGATGCATGAATTACATGTATTTGAATAAAATGCAGGATATCGACACACAAGTCGCGACCTGGCACGATCAACCCGAGTTTCCACAAAGGTTTCTCGATTTCGGTAGATCGAGGCTTTGCATTCGTTTGGATGATTGGAGGTCGCTTCAGATGCATGATTTTCATGTATTCGAGTGAAATGGAGGTAATCGACAAACAATACACGCACTGAAACTTTCGCCGCGAGTTTGCACAACGATTTCTGGATTTCGGTATATCGATTCCTTTGCGTTCGTTTCGGTATTGGCAGGTCACTTCTGATGGATGATTTTTATGTATTCGAGTGGAATGAAGGTAATCAATACACCAGTCGCGCCCTGAGACGATCAACCCGAGTTTCCACAACGGTTCCTCGATTTCGGTATATTGAGGCTTTGCGTTCGTTTGGATGATTGGAGCGCTCTTCTGATGCATGAATTACATGTATTTGAATAAAATGCAGGATATCGACACACAAGTCGCGACCTGGCACGATCAACCCGAGTTTCCACAAAGGTTTCTCGATTTCGGTAGATCGAGGCTTTGCATTCGTTTGGATGATTGGAGGTCGCTTCAGATGCATGATTTTCATGTATTCGAGTGAAATGGAGGTAATCGACAAACAATACACGCACTGAAACTTTCGCCGCGAGTTTGCACAACGATTTCTGGATTTCGGTATATCGATTCCTTTGCGTTCGTTTCGGTATTGGCAGGCCACTTCTGATGGATGATTTTTATGTATTCGAGTGGAATGAAGGTAACCGATACACCAGTCGCGCCCTGAGACGATCAACCCGAGTTTACACAATGGTTCCTCGATTTCGGTGTATTGAAGCTTTGCGTTCGTTTGGATGATTGGAGAGCTCTTCTGATGCATGAATTTCATGTATTTGAGTGAAACGAAGGTAATAGACACACTAGTCGCGCCCTGACACGATCAACCCGAGTTTACACAACGGTTCCTCGATTTCGGTATATTGAGGCTTTGCGTTCGTTTGGATGATTGGAGGGCTCTTCTGATGCATGAATTTTATGTATTTGAGTGAAACGAAGGTAATAGACACACTAGTCGCGCCCTGACACGATCAACCCGAGTTTGCACAACGGTTCCTCGATTTCGGTATATTGAGGCATTGCGTTCGTTTGGATGATTGGAGGGCTCTTCTGATGCATGAATTTCATGTATTTGAGTGAACCGAAGATAATCGACACACCAGTCGCGCCCTGACACGATCAACCCGAGTTTCCACAACGGTTCCTCGATTTCGGTATATTGAAGCTTTGCGTTCGTTTGGATGATTGGAGGGCTCTTCTGATCCATGAATTTCATGTATTTGAGTGAAACGAAGTCAATCGACACACTAGTCGAGCCCTGAGACGATCAACCCGAGTTTACACAACAATTCCTCGATTTCGGTATATTGAGGCTTTGCGTTCGTTTGGATGATTGGAGTGCTCTTCTGATGCATGAATTTCATGTATTTGAATGAAATGAACGTAATCGACACACAAGTCGCGCCCTGACACTATTAACCCGAGTTTGCACAACGGTTCCCCGATTTCGGTATATTGAGGCTTTGCGTTCGTTTGGATGATTGGAGGGCACTTCTGATGCATGAATTTCATGTATTTGACTGAACCGAAGGTAATCGACATACTAGTCGCGCTCTGACACGATCAACCCGAGTTTGCATAACGGTTCCTCGATTTCGGTATATTGAGGCTTTGCGTTCGTTTGGATGATTGGAGGGCTCTTCTGATGCATGAATTTCATGTATTTGAGTGAACCGAAGGTAATCGACACACTAGTCGCGCCCTGACACGATCAACCCGAGTTTGCATAACGGAACCTCGATTTCGGTATATTGAGGCTTTGCGTTCGTTTGGATGATTGGAGGGCTCTACTGATGCATGAATTTCATGTATTTGAGTGAACCGAAGATAATCTACACACCAGTCGCGCCCTGACACGATCAACCCGAGTTTCCACAACGGTTCCTCGATTTCGGTATATTGAGGCTTTGCGTTCGTTTGGATGATTGGAGGGCTCTTCTGATGCATGAATTTCATGTATTTGAGTGAACCGAAGATAATCGACACACTAGTCGCGCCCTGACACGATCAACCCGAGTTTGCATAACGGTTCCTCGATTTCGGTATATTGAGGCTTTGCGTTCGTTTGGTTGATTGGAGGGCTCTTCTGATGCATGAATTTCATGTATTTGAGTGAACCGAAGGTAATCGACACACTAGTCGCGCCCTGACACGATCAACCCGAGTTTGCATAACGGAACCTCGATTTCGGTATATTGAGGCTTTGCGTTCGTTTGGATGATTGGAGGGCTCTTCTGATGCATGAATTTCATGTATTAGAGTGAATAGAAGATAATCGACACACCAGTGCCCTGACACGATCAACCCGAGTTTGCACATCGGTTTCTCGATGTTGGTATATCGAGGCCTTTGCTTTCGTTTGGGTGTTTGCAGGCCACTTGTGGTTGATGAATTTCATGTATTTGAATGAAACGAAGGTAATCGACACACAAGTCGCGCCCAGGAGCACTCGCATCGAGTTTGCACAACGATTTCTCGATTTCAGTGTATCGAGGGTTTGCGTTGGTTTCGATATTTGCTGGTCGCTTCTGATGCATGAATTTCATGTATTTGAATGAAATGAACGTAATCGACACACAAGTCGCGCCCTGACACTATTAACCCGAGTTTGCACAACGGTTCCCCGATTTCGGTATATTGAGGCTTTGCGTTCGTTTGGATGATTGGAGGGCACTTCTGATGCATGAATTTCATGTATTTGACTGAACCGAAGGTAATCGACATACTAGTCGCGCTCTGACACGATCAACCCGAGTTTGCATAACGGTTCCTCGATTTCGGTATATTGAGGCTTTGCGTTCGTTTGGATGATTGGAGGGCTCTTCTGATGCATGAATTTCATGTATTTGAGTGAACCGAAGGTAATCGACACACTAGTCGCGCCCTGACACGATCAACCCGAGTTTGCATAACGGAACCTCGATTTCGGTATATTGAGGCTTTGCGTTCGTTTGGATGATTGGAGGGCTCTACTGATGCATGAATTTCATGTATTTGAGTGAACCGAAGATAATCTACACACCAGTCGCGCCCTGAGACGATCAACCCGAGTTTGCACAACGGTTCCCCGATTTCGGTATATTGAGGCTTTGCGTTCGTTTGGATGATTGGAGGGCGCTTCTGATGCATGAATTTCATGTATTTGAGCGAACCGAAGGTAATCGACACACTAGTCGCGCCCTGACACGATCAACCCGAGTTTGCATAACGGTTCCTCGATTTCGGTATATTGAGGCTTTGCGTTCGTTTGGATGATTGGAGGGCTCTTCTGATGCATGAATTTCATGTATTTGAGTGAACCGAAGGTAATCGACACACTAGTCGCGCCCTGACACGATCAACCCGAGTTTGCATAACGGAACCTCGATTTCGGTATATTGAGGCTTTGCGTTCGTTTGGATGATTGGAGGGCTCTTCTGATGCATGAATTTCATGTATTTGAGTGAACCGAAGATAATCGACACACCAGTCGCGCCCTGACACGATCAACCCGAGTTTCTACAACGGATCCTCGATTTCGGTATATTGAGGCTTTGCGTTCGTTTGGATGATTGGAGGGCTCTTCTGATGCATGAATTTCATGTATTTGAGTGAACCGAAGATAATCGACACACTAGTCGCGCCCTGACACGATCAACCCGAGTTTGCATAACGGTTCCTCGATTTCGGTATATTGAGGCTTTGCGTTCGTTTGGATGATTGGAGGGCTCTTCTGATGCATGAATTTCATGTACTTGAATAAAGTGCAGGATATCGACACACAAGTCGCGACCTGGCACGATCAACCAGAGTTTCCACAACGGTCTCTCGATTTCGGTAGATCGAGGCTTTGCGTTCGTTTGGATGATTGGAGGTCGCTTCAGATGCATGATTTTCATGTATTCGAGTGAAATGGAGGTAATCGGCAAGCAATACACGCACTGAAACTTTCGCCGCGAGTTTGCACAACGATTTCTGGATTTCGGTATATCGGGTCCCTTGCGTTCGTTTCGGTAATTGCAGGCCACTTCTGATGGATGATTTTTATGTATTCGAGTGAAATGAAGGTAATCGATACACCAGTCGCGCCCTGAGACGATCAACCCGAGTTTCCACTACGGTTCCTCGATTTCGGTATATTGAGGCTTTGCGTTCGTTTGGATGATTGGAGGGCTCTTCTGATGCATGAATTTCATGAATTTGAATGAAATGAAGGTTATCGACACAACAGTCGCGCCCTGACACGATCAACCCGAGTTTCGACAACGGTTCCTCGATATCGGTATATTGAGGCTTTGCGTTCGTTTGGATGATTGGAGCGCTCTTCTGATGCATGAATTACATGTATTTGAATAAAATTCAGGATATCTACACACAAGTCGCGACCTGGCACGATCAACCAGAGTTTCCACAACGGTCTCTCGATTTCGGTAGATCGAGGCTTTGCGTTCGTTTGGATGATTGGAGGTCGCTTCAGATGCATGATTTTCATGTATTCGAGTGAAATGGAGGTAATCGGGAAGCAATACACGCACTGAAACTTTCGCCGCGAGTTTGCACAACGATTTCTGGATTTCGGTATATCGGGTCCTTTGCGTTCGTTTCGGTAATTGCAGGCCACTTCTGATGGATGATTTTTATGTATTCGAGTGAAATGAAGGTAATCGATACACCAGTCGCGCCCTGAGACGATCAACCCGAGTTTCCACTACGGTTCCTCGATTTCGGTATATTGAGGCTTTGCGTTCGTTTGGATGATTGGAGGGCTCTTCTGATGCATGAATTTCATGAATTTGAATGAAATGAAGGTTATCGACACAACAGTCGCGCCCTGACACGATCAACCCGAGTTTCGACAACGGTTCCTCGATATCGGTATATTGAGGCTTTGCGTTCGTTTGGATGATTGGAGCGCTCTTCTGATGCATGAATTACATGTATTTGAATAAAATTCAGGATATCTACACACAAGTCGCGACCTGGCACGATCAACCCGAGTTTCCACAACGGTTTCTCGATTTCGGTAGATCGAGGCTTTGCGTTCGTTTGGATAATTGGAGGTCGCTTCAGATGCATGATTTTCATGTATTCGAGTGAAATGGAGGTAATCGACAAACAATACACGCACTGAAACTTTTGCCGCGAGTTTGCACAACGATTTCTGGATTTCGGTATATCGAGTCCTTTGCGTTCGTTTCGGTATTTGCAGGCCACTTCTGATGGATGATTTTTATGTATTCGAGTGGAATGAAGGTAATGGATACACCAGTCGCGCCCTGAGACGATCAACCCGAGTTTACACAATGGTTCCTCGATTTCGGTATATTGAGGCTTTGCGTTCGTTTGGATGATTGGAGGGCTCTTCTGATGCATGAATTTCATGTATTTGAGTGAACCGAAGGTAATCGACACACTAGTCGCGCCCTGACACGATCAACCCGAGTTTGCATAACGGTTCCTCGATTTCGGTATATTGAGGCTTTGCGTTCGTTTGGATGATTGGAGGGCTCTTCTGATGCATGAATTTCATGTATTTGAATAAAATGCAGGATACCGACACACATGTCGCGAACTGGCACGATCAACCCGAGTTTCCACAACGGTTTCTCGATTTCGGTATATGGAGGCTTTGCGTTCGTTTGGATGATTGGAGGGCTCTTCTGATGCATGAATTTCATGTATTTGAATAAAATGCAGGATACCGACACACAAGTCGCGAACTGGCACGATCAACCCGAGTTTCCATAACGGTTTCTCGATTTCGGTATATTGAGGCTTTGCGTTCGTTTGGATGATTGGAGGGCTCTTCTGATAGATGAATTTCATGAATTTGAATGAAATGAAGGTTATCGACACACCAGTCGCGCCCTGACACGATCAACCCGAGTTTCCACAACGGTTCCTCGATTTCGGTATATTGAGGCTTTGCGTTCGTTTGGGTATTTGCAGGCCACTTCTGATGTATGATTTTTATGTATTCGAGTGAAATGAAGGTAATCGACACACCAGTCGCGCCCTGAGACGATCAACCCGAGTTTGCATAACGGTTCCTCGATTTCGGTATATTGAGGCTTTGCGTTCGTTTGGATGATTGGAGGGCTCTTCTGATGCATGAATTTCATGTATTTGAATAAAATGCAGGATACCGACACACAAGACGCGACCTGGCACGATCAACCCGAGTTTCCACAACGGTTTCCCGATTTCGGTATATTGAGGCTTTGCGTTCGTTTGGATGATTGGAGGGCTCTTCTGATGCATGAATTTCATGAATTTGAATGAAATGAAGGTTATCGACACACCAGTCGCGCCCTGACACGATCAACCCGAGTTTCCACAACGGTTCCTCGATTTCGGTATATTGAGGCTTTGCGTTCGTTTGGATGATTGGAGGGCTCTTCTGATGCATGAATTTCATGTATTTGAGTGAACCGAAGGTAATCGACACACTAGTCGCGCCCTGACACGATCAACCCGAGTTTGCATAACGGTTCCTCTATTTCGGTATATTGAGGCTTTGCGTTCGTTTTGATGATTGGCGGTCGCTTCAGATGCATGAATTTCATGTATTTGAATGGAATGGATGTAATCGACAAACAATACACGCACTGAAACTTTCGCCGCGAGTTTGTACAACGATTTCTGGATTTCGGTATATCGAGGCCTTTGCGTTCGTTTGGGTATTTGCAGGCCACTTCTGATGGATGATTTTTATGTATTCGAGTGAAATGAAGGTAATCGACACACCAGTCGCGCCCTGAGACGATCAACCCGAGTTTGCATAACGGTTCCTCGATTTCGGTATATTGAGGCTTTGCGTTCGTTTGGATGATTGGAGGGCTCTTCTGATGCATGAATTTCATGTATTTGAGTGAACCGAAGGTAATCGACACACTAGTCGCGCCCTGACACGATCAACCCGAGTTTGCATAACGGAACCTCGATTTCGGTATATTGAGGCTTTGCGTTCGTTTGGATGATTGGAGGGCTCTTCTGATGCATGAATTTCATGTATTTGAGTGAACCGAAGATAATCGACACACCAGTCGCGCCCTGACACGATCAACCCGAGTTTCCACAACGGTTCCTCGATTTCGGTATATTGAAGCTTTGCGTTCGTTTGGATGATTGGAGGGCTCTTCTGATCCATGAATTTCATGTATTTGAGTGAAACGAAGTCAATCGACACACTAGTCGAGCCCTGAGACGATCAACCCGAGTTTACACAACAATTCCTCGATTTCGGTATATTGAGGCTTTGCGTTCGTTTGGATGATTGGAGTGCTCTTCTGATGCATGAATTTCATGTATTTGAATGAAATGAACGTAATCGACACACAAGTCGCGCCCTGACACTATTAACCCGAGTTTGCACAACGGTTCCCCGATTTCGGTATATTGAGGCTTTGCGTTCGTTTGGATGATTGGAGGGCACTTCTGATGCATGAATTTCATGTATTTGACTGAACCGAAGGTAATCGACATACTAGTCGCGCTCTGACACGATCAACCCGAGTTTGCATAACGGTTCCTCGATTTCGGTATATTGAGGCTTTGCGTTCGTTTGGATGATTGGAGGGCTCTTCTGATGCATGAATTTCATGTATTTGAGTGAACCGAAGGTAATCGACACACTAGTCGCGCCCTGACACGATCAACCCGAGTTTGCATAACGGAACCTCGATTTCGGTATATTGAGGCTTTGCGTTCGTTTGGATGATTGGAGGGCTCTACTGATGCATGAATTTCATGTATTTGAGTGAACCGAAGATAATCTACACACCAGTCGCGCCCTGACACGATCAACCCGAGTTTCCACAACGGTTCCTCGATTTCGGTATATTGAGGCTTTGCGTTCGTTTGGATGATTGGAGGGCTCTTCTGATGCATGAATTTCATGTATTTGAGTGAACCGAAGATAATCGACACACTAGTCGCGCCCTGACACGATCAACCCGAGTTTGCATAACGGTTCCTCGATTTCGGTATATTGAGGCTTTGCGTTCGTTTGGTTGATTGGAGGGCTCTTCTGATGCATGAATTTCATGTATTTGAGTGAACCGAAGGTAATCGACACACTAGTCGCGCCCTGACACGATCAACCCGAGTTTGCATAACGGAACCTCGATTTCGGTATATTGAGGCTTTGCGTTCGTTTGGATGATTGGAGGGCTCTTCTGATGCATGAATTTCATGTATTAGAGTGAATAGAAGATAATCGACACACCAGTGCCCTGACACGATCAACCCGAGTTTGCACATCGGTTTCTCGATGTTGGTATATCGAGGCCTTTGCTTTCGTTTGGGTGTTTGCAGGCCACTTGTGGTTGATGAATTTCATGTATTTGAATGAAACGAAGGTAATCGACACACAAGTCGCGCCCAGGAGCACTCGCATCGAGTTTGCACAACGATTTCTCGATTTCAGTGTATCGAGGGTTTGCGTTGGTTTCGATATTTGCTGGTCGCTTCTGATGCATGAATTTCATGTATTTGAATGAAATGAACGTAATCGACACACAAGTCGCGCCCTGACACTATTAACCCGAGTTTGCACAACGGTTCCCCGATTTCGGTATATTGAGGCTTTGCGTTCGTTTGGATGATTGGAGGGCACTTCTGATGCATGAATTTCATGTATTTGACTGAACCGAAGGTAATCGACATACTAGTCGCGCTCTGACACGATCAACCCGAGTTTGCATAACGGTTCCTCGATTTCGGTATATTGAGGCTTTGCGTTCGTTTGGATGATTGGAGGGCTCTTCTGATGCATGAATTTCATGTATTTGAGTGAACCGAAGGTAATCGACACACTAGTCGCGCCCTGACACGATCAACCCGAGTTTGCATAACGGAACCTCGATTTCGGTATATTGAGGCTTTGCGTTCGTTTGGATGATTGGAGGGCTCTACTGATGCATGAATTTCATGTATTTGAGTGAACCGAAGATAATCTACACACCAGTCGCGCCCTGAGACGATCAACCCGAGTTTGCACAACGGTTCCCCGATTTCGGTATATTGAGGCTTTGCGTTCGTTTGGATGATTGGAGGGCGCTTCTGATGCATGAATTTCATGTATTTGAGCGAACCGAAGGTAATCGACACACTAGTCGCGCCCTGACACGATCAACCCGAGTTTGCATAACGGTTCCTCGATTTCGGTATATTGAGGCTTTGCGTTCGTTTGGATGATTGGAGGGCTCTTCTGATGCATGAATTTCATGTATTTGAGTGAACCGAAGGTAATCGACACACTAGTCGCGCCCTGACACGATCAACCCGAGTTTGCATAACGGAACCTCGATTTCGGTATATTGAGGCTTTGCGTTCGTTTGGATGATTGGAGGGCTCTTCTGATGCATGAATTTCATGTATTTGAGTGAACCGAAGATAATCGACACACCAGTCGCGCCCTGACACGATCAACCCGAGTTACTACAACGGATCCTCGATTTCGGTATATTGAGGCTTTGCGTTCGTTTGGATGATTGGAGGGCTCTTCTGATGCATGAATTTCATGTATTTGAGTGAACCGAAGATAATCGACACACTAGTCGCGCCCTGACACGATCAACCCGAGTTTGCATAACGGTTCCTCGATTTCGGTATATTGAGGCTTTGCGTTCGTTTGGATGATTGGAGGGCTCTTCTGATGCATGAATTTCATGTACTTGAATAAAGTGCAGGATATCGACACACAAGTCGCGACCTGGCACGATCAACCAGAGTTTCCACAACGGTCTCTCGATTTCGGTAGATCGAGGCTTTGCGTTCGTTTGGATGATTGGAGGTCGCTTCAGATGCATGATTTTCATGTATTCGAGTGAAATGGAGGTAATCGGCAAGCAATACACGCACTGAAACTTTCGCCGCGAGTTTGCACAACGATTTCTGGATTTCGGTATATCGGGTCCCTTGCGTTCGTTTCGGTAATTGCAGGCCACTTCTGATGGATGATTTTTATGTATTCGAGTGAAATGAAGGTAATCGATACACCAGTCGCGCCCTGAGACGATCAACCCGAGTTTCCACTACGGTTCCTCGATTTCGGTATATTGAGGCTTTGCGTTCGTTTGGATGATTGGAGGGCTCTTCTGATGCATGAATTTCATGTATTTGAATAAAATGCAGGATACCGACACACATGTCGCGAACTGGCACGATCAACCCGAGTTTCCACAACGGTTTCTCGATTTCGGTATATGGAGGCTTTGCGTTCGTTTGGATGATTGGAGGGCTCTTCTGATGCATGAATTTCATGTATTTGAATAAAATGCAGGATACCGACACACAAGTCGCGAACTGGCACGATCAACCCGAGTTTCCATAACGGTTTCTCGATTTCGGTATATTGAGGCTTTGCGTTCGTTTGGATGATTGGAGGGCTCTTCTGATGCATGAATTTCATGAATTTGAATGAAATGAAGGTTATCGACACACCAGTCGCGCCCTGACACGATCAACCCGAGTTTCCACAACGGTTCCTCGATTTCGGTATATTGAGGCTTTGCGTTCGTTTGGGTATTTGCAGGCCACTTCTGATGTATGATTTTTATGTATTCGAGTGAAATGAAGGTAATCGACACACCAGTCGCGCCCTGAGACGATCAACCCGAGTTTGCATAACGGTTCCTCGATTTCGGTATATTGAGGCTTTGCGTTCGTTTGGATGATTGGAGGGCTCTTCTGATGCATGAATTTCATGTATTTGAATAAAATGCAGGATACCGACACACAAGTCGCGACCTGGCACGATCAACCCGAGTTTCCACAACGGTTTCCCGATTTCGGTATATTGAGGCTTTGCGTTCGTTTGGATGATTGGAGGGCTCTTCTGATGCATGAATTTCATGAATTTGAATGAAATGAAGGTTATCGACACACCAGTCGCGCCCTGACACGATCAACCCGAGTTTCCACAACGGTTCCTCGATTTCGGTATATTGAGGCTTTGCGTTCGTTTGGATGATTGGAGGGCTCTTCTGATGCATGAATTTCATGTATTTGAGTGAACCGAAGGTAATCGACACACTAGTCGCGCCCTGACACGATCAACCCGAGTTTGCATAACGGTTCCTCTATTTCGGTATATTGAGGCTTTGCGTTCGTTTTGATGATTGGCGGTCGCTTCAGATGCATGAATTTCATGTATTTGAATGGAATGGATGTAATCGACAAACAATACACGCACTGAAACTTTCGCCGCGAGTTTGTACAACGATTTCTGGATTTCGGTATATCGAGGCCTTTGCGTTCGTTTGGGTATTTGCAGGCCACTTCTGATGGATGATTTTTATGTATTCGAGTGAAATGAAGGTAATCGACACACCAGTCGCGCCCTGAGACGATCAACCCGAGTTTGCATAACGGTTCCTCGATTTCGGTATATTGAGGCTTTGCGTTCGTTTGGATGATTGGAGGGCTCTTCTGATGCATGAATTTCATGTATTTGAGTGAACCGAAGGTAATCGACACACTAGTCGCGCCCTGACACGATCAACCCGAGTTTGCATAACGGAACCTCGATTTCGGTATATTGAGGCTTTGCGTTCGTTTGGATGATTGGAGGGCTCTTCTGATGCATGAATTTCATGTATTTGAGTGAACCGAAGATAATCGACACACCAGTCGCGCCCTGACACGATCAACCCGAGTTTCCACAACGGTTCCTCGATTTCGGTATATTGAGGCTTTGCGTTCGTTTGGATGATTGGAGGGCTCTTCTGATGCATGAATTTCATGTATTTGAGTGAACCGAAGATAATCGACACACTAGTCGCGCCCTGACACGATCAACCCGAGTTTGCATAACGGTTCCTCGATTTCGGTATATTGAGGCTTTGCGTTCGTTTGGATGATTGGAGGGCTCTTCTGATGCATGAATTTCATGTACTTGAATAAAATGCAGGATATCGACACACCAGTCGCGCCCTGAGACGATCAACCCGAGTTTGCATAACGGTTCCTCGATTTCGGTATATTGAGGCTTTGCGTTCGTTTGGATGATTGGAGGGCTCTTCTGATGCATGAATTTCATGTATTTGAATAAAATGCAGGATACCGACACACAAGTCGCGACCTGGCACGATCAACCCGAGTTTCCACAACGGTTTCCCGATTTCGGTATATTGAGGCTTTGCGTTCGTTTGGATGATTGGAGGGCTCTTCTGATGCATGAATTTCATGAATTTGAATGAAATGAAGGTTATCGACACACCAGTCGCGCCCTGACACGATCAACCCGAGTTTCCACAACGGTTCCTCGATTTCGGTATATTGAGGCTTTGCGTTCGTTTGGATGATTGGAGGGCTCTTCTGATGCATGAATTTCATGTATTTGAGTGAACCGAAGGTAATCGACACACTAGTCGCGCCCTGACACGATCAACCCGAGTTTGCATAACGGTTCCTCTATTTCGGTATATTGAGGCTTTGCGTTCGTTTTGATGATTGGCGGTCGCTTCAGATGCATGAATTTCATGTATTTGAATGGAATGGATGTAATCGACAAACAATACACGCACTGAAACTTTCGCCGCGAGTTTGTACAACGATTTCTGGATTTCGGTATATCGAGGCCTTTGCGTTCGTTTGGGTATTTGCAGGCCACTTCTGATGGATGATTTTTATGTATTCGAGTGAAATGAAGGTAATCGACACACCAGTCGCGCCCTGAGACGATCAACCCGAGTTTGCATAACGGTTCCTCGATTTCGGTATATTGAGGCTTTGCGTTCGTTTGGATGATTGGAGGGCTCTTCTGATGCATGAATTTCATGTATTTGAGTGAACCGAAGGTAATCGACACACTAGTCGCGCCCTGACACGATCAACCCGAGTTTGCATAACGGAACCTCGATTTCGGTATATTGAGGCTTTGCGTTCGTTTGGATGATTGGAGGGCTCTTCTGATGCATGAATTTCATGTATTTGAGTGAACCGAAGATAATCGACACACCAGTCGCGCCCTGACACGATCAACCCGAGTTTCCACAACGGTTCCTCGATTTCGGTATATTGAGGCTTTGCGTTCGTTTGGATGATTGGAGGGCTCTTCTGATGCATGAATTTCATGTATTTGAGTGAACCGAAGATAATCGACACACTAGTCGCGCCCTGACACGATCAACCCGAGTTTGCATAACGGTTCCTCGATTTCGGTATATTGAGGCTTTGCGTTCGTTTGGATGATTGGAGGGCTCTTCTGATGCATGAATTTCATGTACTTGAATAAAATGCAGGATATCGACACACCAGTCGCGCCCTGAGACGATCAACCCGAGTTTACACAACGGTTCCTCTATTTCGGTATATTGAGGCTTTGCGTTAGGTTGGATGATTGGAGGGCTCTTCTGATCCATGAATTTCATGTATTTGAGTGAACCGAAGATAACCGACACACAAGTCGCGCCCTGACACGATCAACCCGAGTTTGCACAACGGTTCCCCGATTTCGGTATATTGAGGCTTTGCGTTCGTTTGGATGATTGGAGTGCTCTTCTGATGCATGAATTTCATGTATTTGAATGAAATGAAGGTACTCGACACACAAGTCGCGCCCTGACACGATCAACCCGAGTTTGCACAACGGTTCCCCGATTTCGGTATATTGAGGCTTTGCGTTCGTTTGGATGATTGGAGGGCGAGTCTGATGCATGAATTTCGTGTATTTGAATAAAATAAAGGTTATCGACACACCAGTCGCGCCCTGACACGATCAACCCGAGTTTGCACGACGGTTCCTCGATTTCGGTATATCGAGGCTTTGCGTTCGTTTGGATGATTGGAGCGCTCTTCTGATGCATGAATTACATGTATTTGAATAAAATTCAGGATATCTACACACAAGTCGCGACCTGGCACGATCAACCCGAGTTTCCACAACGGTTTCTCGATTTCGGTAGATCGAGGCTTTTCGTTCGTTTGGATGATTGGAGGTCGCTTCAGATGCATGATTTTCATGTATTCGAGTGAAATGGAGATAATCGACAAACAATACACGCACTGAAACTTTTGCCGCGAGTTTGCACAACGATTTCTGGATTTCGGTATATCGAGTCCTTTGCGTTCGTTTCGGTATTTGCAGGCCACTTCTGATGGATGATTTTTATGTATTCGAGTGGAATGAAGGTAATGGATACACCAGTCGCGCCCTGAGACGATCAACCCGAGTTTACACAATGGTTCCTCTATTTCGGTATATTGAGGCTTTGCGTTCGTTTGGATGATTGGAGGGCTCTTCTGATGCATGAATTTCATGTATTTGAATAAAATGCAGGATACCGACACACAAGTCGCGAACTGGCACGATCAACCCGAGTTTCCACAACGGTTTCTCGATTTCGGTATATTGAGGCTTTGCGTTCGTTTGAATGATTGGAGGGCTCTTCTGATGCATGAATTTCATGAATTTGAATGAAATGAAGGTTATCGACACACCAGTCGCGCCCTGACACGATCAACCCGAGTTTCCACAACGGTTCCTCGATTTCGGTATATTGAGGCTTTGCGTTCGTTTGGGTATTTGCAGGCCACTTCTGATGGATGATTTTTATGTATTCGAGTGAAATGAAGGTAATCGACACACCAGTCGCGCCCTGAGACGATCAACCCGAGTTTGCATAACGGTTCCTCGATTTCGGTATATTGAGGCTTTGCGTTCGTTTGGATGATTGGAGGGCTCTTCTGATGCATGAATTTCATGTATTTGAGTGAACCGAAGGTAATCGACACACTAGTCGCGCCCTGACACGATCAACCCGAGTTTGCATAACGGAACCTCGATTTCGGTATATTGAGGCTTTGCGTTCGTTTGGATGATTGGAGGGCTCTTCTGATGCATGAATTTCATGTATTTGAGTGAACCGAAGATAATCGACACACCAGTCGCGCCCTGACACGATCAACCCGAGTTTCCACAACGGTTCCTCGATTTCGGTATATTGAGGCTTTGCGTTCGTTTGGATGATTGGAGGGCTCTTCTGATGCATGAATTTCATGTATTTGAGTGAACCGAAGATAATCGACACACTAGTCGCGCCCTGACACGATCAACCCGAGTTTGCATAACGGTTCCTCGATTTCGGTATATTGAGGCTTTGCGTTCGTTTGGATGATTGGAGGGCTCTTCTGATGCATGAATTTCATGTACTTGAATAAAATGCAGGATATCGACACACCAGTCGCGCCCTGAGACGATCAACCCGAGTTTACACAACGGTTCCTCTATTTCGGTATATTGAGGCTTTGCGTTAGGTTGGATGATTGGAGGGCTCTTCTGATCCATGAATTTCATGTATTTGAGTGAACCGAAGATAACCGACACACAAGTCGCGCCCTGACACGATCAACCCGAGTTTGCACAACGGTTCCCCGATTTCGGTATATTGAGGCTTTGCGTTCGTTTGGATGATTGGAGTGCTCTTCTGATGCATGAATTTCATGTATTTGAATGAAATGAAGGTACTCGACACACAAGTCGCGCCCTGACACGATCAACCCGAGTTTGCACAACGGTTCCCCGATTTCGGTATATTGAGGCTTTGCGTTCGTTTGGATGATTGGAGGGCGAGTCTGATGCATGAATTTCGTGTATTTGAATAAAATAAAGGTTATCGACACACCAGTCGCGCCCTGACACGATCAACCCGAGTTTGCACGACGGTTCCTCGATTTCGGTATATCGAGGCTTTGCGTTCGTTTGGATGATTGGAGCGCTCTTCTGATGCATGAATTACATGTATTTGAATAAAATTCAGGATATCTACACACAAGTCGCGACCTGGCACGATCAACCCGAGTTTCCACAACGGTTTCTCGATTTCGGTAGATCGAGGCTTTTCGTTCGTTTGGATGATTGGAGGTCGCTTCAGATGCATGATTTTCATGTATTCGAGTGAAATGGAGGTAATCGACAAACAATACACGCACTGAAACTTTTGCCGCGAGTTTGCACAACGATTTCTGGATTTCGGTATATCGAGTCCTTTGCGTTCGTTTCGGTATTTGCAGGCCACTTCTGATGGATGATTTTTATGTATTCGAGTGGAATGAAGGTAATGGATACACCAGTCGCGCCCTGAGACGATCAACCCGAGTTTACACAATGGTTCCTCTATTTCGGTATATTGAGGCTTTGCGTTCGTTTGGATGATTGGAGGGCTCTTCTGATGCATGAATTTCATGTATTTGAATAAAATGCAGGATACCGACACACAAGTCGCGAACTGGCACGATCAACCCGAGTTTCCACAACGGTTTCTCGATTTCGGTATATTGAGGCTTTGCGTTCGTTTGAATGATTGGAGGGCTCTTCTGATGCATGAATTTCATGAATTTGAATGAAATGAAGGTTATCGACACACCAGTCGCGCCCTGACACGATCAACCCGAGTTTCCACAACGGTTCCTCGATTTCGGTATATTGAGGCTTTGCGTTCGTTTGGGTATTTGCAGGCCACTTCTGATGGATGATTTTTATGTATTCGAGTGAAATGAAGGTAATCGACACACCAGTCGCGCCCTGAGACGATCAACCCGAGTTTGCATAACGGTTCCTCGATTTCGGTATATTGAGGCTTTGCGTTCGTTTGGATGATTGGAGGGCTCTTCTGATGCATGAATTTCATGTATTTGAATAAAATGCATGATACCGACACACAAGTCGCGACCTGGCACGATCAACCCGAGTTTCCACAACGGTTTCTCGATTTCGGTATATTGAGGCTTTGCGTTCGTTTGGATGATTGGAGGGCTCTTCTGATGCATGAATTTCATGTATTTGAATGAAATGAACGTAATCGACACACAAGTCGCGCCCTGACACGATCAACCCGAGTTTGCACAACGGTTCCCCGATTTCGGTATATTGAGGCTTTGCGTTAATTTGGATGATTGGAGAGCGCTTCTGATGCATGAATTTCATGTATTTGAGTGAACCGAAGGTAATCGACACACTAGTCGCGCCCTGACACGATCGACCCGAGTTTGCATAACGGTTCCTCGATTTCGGTGTATTGAGGCTTTGCGTTCGTTTGGATGATTGGAGGGCTCTTCTGATGCATGAATTTCATGTATTTGAGAGAACCGAAGGTAATCGACACACTAGTCGCGCCCTGACACGATCAACCCGAGTTTGCATAACGGAACCTCGATTTCGGTATATTGAGGCTTTGCGTTCGTTTGGATGATTGGAGGGCTCTTCTCATGCATGAATTTCATGTATTTGAGTGAACCGAAGATAATCGACACACCAGTCGCGCCCTGACACGATCAACCCGAGTTTCCACAACGGTTCCTCGATTTCGGTTTATTGAGGCTTTGCGTTCGTTTGGATGATTGGAGGGCTCTTCTGATGCATGAATTTCATGTATTTGAGTGAACCGAAGATAATCGACACACTAGTCGCGCCCTGACACGATCAACCCGAGTTTGCATAACGGTTCCTCGATTTCGGTATATTGGGGCTTTGCGTTCGTTTGGATGATTGGAGGGCTCTTCTGATGCATGAATTTCATGAATTTGAATGAAATGCAGGATATCGACACACAAGTCGCGACCTGGCACGATCAACCCGAGTTTCCACAACGGTTTCTCGATTTCGGTAGATCGAGGCTTTGCGTTCGTTTGGATGATTGGAGGGCTCTTCTGATGCATGAATTTTATGTACTTGAATAAAATGCAGGATATCGACACACAAGTCGCGACCTGGCACGATCAACCCGAGTTTCCACAACGGTTTCTCGATTTCGGTAGATCGAGGCTTTGCGTTCGTTTGGATGATTGGAGGTCGCTTCAGATGTATGATTTTCATGTATTCGAGTGAAATGGAGTTAATCGACAAACAATACACGCACTGAAACTTTCGCCGCGAGTTTGCACAACGATTTCTGGATTTCGGTATATCGAGTCCTTTGCGTTCGTTTCGGTATTTGAAGGCCACTTCTGATGGATTATTTTTATGTATTCGAGTGGAATGAAGGTAATGGATACACCAGTCGCGCCCTGAGACGATCAACCCGAGTTTACACAATGGTTCCTCGATTTCGGTATATTGAGGCTTTGCGTTCGTTTGGATGATTGGAGGGCTCTTCTGATGCATGAATTTCATGTATTTGAGTGAAACGAAGGTAATCGATACACTAGACGCGCCCTGATACGATCAACCCGAGTTTGCACAACGGTTCCTCGATTTCGGTATATTGAGGCTTTGCGTTCGTTTGGATGATTGGAGGGCTCTTCTGATGCATGAATTTCATGTATTTGAGTGAAACGAAGGTAATAGACACACAAGTCGCGCCCTGACACGATCAACCCGAGTTTGCACAACGGTTCCCCGATTTCGGTATATTGAGGCTTTGCGTTCGTTTGGATGATTGGAGGGCGAGTCTGATGCATGAATTTCGTGTATTTGAATAAAATAAAGGTTATCGACACACCAGTCGCGCCCTGACACGATCAACCCGAGTTTGCACGACGGTTCCTCGATTTCGGTATATTGAGGCTTTGCGTTCGTTTGGATGATTGGAGCGCTCTTCTGATGCATGAATTACATGTATTTGAATAAAATTCAGGATATCTACACACAAGTCGCGACCTGGCACGATCAACCCGAGTTTCCACAACGGTTTCTCGATTTCGGTAGATCGAGGCTTTTCGTTCGTTTGGATGATTGGAGGTCGCTTCAGATGCATGATTTTCATGTATTCGAGTGAAATGGAGGTAATCGACAAACAATACCCGCACTGAAACTTTTGCCGCGAGTTTGCACAACGATTTCTGGATTTCGGTATATCGAGTCCTTTGCGTTCGTTTCGGTATTTGCAGGCCACTTCTGATGGATGATTTTTATGTATTCGAGTGGAATGAAGGTAATGGATACACCAGTCGCGCCCTGAGACGATCAACCCGAGTTTACACAATGGTTCCTCTATTTCGGTATATTGAGGCTTTGCGTTCGTTTGGATGATTGGAGGGCTCTTCTGATGCATGGATTTCATGTATTTGAGTGAACCGAAGGTAATCGACACACTAGTCGCGCCCTGACACGAACAACCCGAGTTTGCATAACGGTTCCTCGATTTCGGTATATTGAGGCTTTGCGTTCGTTTGGATGATTGGAGGGCTCTTCTGATGCATGAATTTCATGTACTTGAATAAAGTGCAGGATATCGACACACAAGTCGCGACCTGGCACGATCAACCAGAGTTACCACAACGGTCTCTCGATTTCGGTAGATCGAGGCTTTGCGTTCGTTTGGATGATTGGAGGTCGCTTCAGATGCATGATTTTCATGTATTCGAGTGAAATGGAGGTAATCGACAAACAATACACGCACTGAAACTTTCGCCGCGAGTTTGCACAACGATTTCTGGATTTCGGTATATCGATTCCTTTGCGTTCGTTTCGGTATTGGCAGGCCACTTCTGATGGATGATTTTTATGTATTCGAGTGGAATGAAGGTAACCGATACACCAGTCGCGCCCTGAGACGATCAACCCGAGTTTACACAATGGTTCCTCGATTTCGGTATATTGAAGCTTTGCGTTCGTTTGGATGATTGGAGGGCTCTTCTGATGCATGAATTTCATGTATTTGAGTGAAACGAAGGTAATAGACACACTAGTCGCGCCCTGACACGATCAACCCGAGTTTACACAACGGTTCCTCGATTTCGGTATATTGAGGCTTTGCGTTCGTTTGGATGATTGGAGGGCTCTTCTGATGCATGAATTTTATGTATTTGAGTGAAACGAAGGTAATAGACACACTAGTCGCGCCCTGACACGATCAACCCGAGTTTGCACAACGGTTCCTCGATTTCGGTATATTGAGGCATTGCGTTCGTTTGGATGATTGGAGGGCTCTTCTGATGCATGAATTTCATGTATTTGAGTGAACCGAAGATAATCGACACACCAGTCGCGCCCTGACACAATCAACCCGAGTTTCCACAACGGTTCCTCGATTTCGGTATATTGAAGCTTTGCGTTCGTTTGGATGATTGGAGGGCTCTTCTGATCCATGAATTTCATGTATTTGAGTGAAACGAAGTCAATCGACACACTAGTCGCGCCCTGAGACGATCAACCCGAGTTTACACAACAATTCCTCGATTTCGGTATATTGAGGCTTTGCGTTCGTTTGGATGATTGGAGTGCTCTTCTGATGCATGAATTTCATGTATTTGAATGAAATGAACGTAATCGACACACAAGTCGCGCCCTGACACTATTAACCCGAGTTTGCACAACGGTTCCCCGATTTCGGTATATTGAGGCTTTGCGTTCGTTTGGATGATTGGAGGGCACTTCTGATGCATGAATTTCATGTATTTGAGTGAACCGAAGGTAATCGACATACTAGTCGCGCTCTGACACGATCAACCCGAGTTTGCATAACGGTTCCTCGATTTCGGTATATTGAGGCTTTGCGTTCGTTTGGATGATTGGAGGGCTCTTCTGATGCATGAATTTCATGTATTTGAGTGAACCGAAGGTAATCGACACACTAGTCGCGCCCTGACACGATCAACCCGAGTTTGCATAACGGAACCTCGATTTCGGTATATTGAGGCTTTGCGTTCGTTTGGATGATTGGAGGGCTCTACTGATGCATGAATTTCATGTATTTGAGTGAACCGAAGATAATCTACACACCAGTCGCGCCCTGACACGATCAACCCGAGTTTCCACAACGGTTCCTCGATTTCGGTATATTGAGGCTTTGCGTTCGTTTGGATGATTGGAGGGCTCTTCTGATGCATGAATTTCATGTATTTGAGTGAACCGAAGATAATCGACACACTAGTCGCGCCCTGACACGATCAACCCGAGTTTGCATAACGGTTCCTCGATTTCGGTATATTGAGGCTTTGCGTTCGTTTGGTTGATTGGAGGGCTCTTCTGATGCATGAATTTCATGTATTTGAGTGAACCGAAGGTAATCGACACACTAGTCGCGCCCTGACACGATCAACCCGAGTTTGCATAACGGAACCTCGATTTCGGTATATTGAGGCTTTGCGTTCGTTTGGATGATTGGAGGGCTCTTCTGATGCATGAATTTCATGTATTAGAGTGAATAGAAGATAATCGACACACCAGTGCCCTGACACGATCAACCCGAGTTTGCACATCGGTTTCTCGATGTTGGTATATCGAGGCCTTTGCTTTCGTTTGGGTGTTTGCAGGCCACTTGTGGTTGATGAATTTCATGTATTTGAATGAAACGAAGGTAATCGACACACAAGTCGCGCCCAGGAGCACTCGCATCGAGTTTGCACAACGATTTCTCGATTTCAGTGTATCGAGGGTTTGCGTTGGTTTCGATATTTGCTGGTCGCTTCTGATGCATGAATTTCATGTATTTGAATGAAATGAACGTAATCGACACACAAGTGGCGCCCTGAGACGATCAACCCGAGTTTGCACAACGGTTCCCCGATTTCGGTATATTGAGGCTTTGCGTTCGTTTGGATGATTGGAGGGCGCTTCTGATGCATGAATTTCATGTATTTGAGCGAACCGAAGGTAATCGACACACTAGTCGCGCCCTGACACGATCAACCCGAGTTTGCATAACGGTTCCTCGATTTCGGTATATTGAGGCTTTGCGTTCGTTTGGATGATTGGAGGGCTCTTCTGATGCATGAATTTCATGTATTTGAGTGAACCGAAGGTAATCGACACACTAGTCGCGCCCTGACACGATCAACCCGAGTTTGCATAACGGAACCTCGATTTCGGTATATTGAGGCTTTGCGTTCGTTTGGATGATTGGAGGGGTCTTCTGATGCATGAATTTCATGTATTTGAGTGAACCGAAGATAATCGACACACCAGTCGCGCCCTGACACGATCAACCCGAGTTTCTACAACGGATCCTCGATTTCGGTATATTGAGGCTTTGCGTTCGTTTGGATGATTGGAGGGCTCTTCTGATGCATGAATTTCATGTATTTGAGTGAACCGAAGATAATCGACACACTAGTCGCGCCCTGACACGATCAACCCGAGTTTGCATAACGGTTCCTCGATTTCGGTATATTGAGGCTTTGCGTTCGTTTGGATGATTGGAGGGCTCTTCTGATGCATGAATTTCATGTACTTGAATAAAGTGCAGGATATCGACACACAAGTCGCGACCTGGCACGATCAACCAGAGTTTCCACAACGGTCTCTCGATTTCGGTAGATCGAGGCTTTGCGTTCGTTTGGATGATTGGAGGTCGCTTCAGATGCATGATTTTCATGTATTCGAGTGAAATGGAGGTAATCGGCAAGCAATACACGCACTGAAACTTTCGCCGCGAGTTTGCACAACGATTTCTGGATTTCGGTATATCGGGTCCTTTGCGTTCGTTTCGGTAATTGCAGGCCACTTCTGATGGATGATTTTTATGTATTCGAGTGAAATGAAGGTAATCGATACACCAGTCGCGCCCTGAGACGATCAACCCGAGTTTCCACTACGGTTCCTCGATTTCGGTATATTGAGGCTTTGCGTTCGTTTGGATGATTGGAGGGCTCTTCTGATGCATGAATTTCATGAATTTGAATGAAATGAAGGTTATCGACACAACAGTCGCGCCCTGACACGATCAACCCGAGTTTCGACAACGGTTCCTCGATATCGGTATATTGAGGCTTTGCGTTCGTTTGGATGATTGGAGCGCTCTTCTGATGCATGAATTACATGTATTTGAATAAAATTCAGGATATCTACACACAAGTCGCGACCTGGCACGATCAACCAGAGTTTCCACAACGGTCTCTCGATTTCGGTAGATCGAGGCTTTGCGTTCGTTTGGATGATTGGAGGTCGCTTCAGATGCATGATTTTCATGTATTCGAGTGAAATGGAGGTAATCGGCAAGCAATACACGCACTGAAACTTTCGCCGCGAGTTTGCACAACGATTTCTGGATTTCGGTATATCGGGTCCTTTGCGTTCGTTTCGGTAATTGCAGGCCACTTCTGATGGATGATTTTTATGTATTCGAGTGAAATGAAGGTAATCGATACACCAGTCTCGCCCGGAGACGATCAACCCGAGTTTCCACAACGGTTCCTCGATTTCGGTATATTGAGGCTTTGCGTTCGTTTGGATGATTGGAGGGCTCTTCTGATGCATGAATTTCATGAATTTGTATGAAATGAAGGTTATCGACACAACAGTCGCGCCCTGACACGATCAACCCGAGTTTCCACAACGGTTCCTCGATATCAGTATATTGAGGCTTTGCGTTCGTTTGGATGATTGGAGCGCTCTTCTGATGCATGAATTACATGTATTTGAATAAAATTCAGGATATCTACACACAAGTCGCGACCTGGCACGATCAACCCGAGTTTCCACAACGGTTTCTCGATTTCGGTACATCGAGGCTTTGCGTTCGTTTGGATGATTGGAGGTCGCTTCAGATGCATGATTTTCATGTATTCGAGTGAAATGGAGGTAATCGACAAACAATACACGCACTGAAACTTTCGCCGCGAGTTTGCACAACGATTTCTGGATTTCGGTATATCGAGTCCTTTGCGTTCGTTTCGGTATTTGCAGGCCACTTCTGATGGATTATTTTTATGTATTCGAGTGGAATGAAGGTAATGGATACACCAGTCGCGCCCTGACACGATCAACCCGAGTTTGCATAACGGAACCTCGATTTCGGTATATTGAGGCTTTGCGTTCGTTTGGATGATTGGAGGTCGCTTCAGATGCATGATTTTCATGTATTCGAGTGAAATGGAGGTAATCGACAAACAATACACGCACTGAAACTTTCGCCGCGAGTTTGCACAACGATTTCTGGATTTCGGTATATCGAGTCCTTTGCGTTCGTTTCGGTAATTGCAGGCCACTTCTGATGGATTATTTTTATGTATTCGAGTGGAATGAAGGTAATGGATACACCAGTCGCGCCCTGAGACGATCAACCCGAGTTTACACAATGGTTCCTCGATTTCGGTATATTGAGGCTTTGCGTTCGTTTGGATGATCGGAGGGTCTTCTGATGCATGAATTTCATGTATTTGAGTGAAACGAAGGTAATCGATACACTAGTCGCGCCCTGATACGATCAACCCGAGTTTGCACAACGGTTCCTCGATTTCGGTATATTGAGGCTTTGCGTTCGTTTGGATGATTGGAGGGCGCTTCTGATGCATGAATTTCATGTATTAGAGTGAATAGAAGATAATCGACACACCAGTGCCCTGACACGATCAACCCGAGTTTGCACATCGGTTTCTCGATGTCGGTATATCGAGGCCTTTGCGTTCGTTTGGGTGTCTGCAGGCCACTTGTGGTTCATGAATTTCATGTATTTGAATGAAACGAAGGTAATCGACACACAAGTGGCGCCCAGGAGCACTCGCATCGAGTTTGCACAACGATTTCTCGATTTCAGTGTATCGAGGGTTTGCGTTGGTCTCGATATTTGCAGGTCGCTTCTGATGCATTATTTTTATGTATTCGAGTAAAATAAAGGTAATCGACACACCAGTCGCGTCCTGAGATGATCAACCCGAGTGTACACAACGGTTCCTCGATTTCGGTATATTGAGGCATTGCGTTCGTTTGGATGATTGGAGGGCTCTTCTCATGCATGAATTTCATGTATTTGAGTGAACTGAAGGTAATCGATACACTAGTCGCGCCCTGACACGATCAACCCGAGGTTGCATAACGGTTCCTCGATTTCGGTATATTGAGGTTTGCGTTCGTCTGGATGATTGGAGGGCTCTTCTGATGCATGAATTTCATGTATTTGAATAAAATGCAGGATATCGACACACAAGTCGCGACCTGGCACGATCAACCCGAGTTTCCACAACGGTTTCTCGATTTCGGTAGATCGAGGCTTTGCGTTCGTTTGGATGATTGGAGGTCGCTTCAGATGCATGATTTTCATGTATTCGAGTGAAATGGAGGTAATCGGCAAGCAATACACTCACTGAAACTTTCGCCGCGAGTTTGCACAACGATTTCTGGATTTCGGTATATCGGGTCCTTTGCGTTCGTTTCGGTAATTGCAGGCCACTTCTGATGGATGATTTTTATGTATTCGAGTGAAACGAAGGTAATAGACACACTAGTCGCGCCCTGACACGATCAACCCGAGTTTACACAACGGTTCCTCGATTTCGGTATATTGAGGCTTTGCGTTCGTTTGGATGATTGGAGGGCTCTTCTGATGCATGAATTTTATGTATTTGAGTGAAACGAAGGTAATAGACACACTAGTCGCGCCCTGACACGATCAACCCGAGTTTGCACAACGGTTCCCCGATTTCGGTATATTGAGGCTTTGCGTTCGTTTGGATGATTGGAGGGCACTTCTGATGCATGAATTTCATGTATTTGAGTGAACCGAAGGTAATCGACATACTAGTCGCGCTCTGACACGATCAACCCGAGTTTGCATAACGGTTCCTCGATTTCGGTATATTGAGGCTTTGCGTTCGTTTGGATGATTGGAGGGCTCTTCTGATGCATGAATTTCATGTATTTGAGTGAACCGAAGGTAATCGACACACTAGTCGCGCCCTGACACGATCAACCCGAGTTTGCATAACGGAACCTCGATTTCGGTATATTGAGGCTTTGCGTTCGTTTGGATGATTGGAGGGCTCTACTGATGCATGAATTTCATGTATTTGAGTGAACCGAAGATAATCTACACACCAGTCGCGCCCTGACACGATCAACCCGAGTTTCCACAACGGTTCCTCGATTTCGGTATATTGAGGCTTTGCGTTCGTTTGGATGATTGGAGGGCTCTTCTGATGCATGAATTTCATGTATTTGAGTGAACCGAAGATAATCGACACACTAGTCGCGCCCTGACACGATCAACCCGAGTTTGCATAACGGTTCCTCGATTTCGGTATATTGAGGCTTTGCGTTCGTTTGGATGATTGGAGGGCTCTTCTGATGCATGAATTTCATGTATTTGAGTGAACCGAAGGTAATCGACACACTAGTCGCGCCCTGACACGATCAACCCGAGTTTGCATAACGGAACCTCGATTTCGGTATATTGAGGCTTTGCGTTCGTTTGGATGATTGGAGGGCTCTACTGATGCATGAATTTCATGTATTTGAGTGAACCGAAGATAATCTACACACCAGTCGCGCCCTGACACGATCAACCCGAGTTTCCACAACGGTTCCTCGATTTCGGTATATTGAGGCTTTGCGTTCGTTTGGATGATTGGAGGGCTCTTCTGATGCATGAATTTCATGTATTTGAGTGAACCGAAGATAATCGACACACTAGTCGCGCCCTGACACGATCAACCCGAGTTTGCATAACGGTTCCTCGATTTCGGTATATTGAGGCTTTGCGTTCGTTTGGTTGATTGGAGGGCTCTTCTGATGCATGAATTTCATGTATTTGAGTGAACCGAAGGTAATCGACACACTAGTCGCGCCCTGACACGATCAACCCGAGTTTGCATAACGGAACCTCGATTTCGGTATATTGAGGCTTTGCGTTCGTTTGGATGATTGGAGGGCTCTTCTGATGCATGAATTTCATGTATTAGAGTGAATAGAAGATAATCGACACACCAGTGCCCTGACACGATCAACCCGAGTTTGCACATCGGTTTCTCGATGTTGGTATATCGAGGCCTTTGCTTTCGTTTGGGTGTTTGCAGGCCACTTGTGGTTGATGAATTTCATGTATTTGAATGAAACGAAGGTAATCGACACACAAGTCGCGCCCAGGAGCACTCGCATCGAGTTTGCACAACGATTTCTCGATTTCAGTGTATCGAGGGTTTGCGTTGGTTTCGATATTTGCTGGTCGCTTCTGATGCATGAATTTCATGTATTTGAATGAAATGAACGTAATCGACACACAAGTGGCGCCCTGAGATGATCAACCCGAGTTTGCACAACGGTTCCCCGATTTCGGTATATTGAGGCTTTGCGTTCGTTTGGATGATTGGAGGGCGCTTCTGATGCATGAATTTCATGTATTTAAGTGAACCGAAGGTAATCGACACACTAGTCGCGCCCTGACACGATCAACCCGAGTTTGCATAACGGTTCCTCGATTTCGGTATATTGAGGCTTTGCGTTCGTTTGGATGATTGGAGGGCTCTTCTGATGCATGAATTTCATGTATTTGAGTGAACCGAAGGTAATCGACACACTAGTCGCGCCCTGACACGATCAACCCGAGTTTGCATAACGGAACCTCGATTTCGGTATATTGAGGCTTTGCGTTCGTTTGGATGATTGGAGGGCTCTTCTGATGCATGAATTTCATGTATTTGAGTGAACCGAAGATAATCGACACACCAGTCGCGCCCTGACACGATCAACCCGAGTTTCTACAACGGATCCTCGATTTCGGTATATTGAGGCTTTGCGTTCGTTTGGATGATTGGAGGGCTCTTCTGATGCATGAATTTCATGTATTTGAGTGAACCGAAGATAATCGACACACTAGTCGCGCCCTGACACGATCAACCCGAGTTTGCATAACGGTTCCTCGATTTCGGTATATTGAGGCTTTGCGTTCGTTTGGATGATTGGAGGGCTCTTCTGATGCATGAATTTCATGTACTTGAATAAAGTGCAGGATATCGACACACAAGTCGCGACCTGGCACGATCAACCAGAGTTTCCACAACGGTCTCTCGATTTCGGTAGATCGAGGCTTTGCGTTCGTTTGGATGATTGGAGGTCGCTTCAGATGCATGATTTTCATGTATTCGAGTGAAATGGAGGTAATCGGCAAGCAATACACGCACTGAAACTTTCGCCGCGAGTTTGCACAACGATTTCTGGATTTCGGTATATCGGGTCCTTTGCGTTCGTTTCGGTAATTGCAGGCCACTTCTGATGGATGATTTTTATGTATTCGAGTGAAATGAAGGTAATCGATACACCAGTCGCGCCCTGAGACGATCAACCCGAGTTTCCACTACGGTTCCTCGATTTCGGTATATTGAGGCTTTGCGTTCGTTTGGATGATTGGAGGGCTCTTCTGATGCATGAATTTCATGAATTTGAATGAAATGAAGGTTATCGACACAACAGTCGCGCCCTGACACGATCAACCCGAGTTTCGACAACGGTTCCTCGATATCGGTATATTGAGGCTTTGCGTTCGTTTGGATGATTGGAGCGCTCTTCTGATGCATGAATTACATGTATTTGAATAAAATTCAGGATATCTACACACAAGTCGCGACCTGGCACGATCAACCAGAGTTTCCACAACGGTCTCTCGATTTCGGTAGATCGAGGCTTTGCGTTCGTTTGGATGATTGGAGGTCGCTTCAGATGCATGATTTTCATGTATTCGAGTGAAATGGAGGTAATCGGCAAGCAATACACGCACTGAAACTTTCGCCGCGTGTTTGCACAACGATTTCTGGATTTCGGTATATCGGGTCCTTTGCGTTCGTTTCGGTAATTGCAGGCCACTTCTGATGGATGATTTTTATGTATTCGAGTGAAATGAAGGTAATCGATACACCAGTCGCGCCCTGAGACGATCAACCCGAGTTTCCACTACGGTTCCTCGATTTCGGTATATTGAGGCTTTGCGTTCGTTTGGATGATTGGAGGGCTCTTCTGATGCATGAATTTCATGAATTTGAATGAAGTGAAGGTTATCGACACAACAGTCGCGCCCTGACACGATCAACCCGAGTTTCGACAACGGTTCCTCGATATCGGTATATTGAGGCTTTGCGTTCGTTTGGATGATTGGAGCGCTCTTCTGATGCATGAATTACATGTATTTGAATAAAATTCAGGATATCTACACACAAGTCGCGACCTGGCACGATCAACCCGAGTTTCCACAACGGTTTCTCGATTTCGGTAGATAGAGGCTTTGCGTTCGTTTGGATAATTGGAGGTCGCTTCAGATGCATGATTTTCATGTATTCGAGTGAAATGGAGGTAATCGACAAACAATACACGCACTGAAACTTTTGCCGCGAGTTTGCACAACGATTTCTGGATTTCGGTATATCGAGTCCTTTGCGTTCGTTTCGGTATTTGCAGGCCACTTCTGATGGATGATTTTTATGTATTCGAGTGGAATGAAGGTAATGGATACACCAGTCGCGCCCTGAGACGATCAACCCGAGTTTACACAATGGTTCCTCGATTTCGGTATATTGAGGCTTTGCGTTCGTTTGGATGATTGGAGGGCTCTTCTGATGCATGAATTTCATGTATTTGAGTGAACCGAAGGTAATCGACACACTAGTCGCGCCCTGACACGATCAACCCGAGTTTGCATAACGGTTCCTCGATTTCGGTATATTGAGGCTTTGCGTTCGTTTGGATGATTGGAGGGCTCTTCTGATGCATGAATTTCATGTATTTGAATAAAATGCAGGATACCGACACACATGTCGCGAACTGGCACGATCAACCCGAGTTTCCACAACGGTTTCTCGATTTCGGTATATGGAGGCTTTGCGTTCGTTTGGATGATTGGAGGGCTCTTCTGATGCATGAATTTCATGAATTTGAATGAAATGAAGGTTATCGACACACCAGTCGCACCCTGACACGATCAACCCGAGTTTCCACAACGGTTCCTCGATTTCGGTATATTGAGGATTTGCGTTCGTTTGGGTATTTGCAGGCCACTTCTGATGGATGATTTTTATGTATTCGAGTGAAATGAAGGTAATCGACACACCAGTCGCGCCCTGAGACGATCAACCCGAGTTTGCATAACGGTTCCTCGATTTCGGTATATTGAGGCTTTGCGTTCGTTTGGATGATTGGAGGGCTCTTCTGATGCATGAATTTCATGTATTTGAATAAAATGCAGGATACCGACACACAAGTCGCGACCTGGCACGATCAACCCGAGTTTCCACAACGGGTTCTCGATTCGGTATATTGAGGCTTTGCGTTCGTTTGGATGATTGGAGGGCTCTTCTGATGCATGAATTTCATGAATTTGAATGAAATGAAGGTTATCGACACACCAGTCGGGCCCTGACACGATCAACCCGAGTTTCCACAACGGTTCCTCGATTTCGGTATATTGAGGCTTTGCGTTCGTTTGGATGATTGGAGGGCTCTTCTGATGCATGAATTTCATGTATTTGAGTGAACCGAAGGTAATCGACACACTAGTCGCGCCCTGACACGATCAACCCGAGTTTGCATAACGGTTCCTCTATTTCGGTATATTGAGGCTTTGCGTTCGTTTTGATGATTGGCGGTCGCTTCAGATGCATGAATTTCATGTATTTGAATGGAATGGATGTAATCGACAAACAATACACGCACTGAAACTTTCGCCGCGAGTTTGTACAACGATTTCTGGAGTTCGGTATATCGAGGCCTTTGCGTTCGTTTGGGTATTTGCAGGCCACTTCTGATGGATGATTTTTATGTATTCGAGTGAAATGAAGGTAATCGACACACCAGTCGCGCCCTGAGACGATCAACCCGAGTTTACACAACGGTTCCTCTATTTCGGTATATTGAGGCTTTGCGTTAGGTTGGATGATTGGAGGGCTCTTCTGATCCATGAATTTCATGTATTTGAGTGAAACGAAGTCAATCGACACACTAGTCGCGCCCTGAGACGATCAACCCGAGTTTACACAACAATTCCTCGATTTCGGTATATTGAGGCTTTGCGTTCGTTTGGATGATTGGAGTGCTCTTCTGATGCATGAATTTCATGTATTTGAATGAAGTGAAGGTAACCTACACACAAGTCGCGCCCTGACACGATCAACCCGAGTTTGCACAACGGTTCCCCGATTTCGGTATATTGAGGCTTTGCGTTCGTTTGGATGATTGGAGTGCTCTTCTGATGCATGAATTTCATGTATTTGAATGAAATAAAGGTAATCGACACACAAGTCGCGCCCTGACACGATCAACCCGAGTTTGCACAACGGTTCCCCGATTTCGGTATATTGAGGCTTTGCGTTCGTTTGGATGATTGGAGGGCGAGTCTGATGCATGAATTTCGTGTATTTGAATAAAATAAAGGTTATCGACACACCAGTCGTGCCCTGACACGATCAACCCGAGTTTGCACGACGGTTCCTCGATTTCGGTATATTGAGGCTTTGCGTTCGTTTCGTTATTTGCAGGCCACTTCTGATTGATGATTTTTATGTATTTGAGTGAAATGAACGTAATCGATACATCAGTCGCGCTCTGAGACTATCAATCCGAGTTTGCACAACGATTTCTGGATTTCGGTATATCGAGTCCTTTGCGTTCGTTTCGGTATTTGCAGGCCACTTCTGATGGATTATTTTTATGTATTCGAGTGGAATGAAGGTAATGGATACACCAGTCGCGCCCTGAGACGATCAACCCGAGTTTACACAATGGTTCCTCGATTTCGGTATATTGAGGCTTTGCGTTCGTTTGGATGATCGGAGGGTCTTCTGATGCATGAATTTCATGTATTTGAGTGAAACGAAGGTAATCGATACACTAGTCGCGCCCTGATACGATCAACCCGAGTTTGCACAACGGTTCCTCGATTTCGGTATATTGAGGCTTTGCGTTCGTTTGGATGATTGGAGGGCGCTTCTGATGCATGAATTTCATGTATTAGAGTGAATAGAAGATAATCGACACACCAGTGCCCTGACACGATCAACCCGAGTTTGCACATCGGTTTCTCGATGTCGGTATATCGAGGCCTTTGCGTTCGTTTGGGTGTCTGCAGGCCACTTGTGGTTCATGAATTTCATGTATTTGAATGAAACGAAGGTAATCGACACACAAGTGGCGCCCAGGAGCACTCGCATCGAGTTTGCACAACGATTTCTCGATTTCAGTGTATCGAGGGTTTGCGTTGGTCTCGATATTTGCAGGTCGCTTCTGATGCATTATTTTTATGTATTCGAGTAAAATAAAGGTAATCGACACACCAGTCGCGTCCTGAGATGATCAACCCGAGTGTACACAACGGTTCCTCGATTTCGGTATATTGAGGCATTGCGTTCGTTTGGATGATTGGAGGGCTCTTCTCATGCATGAATTTCATGTATTTGAGTGAACTGAAGGTAATCGATACACTAGTCGCGCCCTGACACGATCAACCCGAGGTTGCATAACGGTTCCTCGATTTCGGTATATTGAGGTTTGCGTTCGTCTGGATGATTGGAGGGCTCTTCTGATGCATGAATTTCATGTATTTGAATAAAATGCAGGATATCGACACACAAGTCGCGACCTGGCACGATCAACCCGAGTTTCCACAACGGTTTCTCGATTTCGGTAGATCGAGGCTTTGCGTTCGTTTGGATGATTGGAGGTCGCTTCAGATGCATGATTTTCATGTATTCGAGTGAAATGGAGGTAATCGGCAAGCAATACACTCACTGAAACTTTCGCCGCGAGTTTGCACAACGATTTCTGGATTTCGGTATATCGGGTCCTTTGCGTTCGTTTCGGTAATTGCAGGCCACTTCTGATGGATGATTTTTATGTATTCGAGTGAAACGAAGGTAATAGACACACTAGTCGCGCCCTGACACAATCAACCCGAGTTTACACAACGGTTCCTCGATTTCGGTATATTGAGGCTTTGCGTTCGTTTGGATGATTGGAGGGCTCTTCTGATGCATGAATTTTATGTATTTGAGTGAAACGAAGGTAATAGACACACTAGTCGCGCCCTGACACGATCAACCCGAGTTTGCACAACGGTTCCCCGATTTCGGTATATTGAGGCTTTGCGTTCGTTTGGATGATTGGAGGGCACTTCTGATGCATGAATTTCATGTATTTGAGTGAACCGAAGGTAATCGACATACTAGTCGCGCTCTGACACGATCAACCCGAGTTTGCATAACGGTTCCTCGATTTCGGTATATTGAGGCTTTGCGTTCGTTTGGATGATTGGAGGGCTCTTCTGATGCATGAATTTCATGTATTTGAGTGAACCGAAGGTAATCGACACACTAGTCGCGCCCTGACACGATCAACCCGAGTTTGCATAACGGAACCTCGATTTCGGTATATTGAGGCTTTGCGTTCGTTTGGATGATTGGAGGGCTCTACTGATGCATGAATTTCATGTATTTGAGTGAACCGAAGATAATCTACACACCAGTCGCGCCCTGACACGATCAACCCGAGTTTCCACAACGGTTCCTCGATTTCGGTATATTGAGGCTTTGCGTTCGTTTGGATGATTGGAGGGCTCTTCTGATGCATGAATTTCATGTATTTGAGTGAACCGAAGATAATCGACACACTAGTCGCGCCCTGACACGATCAACCCGAGTTTGCATAACGGTTCCTCGATTTCGGTATATTGAGGCTTTGCGTTCGTTTGGATGATTGGAGGGCTCTTCTGATGCATGAATTTCATGTATTTGAGTGAACCGAAGGTAATCGACACACTAGTCGCGCCCTGACACGATCAACCCGAGTTTGCATAACGGAACCTCGATTTCGGTATATTGAGGCTTTGCGTTCGTTTGGATGATTGGAGGGCTCTACTGATGCATGAATTTCATGTATTTGAGTGAACCGAAGATAATCTACACACCAGTCGCGCCCTGACACGATCAACCCGAGTTTCCACAACGGTTCCTCGATTTCGGTATATTGAGGCTTTGCGTTCGTTTGGATGATTGGAGGGCTCTTCTGATGCATGAATTTCATGTATTTGAGTGAACCGAAGATAATCGACACACTAGTCGCGCCCTGACACGATCAACCCGAGTTTGCATAACGGTTCCTCGATTTCGGTATATTGAGGCTTTGCGTTCGTTTGGTTGATTGGAGGGCTCTTCTGATGCATGAATTTCATGTATTTGAGTGAACCGAAGGTAATCGACACACTAGTCGCGCCCTGACACGATCAACCCGAGTTTGCATAACGGAACCTCGATTTCGGTATATTGAGGCTTTGCGTTCGTTTGGATGATTGGAGGGCTCTTCTGATGCATGAATTTCATGTATTAGAGTGAATAGAAGATAATCGACACACCAGTGCCCTGACACGATCAACCCGAGTTTGCACATCGGTTTCTCGATGTTGGTATATCGAGGCCTTTGCTTTCGTTTGGGTGTTTGCAGGCCACTTGTGGTTGATGAATTTCATGTATTTGAATGAAACGAAGGTAATCGACACACAAGTCGCGCCCAGGAGCACTCGCATCGAGTTTGCACAACGATTTCTCGATTTCAGTGTATCGAGGGTTTGCGTTGGTTTCGATATTTGCTGGTCGCTTCTGATGCATGAATTTCATGTATTTGAATGAAATGAACGTAATCGACACACAAGTGGCGCCCTGAGATGATCAACCCGAGTTTGCACAACGGTTCCCCGATTTCGGTATATTGAGGCTTTGCGTTCGTTTGGATGATTGGAGGGCGCTTCTGATGCATGAATTTCATGTATTTAAGTGAACCGAAGGTAATCGACACACTAGTCGCGCCCTGACACGATCAACCCGAGTTTGCATAACGGTTCCTCGATTTCGGTATATTGAGGCTTTGCGTTCGTTTGGATGATTGGAGGGCTCTTCTGATGCATGAATTTCATGTATTTGAGTGAACCGAAGGTAATCGACACACTAGTCGCGCCCTGACACGATCAACCCGAGTTTGCATAACGGAACCTCGATTTCGGTATATTGAGGCTTTGCGTTCGTTTGGATGATTGGAGGGCTCTTCTGATGCATGAATTTCATGTATTTGAGTGAACCGAAGATAATCGACACACCAGTCGCGCCCTGACACGATCAACCCGAGTTTCTACAACGGATCCTCGATTTCGGTATATTGAGGCTTTGCGTTCGTTTGGATGATTGGAGGGCTCTTCTGATGCATGAATTTCATGTATTTGAGTGAACCGAAGATAATCGACACACTAGTCGCGCCCTGACACGATCAACCCGAGTTTGCATAACGGTTCCTCGATTTCGGTATATTGAGGCTTTGCGTTCGTTTGGATGATTGGAGGGCTCTTCTGATGCATGAATTTCATGTACTTGAATAAAGTGCAGGATATCGACACACAAGTCGCGACCTGGCACGATCAACCAGAGTTTCCACAACGGTCTCTCGATTTCGGTAGATCGAGGCTTTGCGTTCGTTTGGATGATTGGAGGTCGCTTCAGATGCATGATTTTCATGTATTCGAGTGAAATGGAGGTAATCGGCAAGCAATACACGCACTGAAACTTTCGCCGCGAGTTTGCACAACGATTTCTGGATTTCGGTATATCGGGTCCTTTGCGTTCGTTTCGGTAATTGCAGGCCACTTCTGATGGATGATTTTTATGTATTCGAGTGAAATGAAGGTAATCGATACACCAGTCGCGCCCTGAGACGATCAACCCGAGTTTCCACTACGGTTCCTCGATTTCGGTATATTGAGGCTTTGCGTTCGTTTGGATGATTGGAGGGCTCTTCTGATGCATGAATTTCATGAATTTGAATGAAATGAAGGTTATCGACACAACAGTCGCGCCCTGACACGATCAACCCGAGTTTCGACAACGGTTCCTCGATATCGGTATATTGAGGCTTTGCGTTCGTTTGGATGATTGGAGCGCTCTTCTGATGCATGAATTACATGTATTTGAATAAAATTCAGGATATCTACACACAAGTCGCGACCTGGCACGATCAACCAGAGTTTCCACAACGGTCTCTCGATTTCGGTAGATCGAGGCTTTGCGTTCGTTTGGATGATTGGAGGTCGCTTCAGATGCATGATTTTCATGTATTCGAGTGAAATGGAGGTAATCGACAAACAATACACGCACTGAAACTTTCGCCGCGAGTTTGCACAACGATTTCTGGATTTCGGTATATCGAGTCCTTTGCGTTCGTTTCGGTATTTGCAGGCCACTTCTGATGGATTATTTTTATGTATTCGAGTGGAATGAAGGTAATGGATACACCAGTCGCGCCCTGACACGATCAACCCGAGTTTGCATAACGGAACCTCGATTTCGGTATATTGAGGCTTTGCGTTCGTTTGGATGATTGGAGGTCGCTTCAGATGCATGATTTTCATGTATTCGAGTGAAATGGAGGTAATCGACAAACAATACACGCACTGAAACTTTCGCCGCGAGTTTGCACAACGATTTCTGGATTTCGGTATATCGAGTCCTTTGCGTTCGTTTCGGTAATTGCAGGCCACTTCTGATGGATTATTTTTATGTATTCGAGTGGAATGAAGGTAATGGATACACCAGTCGCGCCCTGAGACGATCAACCCGAGTTTACACAATGGTTCCTCGATTTCGGTATATTGAGGCTTTGCGTTCGTTTGGATGATCGGAGGGTCTTCTGATGCATGAATTTCATGTATTTGAGTGAAACGAAGGTAATCGATACACTAGTCGCGCCCTGATACGATCAACCCGAGTTTGCACAACGGTTCCTCGATTTCGGTATATTGAGGCTTTGCGTTCGTTTGGATGATTGGAGGGCGCTTCTGATGCATGAATTTCATGTATTAGAGTGAATAGAAGATAATCGACACACCAGTGCCCTGACACGATCAACCCGAGTTTGCACATCGGTTTCTCGATGTCGGTATATCGAGGCCTTTGCGTTCGTTTGGGTGTCTGCAGGCCACTTGTGGTTCATGAATTTCATGTATTTGAATGAAACGAAGGTAATCGACACACAAGTGGCGCCCAGGAGCACTCGCATCGAGTTTGCACAACGATTTCTCGATTTCAGTGTATCGAGGGTTTGCGTTGGTCTCGATATTTGCAGGTCGCTTCTGATGCATTATTTTTATGTATTCGAGTAAAATAAAGGTAATCGACACACCAGTCGCGTCCTGAGATGATCAACCCGAGTGTACACAACGGTTCCTCGATTTCGGTATATTGAGGCATTGCGTTCGTTTGGATGATTGGAGGGCTCTTCTCATGCATGAATTTCATGTATTTGAGTGAACTGAAGGTAATCGATACACTAGTCGCGCCCTGACACGATCAACCCGAGGTTGCATAACGGTTCCTCGATTTCGGTATATTGAGGTTTGCGTTCGTCTGGATGATTGGAGGGCTCTTCTGATGCATGAATTTCATGTATTTGAATAAAATGCAGGATATCGACACACAAGTCGCGACCTGGCACGATCAACCCGAGTTTCCACAACGGTTTCTCGATTTCGGTAGATCGAGGCTTTGCGTTCGTTTGGATGATTGGAGGTCGCTTCAGATGCATGATTTTCATGTATTCGAGTGAAATGGAGGTAATCGGCAAGCAATACACTCACTGAAACTTTCGCCGCGAGTTTGCACAACGATTTCTGGATTTCGGTATATCGGGTCCTTTGCGTTCGTTTCGGTAATTGCAGGCCACTTCTGATGGATGATTTTTATGTATTCGAGTGAAACGAAGGTAATAGACACACTAGTCGCGCCCTGACACGATCAACCCGAGTTTACACAACGGTTCCTCGATTTCGGTATATTGAGGCTTTGCGTTCGTTTGGATGATTGGAGGGCTCTTCTGATGCATGAATTTTATGTATTTGAGTGAAACGAAGGTAATAGACACACTAGTCGCGCCCTGACACGATCAACCCGAGTTTGCACAACGGTTCCCCGATTTCGGTATATTGAGGCTTTGCGTTCGTTTGGATGATTGGAGGGCACTTCTGATGCATGAATTTCATGTATTTGAGTGAACCGAAGGTAATCGACATACTAGTCGCGCTCTGACACGATCAACCCGAGTTTGCATAACGGTTCCTCGATTTCGGTATATTGAGGCTTTGCGTTCGTTTGGATGATTGGAGGGCTCTTCTGATGCATGAATTTCATGTATTTGAGTGAACCGAAGGTAATCGACACACTAGTCGCGCCCTGACACGATCAACCCGAGTTTGCATAACGGAACCTCGATTTCGGTATATTGAGGCTTTGCGTTCGTTTGGATGATTGGAGGGCTCTACTGATGCATGAATTTCATGTATTTGAGTGAACCGAAGATAATCTACACACCAGTCGCGCCCTGACACGATCAACCCGAGTTTCCACAACGGTTCCTCGATTTCGGTATATTGAGGCTTTGCGTTCGTTTGGATGATTGGAGGGCTCTTCTGATGCATGAATTTCATGTATTTGAGTGAACCGAAGATAATCGACACACTAGTCGCGCCCTGACACGATCAACCCGAGTTTGCATAACGGTTCCTCGATTTCGGTATATTGAGGCTTTGCGTTCGTTTGGATGATTGGAGGGCTCTTCTGATGCATGAATTTCATGTATTTGAGTGAACCGAAGGTAATCGACACACTAGTCGCGCCCTGACACGATCAACCCGAGTTTGCATAACGGAACCTCGATTTCGGTATATTGAGGCTTTGCGTTCGTTTGGATGATTGGAGGGCTCTACTGATGCATGAATTTCATGTATTTGAGTGAACCGAAGATAATCTACACACCAGTCGCGCCCTGACACGATCAACCCGAGTTTCCACAACGGTTCCTCGATTTCGGTATATTGAGGCTTTGCGTTCGTTTGGATGATTGGAGGGCTCTTCTGATGCATGAATTTCATGTATTTGAGTGAACCGAAGATAATCGACACACTAGTCGCGCCCTGACACGATCAACCCGAGTTTGCATAACGGTTCCTCGATTTCGGTATATTGAGGCTTTGCGTTCGTTTGGTTGATTGGAGGGCTCTTCTGATGCATGAATTTCATGTATTTGAGTGAACCGAAGGTAATCGACACACTAGTCGCGCCCTGACACGATCAACCCGAGTTTGCATAACGGAACCTCGATTTCGGTATATTGAGGCTTTGCGTTCGTTTGGATGATTGGAGGGCTCTTCTGATGCATGAATTTCATGTATTAGAGTGAATAGAAGATAATCGACACACCAGTGCCCTGACACGATCAACCCGAGTTTGCACATCGGTTTCTCGATGTTGGTATATCGAGGCCTTTGCTTTCGTTTGGGTGTTTGCAGGCCACTTGTGGTTGATGAATTTCATGTATTTGAATGAAACGAAGGTAATCGACACACAAGTCGCGCCCAGGAGCACTCGCATCGAGTTTGCACAACGATTTCTCGATTTCAGTGTATCGAGGGTTTGCGTTGGTTTCGATATTTGCTGGTCGCTTCTGATGCATGAATTTCATGTATTTGAATGAAATGAACGTAATCGACACACAAGTGGCGCCCTGAGATGATCAACCCGAGTTTGCACAACGGTTCCCCGATTTCGGTATATTGAGGCTTTGCGTTCGTTTGGATGATTGGAGGGCGCTTCTGATGCATGAATTTCATGTATTTAAGTGAACCGAAGGTAATCGACACACTAGTCGCGCCCTGACACGATCAACCCGAGTTTGCATAACGGTTCCTCGATTTCGGTATATTGAGGCTTTGCGTTCGTTTGGATGATTGGAGGGCTCTTCTGATGCATGAATTTCATGTATTTGAGTGAACCGAAGGTAATCGACACACTAGTCGCGCCCTGACACGATCAACCCGAGTTTGCATAACGGAACCTCGATTTCGGTATATTGAGGCTTTGCGTTCGTTTGGATGATTGGAGGGCTCTTCTGATGCATGAATTTCATGTATTTGAGTGAACCGAAGATAATCGACACACCAGTCGCGCCCTGACACGATCAACCCGAGTTTCTACAACGGATCCTCGATTTCGGTATATTGAGGCTTTGCGTTCGTTTGGATGATTGGAGGGCTCTTCTGATGCATGAATTTCATGTATTTGAGTGAACCGAAGATAATCGACACACTAGTCGCGCCCTGACACGATCAACCCGAGTTTGCATAACGGTTCCTCGATTTCGGTATATTGAGGCTTTGCGTTCGTTTGGATGATTGGAGGGCTCTTCTGATGCATGAATTTCATGTACTTGAATAAAGTGCAGGATATCGACACACAAGTCGCGACCTGGCACGATCAACCAGAGTTTCCACAACGGTCTCTCGATTTCGGTAGATCGAGGCTTTGCGTTCGTTTGGATGATTGGAGGTCGCTTCAGATGCATGATTTTCATGTATTCGAGTGAAATGGAGGTAATCGGCAAGCAATACACGCACTGAAACTTTCGCCGCGAGTTTGCACAACGATTTCTGGATTTCGGTATATCGGGTCCTTTGCGTTCGTTTCGGTAATTGCAGGCCACTTCTGATGGATGATTTTTATGTATTCGAGTGAAATGAAGGTAATCGATACACCAGTCGCGCCCTGAGACGATCAACCCGAGTTTCCACTACGGTTCCTCGATTTCGGTATATTGAGGCTTTGCGTTCGTTTGGATGATTGGAGGGCTCTTCTGATGCATGAATTTCATGAATTTGAATGAAATGAAGGTTATCGACACAACAGTCGCGCCCTGACACGATCAACCCGAGTTTCGACAACGGTTCCTCGATATCGGTATATTGAGGCTTTGCGTTCGTTTGGATGATTGGAGCGCTCTTCTGATGCATGAATTACATGTATTTGAATAAAATTCAGGATATCTACACACAAGTCGCGACCTGGCACGATCAACCAGAGTTTCCACAACGGTCTCTCGATTTCGGTAGATCGAGGCTTTGCGTTCGTTTGGATGATTGGAGGTCGCTTCAGATGCATGATTTTCATGTATTCGAGTGAAATGGAGGTAATCGGCAAGCAATACACGCACTGAAACTTTCGCCGCGTGTTTGCACAACGATTTCTGGATTTCGGTATATCGGGTCCTTTGCGTTCGTTTCGGTAATTGCAGGCCACTTCTGATGGATGATTTTTATGTATTCGAGTGAAATGAAGGTAATCGATACACCAGTCGCGCCCTGAGACGATCAACCCGAGTTTCCACTACGGTTCCTCGATTTCGGTATATTGAGGCTTTGCGTTCGTTTGGATGATTGGAGGGCTCTTCTGATGCATGAATTTCATGAATTTGAATGAAGTGAAGGTTATCGACACAACAGTCGCGCCCTGACACGATCAACCCGAGTTTCGACAACGGTTCCTCGATATCGGTATATTGAGGCTTTGCGTTCGTTTGGATGATTGGAGCGCTCTTCTGATGCATGAATTACATGTATTTGAATAAAATTCAGGATATCTACACACAAGTCGCGACCTGGCACGATCAACCCGAGTTTCCACAACGGTTTCTCGATTTCGGTAGATAGAGGCTTTGCGTTCGTTTGGATAATTGGAGGTCGCTTCAGATGCATGATTTTCATGTATTCGAGTGAAATGGAGGTAATCGACAAACAATACACGCACTGAAACTTTTGCCGCGAGTTTGCACAACGATTTCTGGATTTCGGTATATCGAGTCCTTTGCGTTCGTTTCGGTATTTGCAGGCCACTTCTGATGGATGATTTTTATGTATTCGAGTGGAATGAAGGTAATGGATACACCAGTCGCGCCCTGAGACGATCAACCCGAGTTTACACAATGGTTCCTCGATTTCGGTATATTGAGGCTTTGCGTTCGTTTGGATGATTGGAGGGCTCTTCTGATGCATGAATTTCATGTATTTGAGTGAACCGAAGGTAATCGACACACTAGTCGCGCCCTGACACGATCAACCCGAGTTTGCATAACGGTTCCTCGATTTCGGTATATTGAGGCTTTGCGTTCGTTTGGATGATTGGAGGGCTCTTCTGATGCATGAATTTCATGTATTTGAATAAAATGCAGGATACCGACACACATGTCGCGAACTGGCACGATCAACCCGAGTTTCCACAACGGTTTCTCGATTTCGGTATATGGAGGCTTTGCGTTCGTTTGGATGATTGGAGGGCTCTTCTGATGCATGAATTTCATGAATTTGAATGAAATGAAGGTTATCGACACACCAGTCGCACCCTGACACGATCAACCCGAGTTTCCACAACGGTTCCTCGATTTCGGTATATTGAGGATTTGCGTTCGTTTGGGTATTTGCAGGCCACTTCTGATGGATGATTTTTATGTATTCGAGTGAAATGAAGGTAATCGACACACCAGTCGCGCCCTGAGACGATCAACCCGAGTTTGCATAACGGTTCCTCGATTTCGGTATATTGAGGCTTTGCGTTCGTTTGGATGATTGGAGGGCTCTTCTGATGCATGAATTTCATGTATTTGAATAAAATGCAGGATACCGACACACAAGTCGCGACCTGGCACGATCAACCCGAGTTTCCACAACGGGTTCTCGATTCGGTATATTGAGGCTTTGCGTTCGTTTGGATGATTGGAGGGCTCTTCTGATGCATGAATTTCATGAATTTGAATGAAATGAAGGTTATCGACACACCAGTCGGGCCCTGACACGATCAACCCGAGTTTCCACAACGGTTCCTCGATTTCGGTATATTGAGGCTTTGCGTTCGTTTGGATGATTGGAGGGCTCTTCTGATGCATGAATTTCATGTATTTGAGTGAACCGAAGGTAATCGACACACTAGTCGCGCCCTGACACGATCAACCCGAGTTTGCATAACGGTTCCTCTATTTCGGTATATTGAGGCTTTGCGTTCGTTTTGATGATTGGCGGTCGCTTCAGATGCATGAATTTCATGTATTTGAATGGAATGGATGTAATCGACAAACAATACACGCACTGAAACTTTCGCCGCGAGTTTGTACAACGATTTCTGGAGTTCGGTATATCGAGGCCTTTGCGTTCGTTTGGGTATTTGCAGGCCACTTCTGATGGATGATTTTTATGTATTCGAGTGAAATGAAGGTAATCGACACACCAGTCGCGCCCTGAGACGATCAACCCGAGTTTACACAACGGTTCCTCTATTTCGGTATATTGAGGCTTTGCGTTAGGTTGGATGATTGGAGGGCTCTTCTGATCCATGAATTTCATGTATTTGAGTGAAACGAAGTCAATCGACACACTAGTCGCGCCCTGAGACGATCAACCCGAGTTTACACAACAATTCCTCGATTTCGGTATATTGAGGCTTTGCGTTCGTTTGGATGATTGGAGTGCTCTTCTGATGCATGAATTTCATGTATTTGAATGAAGTGAAGGTAACCTACACACAAGTCGCGCCCTGACACGATCAACCCGAGTTTGCACAACGGTTCCCCGATTTCGGTATATTGAGGCTTTGCGTTCGTTTGGATGATTGGAGTGCTCTTCTGATGCATGAATTTCATGTATTTGAATGAAATAAAGGTAATCGACACACAAGTCGCGCCCTGACACGATCAACCCGAGTTTGCACAACGGTTCCCCGATTTCGGTATATTGAGGCTTTGCGTTCGTTTGGATGATTGGAGGGCGAGTCTGATGCATGAATTTCGTGTATTTGAATAAAATAAAGGTTATCGACACACCAGTCGTGCCCTGACACGATCAACCCGAGTTTGCACGACGGTTCCTCGATTTCGGTATATTGAGGCTTTGCGTTCGTTTCGTTATTTGCAGGCCACTTCTGATTGATGATTTTTATGTATTTGAGTGAAATGAACGTAATCGATACATCAGTCGCGCTCTGAGACTATCAATCCGAGTTTGCACAACGATTTCTGGATTTCGGTATATCGAGTCCTTTGCGTTCGTTTCGGTATTTGCAGGCCACTTCTGATGGATTATTTTTATGTATTCGAGTGGAATGAAGGTAATGGATACACCAGTCGCGCCCTGAGACGATCAACCCGAGTTTACACAATGGTTCCTCGATTTCGGTATATTGAGGCTTTGCGTTCGTTTGGATGATCGGAGGGTCTTCTGATGCATGAATTTCATGTATTTGAGTGAAACGAAGGTAATCGATACACTAGTCGCGCCCTGATACGATCAACCCGAGTTTGCACAACGGTTCCTCGATTTCGGTATATTGAGGCTTTGCGTTCGTTTGGATGATTGGAGGGCGCTTCTGATGCATGAATTTCATGTATTAGAGTGAATAGAAGATAATCGACACACCAGTGCCCTGACACGATCAACCCGAGTTTGCACATCGGTTTCTCGATGTCGGTATATCGAGGCCTTTGCGTTCGTTTGGGTGTCTGCAGGCCACTTGTGGTTCATGAATTTCATGTATTTGAATGAAACGAAGGTAATCGACACACAAGTGGCGCCCAGGAGCACTCGCATCGAGTTTGCACAACGATTTCTCGATTTCAGTGTATCGAGGGTTTGCGTTGGTCTCGATATTTGCAGGTCGCTTCTGATGCATTATTTTTATGTATTCGAGTAAAATAAAGGTAATCGACACACCAGTCGCGTCCTGAGATGATCAACCCGAGTGTACACAACGGTTCCTCGATTTCGGTATATTGAGGCATTGCGTTCGTTTGGATGATTGGAGGGCTCTTCTCATGCATGAATTTCATGTATTTGAGTGAACTGAAGGTAATCGATACACTAGTCGCGCCCTGACACGATCAACCCGAGGTTGCATAACGGTTCCTCGATTTCGGTATATTGAGGTTTGCGTTCGTCTGGATGATTGGAGGGCTCTTCTGATGCATGAATTTCATGTATTTGAATAAAATGCAGGATATCGACACACAAGTCGCGACCTGGCACGATCAACCCGAGTTTCCACAACGGTTTCTCGATTTCGGTAGATCGAGGCTTTGCGTTCGTTTGGATGATTGGAGGTCGCTTCAGATGCATGATTTTCATGTATTCGAGTGAAATGGAGGTAATCGGCAAGCAATACACTCACTGAAACTTTCGCCGCGAGTTTGCACAACGATTTCTGGATTTCGGTATATCGGGTCCTTTGCGTTCGTTTCGGTAATTGCAGGCCACTTCTGATGGATGATTTTTATGTATTCGAGTGAAACGAAGGTAATAGACACACTAGTCGCGCCCTGACACAATCAACCCGAGTTTACACAACGGTTCCTCGATTTCGGTATATTGAGGCTTTGCGTTCGTTTGGATGATTGGAGGGCTCTTCTGATGCATGAATTTTATGTATTTGAGTGAAACGAAGGTAATAGACACACTAGTCGCGCCCTGACACGATCAACCCGAGTTTGCACAACGGTTCCCCGATTTCGGTATATTGAGGCTTTGCGTTCGTTTGGATGATTGGAGGGCACTTCTGATGCATGAATTTCATGTATTTGAGTGAACCGAAGGTAATCGACATACTAGTCGCGCTCTGACACGATCAACCCGAGTTTGCATAACGGTTCCTCGATTTCGGTATATTGAGGCTTTGCGTTCGTTTGGATGATTGGAGGGCTCTTCTGATGCATGAATTTCATGTATTTGAGTGAACCGAAGGTAATCGACACACTAGTCGCGCCCTGACACGATCAACCCGAGTTTGCATAACGGAACCTCGATTTCGGTATATTGAGGCTTTGCGTTCGTTTGGATGATTGGAGGGCTCTACTGATGCATGAATTTCATGTATTTGAGTGAACCGAAGATAATCTACACACCAGTCGCGCCCTGACACGATCAACCCGAGTTTCCACAACGGTTCCTCGATTTCGGTATATTGAGGCTTTGCGTTCGTTTGGATGATTGGAGGGCTCTTCTGATGCATGAATTTCATGTATTTGAGTGAACCGAAGATAATCGACACACTAGTCGCGCCCTGACACGATCAACCCGAGTTTGCATAACGGTTCCTCGATTTCGGTATATTGAGGCTTTGCGTTCGTTTGGATGATTGGAGGGCTCTTCTGATGCATGAATTTCATGTATTTGAGTGAACCGAAGGTAATCGACACACTAGTCGCGCCCTGACACGATCAACCCGAGTTTGCATAACGGAACCTCGATTTCGGTATATTGAGGCTTTGCGTTCGTTTGGATGATTGGAGGGCTCTACTGATGCATGAATTTCATGTATTTGAGTGAACCGAAGATAATCTACACACCAGTCGCGCCCTGACACGATCAACCCGAGTTTCCACAACGGTTCCTCGATTTCGGTATATTGAGGCTTTGCGTTCGTTTGGATGATTGGAGGGCTCTTCTGATGCATGAATTTCATGTATTTGAGTGAACCGAAGATAATCGACACACTAGTCGCGCCCTGACACGATCAACCCGAGTTTGCATAACGGTTCCTCGATTTCGGTATATTGAGGCTTTGCGTTCGTTTGGTTGATTGGAGGGCTCTTCTGATGCATGAATTTCATGTATTTGAGTGAACCGAAGGTAATCGACACACTAGTCGCGCCCTGACACGATCAACCCGAGTTTGCATAACGGAACCTCGATTTCGGTATATTGAGGCTTTGCGTTCGTTTGGATGATTGGAGGGCTCTTCTGATGCATGAATTTCATGTATTAGAGTGAATAGAAGATAATCGACACACCAGTGCCCTGACACGATCAACCCGAGTTTGCACATCGGTTTCTCGATGTTGGTATATCGAGGCCTTTGCTTTCGTTTGGGTGTTTGCAGGCCACTTGTGGTTGATGAATTTCATGTATTTGAATGAAACGAAGGTAATCGACACACAAGTCGCGCCCAGGAGCACTCGCATCGAGTTTGCACAACGATTTCTCGATTTCAGTGTATCGAGGGTTTGCGTTGGTTTCGATATTTGCTGGTCGCTTCTGATGCATGAATTTCATGTATTTGAATGAAATGAACGTAATCGACACACAAGTGGCGCCCTGAGATGATCAACCCGAGTTTGCACAACGGTTCCCCGATTTCGGTATATTGAGGCTTTGCGTTCGTTTGGATGATTGGAGGGCGCTTCTGATGCATGAATTTCATGTATTTAAGTGAACCGAAGGTAATCGACACACTAGTCGCGCCCTGACACGATCAACCCGAGTTTGCATAACGGTTCCTCGATTTCGGTATATTGAGGCTTTGCGTTCGTTTGGATGATTGGAGGGCTCTTCTGATGCATGAATTTCATGTATTTGAGTGAACCGAAGGTAATCGACACACTAGTCGCGCCCTGACACGATCAACCCGAGTTTGCATAACGGAACCTCGATTTCGGTATATTGAGGCTTTGCGTTCGTTTGGATGATTGGAGGGCTCTTCTGATGCATGAATTTCATGTATTTGAGTGAACCGAAGATAATCGACACACCAGTCGCGCCCTGACACGATCAACCCGAGTTTCTACAACGGATCCTCGATTTCGGTATATTGAGGCTTTGCGTTCGTTTGGATGATTGGAGGGCTCTTCTGATGCATGAATTTCATGTATTTGAGTGAACCGAAGATAATCGACACACTAGTCGCGCCCTGACACGATCAACCCGAGTTTGCATAACGGTTCCTCGATTTCGGTATATTGAGGCTTTGCGTTCGTTTGGATGATTGGAGGGCTCTTCTGATGCATGAATTTCATGTACTTGAATAAAGTGCAGGATATCGACACACAAGTCGCGACCTGGCACGATCAACCAGAGTTTCCACAACGGTCTCTCGATTTCGGTAGATCGAGGCTTTGCGTTCGTTTGGATGATTGGAGGTCGCTTCAGATGCATGATTTTCATGTATTCGAGTGAAATGGAGGTAATCGGCAAGCAATACACGCACTGAAACTTTCGCCGCGAGTTTGCACAACGATTTCTGGATTTCGGTATATCGGGTCCTTTGCGTTCGTTTCGGTAATTGCAGGCCACTTCTGATGGATGATTTTTATGTATTCGAGTGAAATGAAGGTAATCGATACACCAGTCGCGCCCTGAGACGATCAACCCGAGTTTCCACTACGGTTCCTCGATTTCGGTATATTGAGGCTTTGCGTTCGTTTGGATGATTGGAGGGCTCTTCTGATGCATGAATTTCATGAATTTGAATGAAATGAAGGTTATCGACACAACAGTCGCGCCCTGACACGATCAACCCGAGTTTCGACAACGGTTCCTCGATATCGGTATATTGAGGCTTTGCGTTCGTTTGGATGATTGGAGCGCTCTTCTGATGCATGAATTACATGTATTTGAATAAAATTCAGGATATCTACACACAAGTCGCGACCTGGCACGATCAACCAGAGTTTCCACAACGGTCTCTCGATTTCGGTAGATCGAGGCTTTGCGTTCGTTTGGATGATTGGAGGTCGCTTCAGATGCATGATTTTCATGTATTCGAGTGAAATGGAGGTAATCGGCAAGCAATACACGCACTGAAACTTTCGCCGCGTGTTTGCACAACGATTTCTGGATTTCGGTATATCGGGTCCTTTGCGTTCGTTTCGGTAATTGCAGGCCACTTCTGATGGATGATTTTTATGTATTCGAGTGAAATGAAGGTAATCGATACACCAGTCGCGCCCTGAGACGATCAACCCGAGTTTCCACTACGGTTCCTCGATTTCGGTATATTGAGGCTTTGCGTTCGTTTGGATGATTGGAGGGCTCTTCTGATGCATGAATTTCATGAATTTGAATGAAGTGAAGGTTATCGACACAACAGTCGCGCCCTGACACGATCAACCCGAGTTTCGACAACGGTTCCTCGATATCGGTATATTGAGGCTTTGCGTTCGTTTGGATGATTGGAGGGCTCTTCTGATGCATGAATTACATGTATTTGAATAAAATTCAGGATATCTACACACAAGTCGCGACCTGGCACGATCAACCCGAGTTTCCACAACGGTTTCTCGATTTCGGTAGATCGAGGCTTTGCGTTCGTTTGGATGATTGGAGGGCTCTTCTGATGCATGAATTTCATGAATTTGAATGAAATGAAGGTTATCGACACACCAGTCGGGCCCTGACACGATCAACCCGAGTTTCCACAACGGTTCCTCGATTTCGGTATATTGAGGCTTTGCGTTCGTTTGGATGATTGGAGGGCTCTTCTGATGCATGAATTTCATGTATTTGAGTGAACCGAAGGTAATCGACACACTAGTCGCGCCCTGACACGATCAACCCGAGTTTGCATAACGGTTCCTCTATTTCGGTATATTGAGGCTTTGCGTTCGTTTTGATGATTGGCGGTCGCTTCAGATGCATGAATTTCATGTATTTGAATGGAATGGATGTAATCGACAAACAATACACGCACTGAAACTTTCGCCGCGAGTTTGTACAACGATTTCTGGAGTTCGGTATATCGAGGCCTTTGCGTTCGTTTGGGTATTTGCAGGCCACTTCTGATGGATGATTTTTATGTATTCGAGTGAAATGAAGGTAATCGACACACCAGTCGCGCCCTGAGACGATCAACCCGAGTTTACACAACGGTTCCTCTATTTCGGTATATTGAGGCTTTGCGTTAGGTTGGATGATTGGAGGGCTCTTCTGATCCATGAATTTCATGTATTTGAGTGAAACGAAGTCAATCGACACACTAGTCGCGCCCTGAGACGATCAACCCGAGTTTACACAACAATTCCTCGATTTCGGTATATTGAGGCTTTGCGTTCGTTTGGATGATTGGAGTGCTCTTCTGATGCATGAATTTCATGTATTTGAATGAAGTGAAGGTAACCTACACACAAGTCGCGCCCTGACACGATCAACCCGAGTTTGCACAACGGTTCCCCGATTTCGGTATATTGAGGCTTTGCGTTCGTTTGGATGATTGGAGTGCTCTTCTGATGCATGAATTTCATGTATTTGAATGAAATAAAGGTAATCGACACACAAGTCGCGCCCTGACACGATCAACCCGAGTTTGCACAACGGTTCCCCGATTTCGGTATATTGAGGCTTTGCGTTCGTTTGGATGATTGGAGGGCGAGTCTGATGCATGAATTTCGTGTATTTGAATAAAATAAAGGTTATCGACACACCAGTCGTGCCCTGACACGATCAACCCGAGTTTGCACGACGGTTCCTCGATTTCGGTATATTGAGGCTTTGCGTTCGTTTCGTTATTTGCAGGCCACTTCTGATTGATGATTTTTATGTATTTGAGTGAAATGAACGTAATCGATACATCAGTCGCCCTCTGAGACTATCAATCCGAGTTTGCACAACGATTTCTGGATTTCGGTATATCGAGGCCTTTGCGTTCGTTTCGGTATTTCCAGGCCACTTCTGATGGATGAATTTCATGTATTTGAGTGAAACGAAGGTAATCGACATACTAATCGCGCCCTGGAACAATCGCATCGAGTTTGCACAACGATTTCTCGATTTCGGTATATCGAGGGTTTCCGTTGGTTGTGATGTTTGTAGGTCGCTTCTGATGCATGATTTTTATGTATTCGAGAGAAATGAAGGTAATCGATACACCAGTCGCGCCCTGAGACGATCAACCTGAATTTGCACAAAGGTTCCTCGATTTCGGTATATTGAGGCTTTGCGTTCGTTTGGATGATTGGAGGGCGCTTCTAATGCATGAATTTCATGTATTTGAGTGAACCGAAGGTAATCGACACACTAGTAGCGCACTGACACGATCAACCCGAGTTTGCATAACGGTTCCTCGATTTCGTTATATTGAGGCTTTGCGTACGTTTGGATGATTGGAGGGCTCTTCTGATGCATGAATTTCATGTATTTGAATAAAATGCAGTATATCGACACACAAGTCGCGACCTGGCACGATCAAACCGAGTTTGCATAACGGTTCCTCGATTTCGGTATATTGAGGCTTTGCGTTCGTTTGGATGATTGGAGGGCGCGTCTGATGCATGAATTTCGTGTATTTGAATAAAATAAAGGTTATCGACACACCAGTCGCGCCCTGACACGATCAACCGGAGTTTGCACGACGGTTCCTCGATTTCGGTATATTGAGGCTTTGCGTTCGTTTGGATGATTGGAGGTCGCTTCAGATGCATGATTTTTATGTATTCGAGTGAAATGGAGGTAACCGACAAACCATACACGCACTGAAACTTTCGCCGCGAGTTTGCACATCGGTTTCTCGATGTCGGTATATCGAGGCCTTTGCTTTCATTTGGATGATTGGAGGGCTCTTCTGATCCATGAATTTCATGTATTTGAGTGAAACGAAGTCAATCGACACACTAGTCGCGCCCTGAGACGATCAACCCGAGTTTACACAACAATTCCTCGATTTCGGTATAATGAGGCTTTGCGTTCGTTTGGATGATTGGAGGGCTCTTCTGATGCATGAAATTTATGTATTTGAGTGAAACGAAGGTAATCGACACACTAGTCGCGCCCTGACACGATCAACCCGAGTTTGCATAACGGTTCCTCTATTTCGGAATATTGAGGCTTTGCGTTCGTTTTGATTATTGGCGGTCGCTTCAGATGCATGAATTTCATGTATTTGAATGGAATGGATGTAATCGACAAACAATACACGCACTGAAACTTTCGCCGCGAGTTTGTACAACGATTTCTGGATTTCGGTATATCGAGGCCTTTGCGTTCGTTTGGGTATTTGCAGGCCACTTCTGATGGATGATTTTTATGTATTCGAGTGAAATGAAGGTAATCGACACACCAGTCGCGCCCTGAGACGATCAACCCGAGTTTGCATAACGGTTCCTCGATTTCGGTATATTGAGGCTTTGCGTTCGTTTGGATGATTGGAGGGCTCTTCTGATGCATGAATTTCATGTATTTGAGTGAACCGAAGGTAATCGACACACTAGTCGCGCCCTGACACGATCAACCCGAGTTTGCATAACGGAACCTCGATTTCGGTATATTGAGGCTTTGCGTTCGTTTGGATGATTGGAGGGCTCTTCTGATGCATGAATTTCATGTATTTGAGTGAACCGAAGATAATCGACACACCAGTCGCGCCCTGACACGATCAACCCGAGTTTCCACAACGGTTCCTCGATTTCGGTATATTGAGGCTTTGCGTTCGTTTGGATGATTGGAGGGCTCTTCTGATGCATGAATTTCATGTATTTGAGTGAACCGAAGATAATCGACACACTAGTCGCGCCCTGACACGATCAACCCGAGTTTGCATAACGGTTCCTCGATTTCGGTGTATTGAGGCTTTGCGTTCGTTTGGATGATTGGAGGGCTCTTCTGATGCATGAATTTCATGTACTTGAATAAAATGCAGGATATCGACACACAAGTCGCGACCTGGCACGATCAACCCGAGTTTCCACAACGGTTTCTCGATTTCGGTAGATCGAGGCTTTGCGTTCGTTTGGATGATTGGAGGTCGCTTCAGATGCATGATTTTCATGTATTCGAGTGAAATGGAGGTAATCGACAAACAATACACGCACTGAAACTTTCGCCGCGAGTTTGTACAACGATTTCTGGATTTCGGTATATCGAGGCCTTTGCGTTCGTTTGGGTATTTGCAGGCCACTTCTGATGGATGATTTTTATGTATTCGAGTGAAATGAAGGTAATCGACACACCAGTCGCGCCCTGAGACGATCAACCCGAGTTTACACAACGGTTCCTCTATTTCGGTATATTGAGGCTTTACGTTAGGTTGGATGATTGGAGGGCTCTTCTGATCCATGAATTTCATGTATTTGAGTGAAACGAAGTCAATCGACACACTAGTCGCGCCCTGAGACGATCAACCCGAGTTTACACAACAATTCCTCGATTTCGGTATATTGAGGCTTTGCGTTCGTTTGGATGATTGGAGTGCTCTTCTGATGCATGAATTTCATGTATTTGAATGAAATGAAGGTAATCGACACACAAGTCGCGCCCTGACACGATCAACCCGAGTTTGCACAACGGTTCCCCGATTTCGGTATATTGAGGCTTTGCGTTCGTTTGGATGATTGGAGGGCGAGTCTGATGCATGAATTTCGTGTATTTGAATAAAATAAAGGTTATCGACACACCAGTCGCGCCCTGACACGATCAACCCGAGTTTGCACGACGGTTCCTCGATTTCGGTATATTGAGGCTTTGCGTTCGTTTGGATGATTGGAGTTCGCTTCAGATGCATGATTTTCATGTATTCCAGTGAAATGGAGGTAATCGACAAACCATACACGCACTGAAACTTTCCCCGCGAGTTTGCACAACGATTTCTGGATTTCGGTATATCGAGGCCTTTGCGTTCGTTTCGGTATTTGCAGGCCACTTCTGATGGATGATTTTTATGTATTTGAGTGAAATGAACGTAATCGATACATCAGTCGCGCTCTGAGACTATCAATCCGAGTTTGCACAACGATTTCTGGATTTCGGTATATCGAGGCCTTTGCGTTCGTTTCGGTATTTCCAGGCCACTTCTGATGGATCTATTTCATGTATTTGAGTGAAACGAAGGTAATCGACACACTAATCGCGCCCTGGAACAATCGCATCGAGTTTGCACAACGATTTCTCGATTTCGGTATATCGAGGGTTTCCGTTGGTTGTGATGTTTGTAGGTCGCTTCTGATGCATGATTTTTATGTATTCGAGAGAAATGAAGGTAATCGATACACCAGTCGCGCCCTGAGACGATCAACCTGAATTTGCACAACGGTTCCTCGATTTCGGTATATTGAGGCTTTGCGTTCGTTTGGATGATTGGAGGGCGCTTCTAATGCATGAATTTCATGTATTAGAGTGAATAGAAGATAATCGACACACCAGTGCCCTGACACGATCAACCCGAGTTTGCACATCGGTTTCTCGATGACGGTATATCGAGGCCTTTGCTTTCATTTGGATGATTGGAGGGCTCTTCTGATCCATGAATTTCATGTATTTGAGTGAAACGAAGTCAATCGACACACTAGTCGCGCCCTGAGACGATCAACCCGAGTTTACACAACAATTCCTCGATTTCGGTATAATGAGGCTTTGCGTTCGTTTGGATGATTGGAGTGCTCTTCTGATGCATGAATTTCATGTATTTGAATGAAATGAACGTAATCGACACGCAAGTCGCGCCCTGACACGATCAACCCGAGTTTGCACAACGGTTCCCCGATTTCGGTATATTGAGGCTTTGCGTTCGTTTGGATGATTGGAGGGCGCTTCTGATGCATGAATTTCATGTATTTGAGTGAACCGAAGGTAATCGACACACTAGTCGCGCCCTGACACGATCAACCCGAGTTTGCATAACGGTTCCTCGATTTCGGTATATTGAGGCTTTGCGTTCGTTTGGATGATTGGAGGGCTCTTCTGATGCATGAATTTCATGTATTTGAGTGAACCGAAGGTAATCGACACACTAGTCGCGCCCTGACACGATCAACCCGAGTTTGCATAACGGAACCTCGATTTCGGTATATTGAGGCTTTGCGTTCGTTTGGATGATTGGAGGGCTCTTCTGATGCATGAATTTCATGTATTTGAGTGAACCGAAGATAATCGACACACCAGTCGCGCCCTGACACGATCAACCCGAGTTTCCACAACGGTTCCTCGATTTCGGTAAATTGAGGCTTTGCGTTCGTTTGGATGATTGGAGGGCGCTTCTGATGCATGAATTTCATGTATTAGAGTGAATAGAAGATAATCGACACACCAGTGCCCTGACACGATCAACCCGAGTTTGCATAACGGTTCCTCGATTTCGGTATATTGAGGCTTTGCGTTCGTTTGGATGATTGGAGGGCTCTTCTGATGCATGAATTTCATGAATTTGAATGAAATGCAGGATATCGACACACAAGTCGCGACCTGGCACGATCAACCCGAGTTTCCACAACGGTTTCTCGATTTCGGTAGATCGAGGCTTTGCGTTCGTTTGGATGATTGGAGGGCTCTTCTGATGCATGAATTTTATGTACTTGAATAAAATGCAGGATATCGACACACAAGTCGCGACCTGGCACGATCAACCCGAGTTTCCACAACGGTTTCTCGATTTCAGTAGATCGAGGCTTTGCGTTCGTTTGGATGATTGGAGGTCGCTTCAGATGCATGATTTTCATGTATTCGAGTGAAATGGAGGTAATCGGCAAGCAATACACGCACTGAAACTTTCGCCGCGAGTTTGCACAACGATTTATGGATTTCGGTATATCGAGTCCTTTGCGTTCGTTTCGGTATTTGCAGCCACTTCTGATGGATTATTTTTATGTATTCGAGTGGAATGAAGGTAATGGATACACCAGTCGCGCCCTGAGACGATCAACCCGAGTTTACACAATGGTTCCTCGATTTCGGTATATTGAGGCTTTGCGTTCGTTTGGATGATTGGAGGGCTCTTCTGATGCATGAATTTCATGTATTTGAGTGAAACGAAGGTAATCGATACACTAGACGCGCCCTGATACGATCAACCCGAGTTTGCACAACGGTTCCTCGATTTCGGTATATTGAGGCTTTGCGTTCGTTTGGATGATTGGAGGGCGCTTCTGATGCATGAATTTCATGTATTAGAGCGAATAGAAGATAATCGACACACCAGTGCCCTGACACGATCAACCCGAGTTTGCACATCGGTTTCTCGATGTCGGTATATCGAGGCCTTTGCGTTCGTTTGGGTGTTTGCAGGCCACTTGTGGTTCATGAATTTCATGTATTTGAATGAAACGAAGGTAATCGACACACAAGTCGCGCCCAGGACCACTCGCATCGAGTTTGCACAACGATTTCTCGATTTCAGTGTATCGAGGGTTTGCGTTGGTCTCGATATTTGCAGGTCGCTACTGATGCATTATTTTTATGTATTCGAGTAAAATAAAGGTAATCGACACACCACTCGCGTCCTGAGATGATCAACCCGAGTGTACACAACGGTTCCTCGATTTTGGTATATTGAGGCTTTGCATTCGTTTGGATGATTGGAGGGCTCTTCTGATGCCTGAATTTCATGTATTTGAGTGAACCGAAGATAATCGACACACCAGTCGCGCCCTGACACGATCAACCCGAGTTTCCACAACGGTTCCTCGATTTCGGTATATTGAGGCTTTGCGTTCGTTTGGATGATTGGAGGGCTCTTCTGATGCATGAATTTCATGTATTTGAGTGAACCGAAGATAATCGACACACTAGTCGCGCCCTGACACGATCAACCCGAGTTTGCATAACGGTTCCTCGATTTCGGTATATTGAGGCTTTGCGTTCGTTTGGATGATTGGAGGGCTCTTCTGATGCATGAATTTCATGTACTTGAATAAAATGCTGGATATCGACACACAAGTCGCGACCTGGCACGATCAACCCGAGTTTCCACAACGGTTTCTCGATTTCGGTAGATCGAGGCTTTGCGTTCGTTTGGATGATTGGAGGTCGCTTCAGATGCATGATTTTCATGTATTCGAGTGAAATGGAGGTAATCGACAAACAATACACGCACTGAAACTTTTGCCGCGAGTTTGCACAACGATTTCTGGATTTCGGTATATCGAGTCCTTTGCGTTCGTTTCGGTATTTGCAGGCCACTTCTGATGGATGATTTTTATGTATTCGAGTGGAATGAAGGTAATGGATACACCAGTCGCGCCCTGAGACGATCAACCCGAGTTTACACAATGGTTCCTCGATTTCGGTATATTGAGGCTTTGCGTTCGTTTGGATGATTGGAGGGCTCTTCTGATGCATGAATTTCATGTATTTGAGTGAACCGAAGGTAATCGACACACTAGTCGCGCCCTGACACGATCAACCCGAGTTTGCATAACGGTTCCTCGATTTCGGTATATTGAAGCTTTGCGTTCGTTTGGATGATTGGAGGGCTCTTCTGATGCATGAATTTCATGTATTTGAATAAAATGCAGGATACCGACACACAAGTCGCGAACTGGCACGATCAACCCGAGTTTCCACAACGGTTTCTCGATTTCGGTATATTGAGGCTTTGCGTTCGTTTGGATGATTGGAGGGCTCTTCTGATGCATGAATTTCATGAATTTGAATGAAATGAAGGTTATCGACACACCAGTCGCGCCCTGACACGATCAACCCGAGTTTCCACAACGGTTCCTCGATTTCGGTATATTGAGGCTTTGCGTTCGTTTGGGTATTTGCAGGCCACTTCTGATGTATGATTTTTATGTATTCGAGTGAAATGAAGGTAATCGACACACCAGTCGCGCCCTGAGACGATCAACCCGAGTTTGCATAACGGTTCCTCGATTTCGGTATATTGAGGCTTTGCGTTCGTTTAGATGATTGGAGGGCTCTTCTGATGCATGAATTTCATGTATTTGAATAAAATGCAGGATACCGACACACAAGTCGCGACCTGGCACGATCAACCCGAGTTTCCACAACGGTTTCTCGATTTCGGTATATTGAGGCTTTGCGTTCGTTTGGATGATTGGAGGGCTCTTCTGATGCATGAATTTCATGAATTTGAATGAAATGAAGGTTATCGACACACCAGTCGCGCCCTGACACGATCAACCCGAGTTTCCACAACGGTTCCTCGATTTCGGTATATTGAGGCTTTGCGTTCGTTTGGATGATTGGAGGGCTCTTCTGATGCATGAATTTCATGTATTTGAGTGAACCGAAGGTAATCGACACACTAGTCGCGCCCTGACACGATCAACCCGAGTTTGCATAACGGTTCCTCTATTTCGGTATATTGAGGCTTTGCGTTCGTTTTGATGATTGGCGGTCGCTTCAGATGCATGAATTTCATGTATTTGAATGGAATGGATGTAATCGACAAACAATACACGCACTGAAACTTTCGCCGCGAGTTTGTACAACCATTTCTGGATTTCGGTATATCGAGGCCTTTGCGTTCGTTTGGGTATTTGCAGGCCACTTCTGATGGATGATTTTTATGTATTCGAGTGAAATGAAGGTAATCGACACACCAGTCGCGCCCTGAGACGATCAACCCGAGTTTGCATAACGGTTCCTCGATTTCGGTATATTGAGGCTTTGCGTTCGTTTGGATGATTGGAGGGCTCTTCTGATGCATGAATTTCATGTATTTGAGTGAACCGAAGGTAATCGACACACTAGTCGCGCCCTGACACGATCAACCCGAGTTTGCATAACGGAACCTCGATTTCGGTATATTGAGGCTTTGCGTTCGTTTGGATGATTGGAGGGCTCTTCTGATGCATGAATTTCATGTATTTGAGTGAACCGAAGATAATCGACACACCAGTCGCGCCCTGACACGATCAACCCGAGTTTCCACAACGGTTACTCGATTTCGGTATATTGAGGCTTTGCGTTCGTTTGGATGATTGGAGGGCTCTTCTGATGCATGAATTTCATGTATTTGAGTGAACCGAAGATAATCGACACACTAGTCGCGCCCTGACACGATCAACCCGAGTTTGCATAACGGTTCCTCGATTTCGGTATATTGAGGCTTTGCGTTCGTTTGGATGATTGGAGGGCTCTTCTGATGCATGAATTTCATGTACTTGAATAAAATGCAGGATATCGACACACCAGTCGCGCCCTGAGACGATCAACCCGAGTTTACACAACGGTTCCTCTATTTCGGTATATTGAGGCTTTGCGTTAGGTTGGATGATTGGAGGGCTCTTCTGATCCATGAATTTCATGTATTTGAGTGAAACGAAGTCAATCGACACACTAGTCGCGCCCTGAGACGATCAACCCGAGTTTACACAACAATTCCTTGATTTCGGTATATTGAGGCTTTGCGTTCGTTTGGATGATTGGAGTGCTCTTCTGATGCATGAATTTCATGTATTTGAATGAAATGAAGGTAACCGACACACAAGTCGCGCCCTGACACGATCAACCCGAGTTTGCACAACGGTTCCCCGATTTCGGTATATTGAGGCTTTGCGTTCGTTTGGATGATTGGAGTGCTCTTCTGATGCATGAATTTCATGTATTTGAATGAACTGAAGGTAATCGACACACAAGTCGCGCCCTGACACGATCAACCCGAGTTTGCACAACGGTTCCCCGATTTCGGTATATTGAGGCTTTGCGTTCGTTTGGATGATTGGAGGGCGAGTCTGATGCATGAATTTCGTGTATTTGAATAAAATAAAGGTTATCGACACACCAGTCGCGCCCTGACACGATCAACCCGAGTTTGCACGACGGTTCCTCGATTTCGGTATATTGAGGCTTTGCGTTCGTTTGGATGATTGGAGCGCTCTTCTGATGCATGAATTACATGTATTTGAATAAAATTCAGGATATCTACACACAAGTCGCGACCTGGCACGATCAACCCGAGTTTCCACAACGGTTTCTCGATTTCGGTAGATCGAGGCTTTGCGTTCGTTTGGATGATTGGAGGTCGCTTCAGATGCATGATTTTCATGTATTCGAGTGAAATGGAGGTAATCGACAAACAATACACGCACTGAAACTTTTGCCGCGAGTTTGCACAACGATTTCTGGATTTCGGTATATCGGTTCCTTTGCGTTCGTTTCGGTAATTGCAGGCCACTTCTGATGCATGAATTTCATGTATTTGAGTGAACCGAAGGTAATCGACACACTAGTCGCGCCCTGACACGATCAACCCGAGTTTGCATAACGGAACCTCGATTTCGGTATATTGAGGCTTTGCGTTCGTTTGGATGATTGGAGGGCTCTTCTGATGCATGAATTTCATGTATTTGAGTGAACCGAAGATAATCGACACACCAGTCGCGCCCTGACACGATCAACCCGAGTTTCCACAACGGTTCCTCGATTTCGGTATATTGAGGCTTTGCGTTCGTTTGGATGATTGGAGGGCTCTTCTGATGCATGAATTTCATGTATTTGAGTGAAACGAAGGTAATCGACACACTAGTCGCGCCCTGACACGATCAACCCGAGTTTGCATAACGGAACCTCGATTTCGGTATATTGAGGCTTTGCGTTCGTTTGGATGATTGGAGGGCTCTTCTGATGCATGAATTTCATGTATTTGAGTGAACCGAAGATAATCGACACACCAGTCGCGCCCTGACACGATCAACCCGAGTTTCCACAACGGTTCCTCGATTTCGGTATATTGAGGCTTTGCGTTCGTTTGGATGATTGGAGGGCTCTTCTGATGCATGAATTTCATGTATTTGAGTGAAACGAAGGTAATCGATACACTAGACGCGCCCTGATACGATCAACCCGAGTTTGCACAACGGTTCCTCGATTTCGGTATATTGAGGCTTTGCGTTCGTTTGGATGATTGGAGGGCGCTTCTGATGCACGAATTTCATGTATTAGAGTGAATAGAAGATAATCGACACACCAGTGCCCTGACACGATCAACCCGAGTTTGCACATCGGTTTCTCGATGTCGGTATATCGAGGCCTTTGCGTTCGTTTGGGTGTTTGCAGGCCACTTGTGGTTCATGAATTTCATGTATTTGAATGAAACGAAGGTAATCGACACACAAGTCGCGCCCAGGAGCACTCGCATCGAGTTTGCACAACGATTTCTCGATTTCAGTGTATCGAGGGTTTGCGTTGGTCTCGATATTTGCAGGTCGCTTCTGATGCATTATTTTTATGTATTCGAGTAAAATAAAGGTAATCGACACACCAGTCGCGTCCTGAGATGATCAACCCGAGTGTACACAACGGTTCCTCGATTTCGGTATATTGAGGCTTTGCGTTCGTTTGGATGATTGGAGGGCTCTTCTGATGCATGAAATTCATGTATTTGAGTGAAACGAAGGTAATCGACACACTAGTCGCGCCCTGACACGATCAACCCGAGTTTGCACAACGGTTCCTCGATTTCGGTATATTGAGGCATTGCGTTCGTTTGGATGATTGGAGGGCTCTTCTCATGCATGAATTTCATGTATTTGAGTGAACTGAAGGTAATCGATACACTAGTCGCGCCCTGACACGATCAACCCGAGGTTGCATAACGGTTCCTCGATTTCGGTATATTGAGGTTTGCGTTCGACTGGATGATTGGAGGGCTCTTCTGATGCATGAATTTCATGTACTTGAATAAAATGCAGGATATCGACACACAAGTCGCGACCTGGCACGATCAACCCGAGTTTCCACAACGGTTTCTCGATTTCGTTAGATCGAGGCTTTGCGTTCGTTTGGATGATTGGAGGTCGCTTCAGATGCATGATTTTCATGTATTCGAGTGAAATGGAGGTAATCGGCAAGCAATACACGCACTGAAACTTTCGCCGCGAGTTTGCACAACGATTTCTGGATTTCGGTATATCGGTTCCTTTGCGTTCGTTTCGGTAATTGCAGGCCACTTCTGATGGATGATTTTTATGTATTCGAGTGAAATGAAGGTAATCGATACACCAGTCTCGCCCGGAGACGATCAACCCGAGTTTCCACAACGGTTCCTCGATTTCGGTATATTGAGGCTTTGCGTTCGTTTGGATGATTGGAGGGCTCTTCTGATGCATGAATTTCATGAATTTGTATGAAATGAAGGTTATCGACACAACAGTCGCGCCCTGACACGATCAACCCGAGTTTCCACAACGGTTCCTCGATATCAGTATATTGAGGCTTTGCGTTCGTTTGGATGATTGGAACGCTCTTCTGATGCATGAATTACATGTATTTGAATAAAATTCAGGATATCTACACACAAGTCGCGACCTGGCACGATCAACCCGAGTTTCCACAACGGTTTCTCGATTTCGGTAGATCGAGGCTTTGCGTTCGTTTGGATAATTGGAGGTCGCTTCAGATGCATGATTTTCATGTATTCGAGTGAAATGGAGGTAATCGACAAACAATACACGCACTGAAACTTTTGCCGCGAGTTTGCACAACGATTTCTGGATTTCGGTATATCGAGTCCTTTGCGTTCGTTTCGGTATTTGCAGGCCACTTCTGATGGATGATTTTTATGTATTCGAGTGGAATGAAGGTAATGGATACACCAGTCGCGCCCTGAGACGATCAACCCGAGTTTACACAATGGTTCCTCGATTTCGGTATATTGAGGCTTTGCGTTCGTTTGGATGATTGGAGGGCTCTTCTGATGCATGAATTTCATGTATTTGAGTGAACCGAAGGTAATCGACACACTAGTCGCGCCCTGACACGATCAACCCGAGTTTGCATAACGGTTCCTCGATTTCGGTATATTGAGGCTTTGCGTTCGTTTGGATGATTGGAGGGCTCTTCTGATGCATGAATTTCATGTATTTGAATAAAATGCAGGATACCGACACACATGTCGCGAACTGGCACGATCAACCCGAGTTTCCACAACGGTTTCTCGATTTCGGTATATGGAGGCTTTGCGTTCGTTTGGATGATTGGAGGGCTCTTCTGATGCATGAATTTCATGAATTTGAATGAAATGAAGGTTATCGACACACCAGTCGCACCCTGACACGATCAACCCGAGTTTCCACAACGGTTCCTCGATTTCGGTATATTGAGGATTTGCGTTCGTTTGGGTATTTGCAGGCCACTTCTGATGGATGATTTTTATGTATTCGAGTGAAATGAAGGTAATCGACACACCAGTCGCGCCCTGAGACGATCAACCCGAGTTTGCATAACGGTTCCTCGATTTCGGTATATTGAGGCTTTGCGTTCGTTTGGATGATTGGAGGGCTCTTCTGATGCATGAATTTCATGTATTTGAATAAAATGCAGGATACCGACATACAAGTCGCGACCTGGCACGATCAACCCGAGTTTCCACAACGGGTTCTCGATTCGGTATATTGAGGCTTTGCGTTCGTTTGGATGATTGGAGGGCTCTTCTGATGCATGAATTTCATGAATTTGAATGAAATGAAGGTTATCGACACACCAGTCGGGCCCTGACACGATCAACCCGAGTTTCCACAACGGTTCCTCGATTTCGGTATATTGAGGCTTTGCGTTCGTTTGGATGATTGGAGGGCTCTTCTGATGCATGAATTTCATGTATTTGAGTGAACCGAAGGTAATCGACACACTAGTCGCGCCCTGACACGATCAACCCGAGTTTGCATAACGGTTCCTCTATTTCGGTATATTGAGGCTTTGCGTTCGTTTTGATGATTGGCGGTCGCTTCAGATGCATGAATTTCATGTATTTGAATGGAATGGATGTAATCGACAAACAATACACGCACTGAAACTTTCGCCGCGAGTTTGTACAACGATTTCTGGAGTTCGGTATATCGAGGCCTTTGCGTTCGTTTGGGTATTTGCAGGCCACTTCTGATGGATGATTTTTATGTATTCGAGTGAAATGAAGGTAATCGACACACCAGTCGCGCCCTGAGACGATCAACCCGAGTTTACACAACGGTTCCTCTATTTCGGTATATTGAGGCTTTGCGTTAGGTTGGATGATTGGAGGGCTCTTCTGATCCATGAATTTCATGTATTTGAGTGAAACGAAGTCAATCGACACACTAGTCGCGCCCTGAGACGATCAACCCGAGTTTACACAACAATTCCTCGATTTCGGTATATTGAGGCTTTGCGTTCGTTTGGATGATTGGAGTGCTCTTCTGATGCATGAATTTCATGTATTTGAATGAAGTGAAGGTAACCTACACACAAGTCGCGCCCTGACACGATCAACCCGAGTTTGCACAACGGTTCCCCGATTTCGGTATATTGAGGCTTTGCGTTCGTTTGGATGATTGGAGTGCTCTTCTGATGCATGAATTTCATGTATTTGAATGAAATAAAGGTAATCGACACACAAGTCGCGCCCTGACACGATCAACCCGAGTTTGCACAACGGTTCCCCGATTTCGGTATATTGAGGCTTTGCGTTCGTTTGGATGATTGGAGGGCGAGTCTGATGCATGAATTTCGTGTATTTGAATAAAATAAAGGTTATCGACACACCAGTCGTGCCCTGACACGATCAACCCGAGTTTGCACGACGGTTCCTCGATTTCGGTATATTGAGGCTTTGCGTTCGTTTCGTTATTTGCAGGCCACTTCTGATTGATGATTTTTATGTATTTGAGTGAAATGAACGTAATCGATACATCAGTCGCGCTCTGAGACTATCAATCCGAGTTTGCACAACGATTTCTGGATTTCGGTATATCGAGGCCTTTGCGTTCGTTTCGGTATTTCCAGGCCACTTCTGATGGATGAATTTCATGTATTTGAGTGAAACGAAGGTAATCGACATACTAATCGCGCCCTGGAACAATCGCATCGAGTTTGCACAACGATTTCTCGATTTCGGTATATCGAGGGTTTCCGTTGGTTGTGATGTTTGGAGGTCGCTTCTGATGCATGATTTTTATGTATTCGAGAGAAATGAAGGTAATCGATACACCAGTCGCGCCCTGAGACGATCAACCTGAATTTGCACAAAGGTTCCTCGATTTCGGTATATTGAGGCTTTGCGTTCGTTTGGATGATTGGAGGGCGCTTCTAATGCATGAATTTCATGTATTTGAGTGAACCGAAGGTAATCGACACACTAGTAGCGCACTGACACGATCAACCCGAGTTTGCATAACGGTTCCTCGATTTCGTTATATTGAGGCTTTGCGTACGTTTGGATGATTGGAGGGCTCTTCTGATGCATGAATTTCATGTATTTGAATAAAATGCAGTATATCGACACACAAGTCGCGACCTGGCACGATCAAACCGAGTTTGCATAACGGTTCCTCGATTTCGGTATATTGAGGCTTTGCGTTCGTTTGGATGATTGGAGGGCGCGTCTGATGCATGAATTTCGTGTATTTGAATAAAATAAAGGTTATCGACACACCAGTCGCGCCCTGACACGATCAACCGGAGTTTGCACGACGGTTCCTCGATTTCGGTATATTGAGGCTTTGCGTTCGTTTGGATGATTGGAGGTCGCTTCAGATGCATGATTTTTATGTATTCGAGTGAAATGGAGGTAACCGACAAACCATACACGCACTGAAACTTTCGCCGCGAGTTTGCACATCGGTTTCTCGATGTCGGTATATCGAGGCCTTTGCTTTCATTTGGATGATTGGAGGGCTCTTCTGATCCATGAATTTCATGTATTTGAGTGAAACGAAGTCAATCGACACACTAGTCGCGCCCTGAGACGATCAACCCGAGTTTACACAACAATTCCTCGATTTCGGTATAATGAGGCTTTGCGTTCGTTTGGATGATTGGAGGGCTCTTCTGATGCATGAAATTTATGTATTTGAGTGAAACGAAGGTAATCGACACACTAGTCGCGCCCTGACACGATCAACCCGAGTTTGCATAACGGTTCCTCTATTTCGGAATATTGAGGCTTTGCGTTCGTTTTGATTATTGGCGGTCGCTTCAGATGCATGAATTTCATGTATTTGAATGGAATGGATGTAATCGACAAACAATACACGCACTGAAACTTTCGCCGCGAGTTTGTACAACGATTTCTGGATTTCGGTATATCGAGGCCTTTGCGTTCGTTTGGGTATTTGCAGGCCACTTCTGATGGATGATTTTTATGTATTCGAGTGAAATGAAGGTAATCGACACACCAGTCGCGCCCTGAGACGATCAACCCGAGTTTGCATAACGGTTCCTCGATTTCGGTATATTGAGGCTTTGCGTTCGTTTGGATGATTGGAGGGCTCTTCTGATGCATGAATTTCATGTATTTGAGTGAACCGAAGGTAATCGACACACTAGTCGCGCCCTGACACGATCAACCCGAGTTTGCATAACGGAACCTCGATTTCGGTATATTGAGGCTTTGCGTTCGTTTGGATGATTGGAGGGCTCTTCTGATGCATGAATTTCATGTATTTGAGTGAACCGAAGATAATCGACACACCAGTCGCGCCCTGACACGATCAACCCGAGTTTCCACAACGGTTCCTCGATTTCGGTATATTGAGGCTTTGCGTTCGTTTGGATGATTGGAGGGCTCTTCTGATGCATGAATTTCATGTATTTGAGTGAACCGAAGATAATCGACACACTAGTCGCGCCCTGACACGATCAACCCGAGTTTGCATAACGGTTCCTCGATTTCGGTGTATTGAGGCTTTGCGTTCGTTTGGATGATTGGAGGGCTCTTCTGATGCATGAATTTCATGTACTTGAATAAAATGCAGGATATCGACACACAAGTCGCGACCTGGCACGATCAACCCGAGTTTCCACAACGGTTTCTCGATTTCGGTAGATCGAGGCTTTGCGTTCGTTTGGATGATTGGAGGTCGCTTCAGATGCATGATTTTCATGTATTCGAGTGAAATGGAGGTAATCGACAAACAATACACGCACTGAAACTTTCGCCGCGAGTTTGTACAACGATTTCTGGATTTCGGTATATCGAGGCCTTTGCGTTCGTTTGGGTATTTGCAGGCCACTTCTGATGGATGATTTTTATGTATTCGAGTGAAATGAAGGTAATCGACACACCAGTCGCGCCCTGAGACGATCAACCCGAGTTTACACAACGGTTCCTCTATTTCGGTATATTGAGGCTTTACGTTAGGTTGGATGATTGGAGGGCTCTTCTGATCCATGAATTTCATGTATTTGAGTGAAACGAAGTCAATCGACACACTAGTCGCGCCCTGAGACGATCAACCCGAGTTTACACAACAATTCCTCGATTTCGGTATATTGAGGCTTTGCGTTCGTTTGGATGATTGGAGTGCTCTTCTGATGCATGAATTTCATGTATTTGAATGAAATGAAGGTAATCGACACACAAGTCGCGCCCTGACACGATCAACCCGAGTTTGCACAACGGTTCCCCGATTTCGGTATATTGAGGCTTTGCGTTCGTTTGGATGATTGGAGGGCGAGTCTGATGCATGAATTTCGTGTATTTGAATAAAATAAAGGTTATCGACACACCAGTCGCGCCCTGACACGATCAACCCGAGTTTGCACGACGGTTCCTCGATTTCGGTATATTGAGGCTTTGCGTTCGTTTGGATGATTGGAGTTCGCTTCAGATGCATGATTTTCATGTATTCCAGTGAAATGGAGGTAATCGACAAACCATACACGCACTGAAACTTTCCCCGCGAGTTTGCACAACGATTTCTGGATTTCGGTATATCGAGGCCTTTGCGTTCGTTTCGGTATTTGCAGGCCACTTCTGATGGATGATTTTTATGTATTTGAGTGAAATGAACGTAATCGATACATCAGTCGCGCTCTGAGACTATCAATCCGAGTTTGCACAACGATTTCTGGATTTCGGTATATCGAGGCCTTTGCGTTCGTTTCGGTATTTCCAGGCCACTTCTGATGGATCTATTTCATGTATTTGAGTGAAACGAAGGTAATCGACACACTAATCGCGCCCTGGAACAATCGCATCGAGTTTGCACAACGATTTCTCGATTTCGGTATATCGAGGGTTTCCGTTGGTTGTGATGTTTGTAGGTCGCTTCTGATGCATGATTTTTATGTATTCGAGAGAAATGAAGGTAATCGATACACCAGTCGCGCCCTGAGACGATCAACCTGAATTTGCACAACGGTTCCTCGATTTCGGTATATTGAGGCTTTGCGTTCGTTTGGATGATTGGAGGGCGCTTCTAATGCATGAATTTCATGTATTAGAGTGAATAGAAGATAATCGACACACCAGTGCCCTGACACGATCAACCCGAGTTTGCACATCGGTTTCTCGATGACGGTATATCGAGGCCTTTGCTTTCATTTGGATGATTGGAGGGCTCTTCTGATCCATGAATTTCATGTATTTGAGTGAAACGAAGTCAATCGACACACTAGTCGCGCCCTGAGACGATCAACCCGAGTTTACACAACAATTCCTCGATTTCGGTATAATGAGGCTTTGCGTTCGTTTGGATGATTGGAGTGCTCTTCTGATGCATGAATTTCATGTATTTGAATGAAATGAACGTAATCGACACGCAAGTCGCGCCCTGACACGATCAACCCGAGTTTGCACAACGGTTCCCCGATTTCGGTATATTGAGGCTTTGCGTTCGTTTGGATGATTGGAGGGCGCTTCTGATGCATGAATTTCATGTATTTGAGTGAACCGAAGGTAATCGACACACTAGTCGCGCCCTGACACGATCAACCCGAGTTTGCATAACGGTTCCTCGATTTCGGTATATTGAGGCTTTGCGTTCGTTTGGATGATTGGAGGGCTCTTCTGATGCATGAATTTCATGTATTTGAGTGAACCGAAGGTAATCGACACACTAGTCGCGCCCTGACACGATCAACCCGAGTTTGCATAACGGAACCTCGATTTCGGTATATTGAGGCTTTGCGTTCGTTTGGATGATTGGAGGGCTCTTCTGATGCATGAATTTCATGTATTTGAGTGAACCGAAGATAATCGACACACCAGTCGCGCCCTGACACGATCAACCCGAGTTTCCACAACGGTTCCTCGATTTCGGTAAATTGAGGCTTTGCGTTCGTTTGGATGATTGGAGGGCGCTTCTGATGCATGAATTTCATGTATTAGAGTGAATAGAAGATAATCGACACACCAGTGCCCTGACACGATCAACCCGAGTTTGCATAACGGTTCCTCGATTTCGGTATATTGAGGCTTTGCGTTCGTTTGGATGATTGGAGGGCTCTTCTGATGCATGAATTTCATGAATTTGAATGAAATGCAGGATATCGACACACAAGTCGCGACCTGGCACGATCAACCCGAGTTTCCACAACGGTTTCTCGATTTCGGTAGATCGAGGCTTTGCGTTCGTTTGGATGATTGGAGGGCTCTTCTGATGCATGAATTTTATGTACTTGAATAAAATGCAGGATATCGACACACAAGTCGCGACCTGGCACGATCAACCCGAGTTTCCACAACGGTTTCTCGATTTCAGTAGATCGAGGCTTTGCGTTCGTTTGGATGATTGGAGGTCGCTTCAGATGCATGATTTTCATGTATTCGAGTGAAATGGAGGTAATCGGCAAGCAATACACGCACTGAAACTTTCGCCGCGAGTTTGCACAACGATTTATGGATTTCGGTATATCGAGTCCTTTGCGTTCGTTTCGGTATTTGCAGCCACTTCTGATGGATTATTTTTATGTATTCGAGTGGAATGAAGGTAATGGATACACCAGTCGCGCCCTGAGACGATCAACCCGAGTTTACACAATGGTTCCTCGATTTCGGTATATTGAGGCTTTGCGTTCGTTTGGATGATTGGAGGGCTCTTCTGATGCATGAATTTCATGTATTTGAGTGAAACGAAGGTAATCGATACACTAGACGCGCCCTGATACGATCAACCCGAGTTTGCACAACGGTTCCTCGATTTCGGTATATTGAGGCTTTGCGTTCGTTTGGATGATTGGAGGGCGCTTCTGATGCATGAATTTCATGTATTAGAGCGAATAGAAGATAATCGACACACCAGTGCCCTGACACGATCAACCCGAGTTTGCACATCGGTTTCTCGATGTCGGTATATCGAGGCCTTTGCGTTCGTTTGGGTGTTTGCAGGCCACTTGTGGTTCATTAATTTCATGTATTTGAATGAAACGAAGGTAATCGACACACAAGTCGCGCCCAGGACCACTCGCATCGAGTTTGCACAACGATTTCTCGATTTCAGTGTATCGAGGGTTTGCGTTGGTCTCGATATTTGCAGGTCGCTACTGATGCATTATTTTTATGTATTCGAGTAAAATAAAGGTAATCGACACACCACTCGCGTCCTGAGATGATCAACCCGAGTGTACACAACGGTTCCTCGATTTTGGTATATTGAGGCTTTGCATTCGTTTGGATGATTGGAGGGCTCTTCTGATGCCTGAATTTCATGTATTTGAGTGAACCGAAGATAATCGACACACCAGTCGCGCCCTGACACGATCAACCCGAGTTTCCACAACGGTTCCTCGATTTCGGTATATTGAGGCTTTGCGTTCGTTTGGATGATTGGAGGGCTCTTCTGATGCATGAATTTCATGTATTTGAGTGAACCGAAGATAATCGACACACTAGTCGCGCCCTGACACGATCAACCCGAGTTTGCATAACGGTTCCTCGATTTCGGTATATTGAGGCTTTGCGTTCGTTTGGATGATTGGAGGGCTCTTCTGATGCATGAATTTCATGTACTTGAATAAAATGCTGGATATCGACACACAAGTCGCGACCTGGCACGATCAACCCGAGTTTCCACAACGGTTTCTCGATTTCGGTAGATCGAGGCTTTGCGTTCGTTTGGATGATTGGAGGTCGCTTCAGATGCATGATTTTCATGTATTCGAGTGAAATGGAGGTAATCGACAAACAATACACGCACTGAAACTTTTGCCGCGAGTTTGCACAACGATTTCTGGATTTCGGTATATCGAGTCCTTTGCGTTCGTTTCGGTATTTGCAGGCCACTTCTGATGGATGATTTTTATGTATTCGAGTGGAATGAAGGTAATGGATACACCAGTCGCGCCCTGAGACGATCAACCCGAGTTTACACAATGGTTCCTCGATTTCGGTATATTGAGGCTTTGCGTTCGTTTGGATGATTGGAGGGCTCTTCTGATGCATGAATTTCATGTATTTGAGTGAACCGAAGGTAATCGACACACTAGTCGCGCCCTGACACGATCAACCCGAGTTTGCATAACGGTTCCTCGATTTCGGTATATTGAAGCTTTGCGTTCGTTTGGATGATTGGAGGGCTCTTCTGATGCATGAATTTCATGTATTTGAATAAAATGCAGGATACCGACACACAAGTCGCGAACTGGCACGATCAACCCGAGTTTCCACAACGGTTTCTCGATTTCGGTATATTGAGGCTTTGCGTTCGTTTGGATGATTGGAGGGCTCTTCTGATGCATGAATTTCATGAATTTGAATGAAATGAAGGTTATCGACACACCAGTCGCGCCCTGACACGATCAACCCGAGTTTCCACAACGGTTCCTCGATTTCGGTATATTGAGGCTTTGCGTTCGTTTGGGTATTTGCAGGCCACTTCTGATGTATGATTTTTATGTATTCGAGTGAAATGAAGGTAATCGACACACCAGTCGCGCCCTGAGACGATCAACCCGAGTTTGCATAACGGTTCCTCGATTTCGGTATATTGAGGCTTTGCGTTCGTTTAGATGATTGGAGGGCTCTTCTGATGCATGAATTTCATGTATTTGAATAAAATGCAGGATACCGACACACAAGTCGCGACCTGGCACGATCAACCCGAGTTTCCACAACGGTTTCTCGATTTCGGTATATTGAGGCTTTGCGTTCGTTTGGATGACTGGAGGGCTCTTCTGATGCATGAATTTCATGAATTTGAATGAAATGAAGGTTATCGACACACCAGTCGCGCCCTGACACGATCAACCCGAGTTTCCACAACGGTTCCTCGATTTCGGTATATTGAGGCTTTGCGTTCGTTTGGATGATTGGAGGGCTCTTCTGATGCATGAATTTCATGTATTTGAGTGAACCGAAGGTAATCGACACACTAGTCGCGCCCTGACACGATCAACCCGAGTTTGCATAACGGTTCCTCTATTTCGGTATATTGAGGCTTTGCGTTCGTTTTGATGATTGGCGGTCGCTTCAGATGCATGAATTTCATGTATTTGAATGGAATGGATGTAATCGACAAACAATACACGCACTGAAACTTTCGCCGCGAGTTTGTACAACCATTTCTGGATTTCGGTATATCGAGGCCTTTGCGTTCGTTTGGGTATTTGCAGGCCACTTCTGATGGATGATTTTTATGTATTCGAGTGAAATGAAGGTAATCGACACACCAGTCGCGCCCTGAGACGATCAACCCGAGTTTGCATAACGGTTCCTCGATTTCGGTATATTGAGGCTTTGCGTTCGTTTGGATGATTGGAGGGCTCTTCTGATGCATGAATTTCATGTATTTGAGTGAACCGAAGGTAATCGACACACTAGTCGCGCCCTGACACGATCAACCCGAGTTTGCATAACGGAACCTCGATTTCGGTATATTGAGGCTTTGCGTTCGTTTGGATGATTGGAGGGCTCTTCTGATGCATGAATTTCATGTATTTGAGTGAACCGAAGATAATCGACACACCAGTCGCGCCCTGACACGATCAACCCGAGTTTCCACAACGGTTACTCGATTTCGGTATATTGAGGCTTTGCGTTCGTTTGGATGATTGGAGGGCTCTTCTGATGCATGAATTTCATGTATTTGAGTGAACCGAAGATAATCGACACACTAGTCGCGCCCTGACACGATCAACCCGAGTTTGCATAACGGTTCCTCGATTTCGGTATATTGAGGCTTTGCGTTCGTTTGGATGATTGGAGGGCTCTTCTGATGCATGAATTTCATGTACTTGAATAAAATGCAGGATATCGACACACCAGTCGCGCCCTGAGACGATCAACCCGAGTTTACACAACGGTTCCTCTATTTCGGTATATTGAGGCTTTGCGTTAGGTTGGATGATTGGAGGGCTCTTCTGATCCATGAATTTCATGTATTTGAGTGAAACGAAGTCAATCGACACACTAGTCGCGCCCTGAGACGATCAACCCGAGTTTACACAACAATTCCTTGATTTCGGTATATTGAGGCTTTGCGTTCGTTTGGATGATTGGAGTGCTCTTCTGATGCATGAATTTCATGTATTTGAATGAAATGAAGGTAACCGACACACAAGTCGCGCCCTGACACGATCAACCCGAGTTTGCACAACGGTTCCCCGATTTCGGTATATTGAGGCTTTGCGTTCGTTTGGATGATTGGAGTGCTCTTCTGATGCATGAATTTCATGTATTTGAATGAACTGAAGGTAATCGACACACAAGTCGCGCCCTGACACGATCAACCCGAGTTTGCACAACGGTTCCCCGATTTCGGTATATTGAGGCTTTGCGTTCGTTTGGATGATTGGAGGGCGAGTCTGATGCATGAATTTCGTGTATTTGAATAAAATAAAGGTTATCGACACACCAGTCGCGCCCTGACACGATCAACCCGAGTTTGCACGACGGTTCCTCGATTTCGGTATATTGAGGCTTTGCGTTCGTTTGGATGATTGGAGCGCTCTTCTGATGCATGAATTACATGTATTTGAATAAAATTCAGGATATCTACACACAAGTCGCGACCTGGCACGATCAACCCGAGTTTCCACAACGGTTTCTCGATTTCGGTAGATCGAGGCTTTGCGTTCGTTTGGATGATTGGAGGTCGCTTCAGATGCATGATTTTCATGTATTCGAGTGAAATGGAGGTAATCGACAAACAATACACGCACTGAAACTTTTGCCGCGAGTTTGCACAACGATTTCTGGATTTCGGTATATCGGTTCCTTTGCGTTCGTTTCGGTAATTGCAGGCCACTTCTGATGCATGAATTTCATGTATTTGAGTGAACCGAAGGTAATCGACACACTAGTCGCGCCCTGACACGATCAACCCGAGTTTGCATAACGGAACCTCGATTTCGGTATATTGAGGCTTTGCGTTCGTTTGGATGATTGGAGGGCTCTTCTGATGCATGAATTTCATGTATTTGAGTGAACCGAAGATAATCGACACACCAGTCGCGCCCTGACACGATCAACCCGAGTTTCCACAACGGTTCCTCGATTTCGGTATATTGAGGCTTTGCGTTCGTTTGGATGATTGGAGGGCTCTTCTGATGCATGAATTTCATGTATTTGAGTGAAACGAAGGTAATCGACACACTAGTCGCGCCCTGACACGATCAACCCGAGTTTGCATAACGGAACCTCGATTTCGGTATATTGAGGCTTTGCGTTCGTTTGGATGATTGGAGGGCTCTTCTGATGCATGAATTTCATGTATTTGAGCGAACCGAAGATAATCGACACACCAGTCGCGCCCTGACACGATCAACCCGAGTTTCCACAACGGTTCCTCGATTTCGGTATATTGAGGCTTTGCGTTCGTTTGGATGATTGGAGGGCTCTTCTGATGCATGAATTTCATGTATTTGAGTGAAACGAAGGTAATCGATACACTAGACGCGCCCTGATACGATCAACCCGAGTTTGCACAACGGTTCCTCGATTTCGGTATATTGAGGCTTTGCGTTCGTTTGGATGATTGGAGGGCGCTTCTGATGCACGAATTTCATGTATTAGAGTGAATAGAAGATAATCGACACACCAGTGCCCTGACACGATCAACCCGAGTTTGCACATCGGTTTCTCGATGTCGGTATATCGAGGCCTTTGCGTTCGTTTGGGTGTTTGCAGGCCACTTGTGGTTCATGAATTTCATGTATTTGAATGAAACGAAGGTAATCGACACACAAGTCGCGCCCAGGAGCACTCGCATCGAGTTTGCACAACGATTTCTCGATTTCAGTGTATCGAGGGTTTGCGTTGGTCTCGATATTTGCAGGTCGCTTCTGATGCATTATTTTTATGTATTCGAGTAAAATAAAGGTAATCGACACACCAGTCGCGTCCTGAGATGATCAACCCGAGTGTACACAACGGTTCCTCGATTTCGGTATATTGAGGCTTTGCGTTCGTTTGGATGATTGGAGGGCTCTTCTGATGCATGAAATTCATGTATTTGAGTGAAACGAAGGTAATCGACACACTAGTCGCGCCCTGACACGATCAACCCGAGTTTGCACAACGGTTCCTCGATTTCGGTATATTGAGGCATTGCGTTCGTTTGGATGATTGGAGGGCTCTTCTCATGCATGAATTTCATGTATTTGAGTGAACTGAAGGTAATCGATACACTAGTCGCGCCCTGACACGATCAACCCGAGGTTGCATAACGGTTCCTCGATTCGGTATATTGAGGTTTGCGTTCGACTGGATGATTGGAGGGCTCTTCTGATGCATGAATTTCATGTACTTGAATAAAATGCAGGATATCGACACACAAGTCGCGACCTGGCACGATCAACCCGAGTTTCCACAACGGTTCCTCGATTTCGGTATATTGAGGCTTTGCGTTCGTTTGGATGATTGGAGGGCTCTTCTGATGCATGAATTTCATGAATTTGTATGAAATGAAGGTTATCGACACAACAGTCGCGCTCTGACACGATCAACCCGAGTTTCCACAACGGTTCCTCGATATCAGTATATTGAGGCTTTGCGTTCGTTTGGATGATTGGAACGCTCTTCTGATGCATGAATTACATGTATTTGAATAAAATTCAGGATATCTACACACAAGTCGCGACCTGGCACGATCAACCCGAGTTTCCACAACGGTTTCTCGATTTCGGTACATCGAGGCTTTGCGTTCGTTTGGATGATTGGAGGTCGCTTCAGATGCATGATTTTCATGTATTCCAGTGAAATGGAGGTAATCGACAAACAATACACGCACTGAAACTTTCGCCGCGAGTTTGCACAACGATTTCTGGATTTCGGTATATCGAGTCCTTTGCGTTCGTTTCGGTATTTGCAGGCCACTTCTGATGGATTATTTTTATGTATTCGGGTGGAATGAAGGTAATGGATACACCAGTCGCGCCCTGAGACGATCAACCCGAGTTTACACAATGGTTCCTCGATTTCGGTATATTGAGGCTTTGCGTTCGTTTGGATGATCGGAGGGCTCTTCTGATGCATGAATTTCATGTATTTGAGTGAAACGAAGGTAATCGATACACTAGTCGCGCCCTGATACGATCAACCCGAGTTTGCACAACGGTTCCTCGATTTCGGTATATTGAGGCTTTGCGTTCGTTTGGATGATTGGAGGGCGCTTCTGATGCATGAATTTCATGTATTAGAGTGAATAGAAGATAATCGACACACCAGTGCCCTGACACGATCAACCCGAGTTTGCACATCGGTTTCTCGATGTCGGTATATCGAGGCCTTTGCGTTCGTTTGGGTGTTTGCAGGCCACTTGTGGTTCATGAATTTCATGTATTTGAATGAAACGAAGGTAATCGACACACAAGTGGCGCCCAGGAGCACTCGCATCGAGTTTGCACAACGATTTCTCGATTTCAGTGTATCGAGGGTTTGCGTTGGTCTCGATATTTGCAGGTCGCTTCTGATGCATTATTTTCATGTATTCGAGTAAAATAAAGGTAATCGAAACACCAGTCGCGTCCTGAGATGATCAACCCGAGTGTACACAACGGTTCCTCGATTTCGGTATATTGAGGCTTTGCGTTCGTTTGGATGATTGGAGGGCTCTTCTGATGCATGAAATTCATGTATTTGAGTGAAACGAAGGTAATCGACACACTAGTCGCGCCCTGACACGATCAACCCGAGTTTGCACAACGGTTCCTCGATTTCGGTATATTGAGGCATTGCGTTCGTTTGGATGATTGGAGGGCTCTTCTCATGCATGAATTTCATGTATTTGAGTGAACTGAAGGTAATCGATACACTAGTCGCGCCCTGACACGATCAACCCGAGGTTGCATAACGGTTCCTCGATTTCGGTATATTGAGGTTTGCGTTCGTCTGGATGATTGCAGGGCTCTTCTGATGCATGAATTTCATGTATTTGAATAAAATGCAGGATTTCGACACACAAGTCGCGACCTGGCACGATCAACCCGAGTTTCCACAACGGTTTCTCGATTTCGGTAGATCGAGGCTTTGCGTTCGTTTGGATGATTGGAGGTCGCTTCAGATGCATGATTTTCATGTATTCGAGTGAAATGGAGGTAATCGGCAAGCAATACACTCACTGAAACTTTCGCCGCGAGTTTGCACAACGATTTCTGGATTTCGGTATATCGGGTCCTTTGCGTTCGTTTCGGTAATTGCAGGCCACTTCTGATGGATGATTTTTATGTATTCGAGTGAAATGAAGGTAATCGATACACCAGTCGCGCCCTGAGACGATCAACCCGAGTTTCCACAACGGTTCTTCGATTTCGGTATATTGAGGCTTTGCGTTCGTTTGGATGATTGGAGCGCTCTTCTGATGCATGAATTACATGTATTTGAATAAAATGCAGGATATCGACACACAAGTCGCGACCTGGCACGATCAACCCGAGTTTCCACAAAGGTTTCTCGATTTCGGTAGATCGAGGCTTTGCATTCGTTTGGATGATTGGAGGTCGCTTCAGATGCATGATTTTCATGTATTCGAGTGAAATGGAGGTAATCGACAAACAATACACGCACTGAAACTTTCGCCGCGAGTTTGCACAACGATTTCTGGATTTCGGTATATCGATTCCTTTGCGTTCGTTTCGGTATTGGCAGGCCACTTCTGATGGATGATTTTTATGTATTCGAGTGGAATGAAGGTAACCGATACACCAGTCGCGCCCTGAGACGATCAACCCGAGTTTACACAATGGTTCCTCGATTTCGGTATATTGAAGCTTTGCGTTCGTTTGGATGATTGGAGGGCTCTTCTGATGCATGAATTTCATGTATTTGAGTGAAACGAAGGTAATAGACACACTAGTCGCGCCCTGACACGATCAACCCGAGTTTACACAACGGTTCCTCGATTTCGGTATATTGAGGCTTTGCGTTCGTTTGGATGATTGGAGGGCTCTTCTGATGCATGAATTTTATGTATTTGAGTGAAACGATGGTAATAGACACACTAGTCGCGCCCTGACACGATCAACCCGAGTTTGCACAACGGTTCCTCGATTTCGGTATATTGAGGCATTGCGTTCGTTTGGATGATTGGAGTGCTCTTCTGATCCATGAATTTCATGTATTTGAGTGAAACGAAGTCAATCGACACACTAGTCGCGCCCTGAGACGATCAACCCGAGTTTACACAACAATTCCTCGATTTCGGTATATTGAGGCTTTGCGTTCGTTTGGATGATTGGAGTGCTCTTCTGATGCATGAATTTCATGTATTTGAATGAAATGAACGTAATCGACACACAAGTCGCGCCCTGACACTTGTTGTGCCCAGAATTATTTAAGGAACATGTTTAGTGCACCGCTTAAGCTTCGCCACGGAGCGAGCTAGAAATACGAAACCACGTTTATTCGTCAGACGTTTTTGGAGCAATTGGGCAATCGAACGATTTCGAAAGAGCTCGCGCTTTGACTCAGCGCGGAGTCGATATCGTTCGATGAAGCAATGTACGCGGAAGCAATAAATGCATACGCACCGATTTTAGGCAAATTGCTGGGAGTTAATCGGGAATAAGTTTAGTCTTCAATCGAACATCAAAGTGACCAGTCGGTCTTGGGTCAGACTCGCCCATAAGTAACAGAATCGAGACGAGCTCGATATTGTAATACACTATATTGTTATCTGTTTAAATAAATCTTCTTAACTTTGCGTTATTTACTTGAGTCCAACTCTTTATTGGCAAACGATCCCAATAAATAAAATATATGTTAAATTGACCCCCCTGCGGGCATTACACACTATTAACCCGAGTTTGCACAACGGTTCCCCGATTTCGGTATATTGAGGCTTTACGTTCGTTTGGATGATTGGAGGGCTCTTCTGATGCATGAATTTCATGTATTTGAGTGAACCGAAGGTAATCGACACACTAGTCGCGCCCTGACACGATCAACCCGAGTTTGCATAACGGAACCTCGATTTCGGTATATTGAGGCTTTGCGTTCGTTTGGATGATTGGAGGGCTCTTCTGATGCATGAATTTCATGTATTAGAGTGAATAGAAGATAATCGACACACCAGTGCCCTGACACGATCAACCCGAGTTTGCACATCGGTTTCTCGATGTTGGTATATCGAGGCCTTTGCTTTCGTTTGGGTGTTTGCAGGCCACTTGTGGTTGATGAATTTCATGTATTTGAATGAAACGAAGGTAATCGACACACAAGTCGCGCCCAGGAGCACTCGCATCGAGTTTGCACAACGATTTCTCGATTTCAGTGTATCGAGGGTTTGCGTTGGTTTCGATATTTGCTGGTCGCTTCTGATGCATGAATTTCATGTATTTGAATGAAATGAACGTAATCGACACACAAGTCGCGCCCTGAGACGATCAACCCGAGTTTGCACAACGGTTCCCCGATTTCGGTATATTGAGGCTTTGCGTTCGTTTGGATGATTGGAGGGCGCTTCTGATGCATGACTTTCATGTATTTGAGTGAACCGAAGGTAATCGACACACTAGTCGCGCCCTGACACGATCAACCCGAGTTTGCATAACGGTTCCTCGATTTCGGTATATTGAGGCTTTGCGTTCGTTTGGATGGTTGGAGGGCTCTTCTGATGCATGAATTTCATGTATTTGAGTGAACCGAAGGTAATCGACACACTAGTCGCGCCCTGACACGATCAACCCGAGTTTGCATAACGGAACCTCGATTTCGGTATATTGAGGCTTTGCGTTCGTTTGGATGATTGGAGGGCTCTTCTGATGCATGAATTTCATGTATTTGAGTGAACCGAAGATAATCGACACACCAGTCGCGCCCTGACACGATCAACCCGAGTTTCTACAACGGATCCTCGATTTCGGTATATTGAGGCTTTGCGTTCGTTTGGATGATTGGAGGGCTCTTCTGATGCATGAATTTCATGTATTTGAGTGAACCGAAGATAATTGACACACTAGTCGCGCCCTGACACGATCAACCCGAGTTTGCATAACGGTTCCTCGATTTCGGTATATTGAGGCTTTGCGTTCGTTTGGATGATTGGAGGGCTCTTCTGATGCATGAATTTCATGTATTTGAGTGAACCGAAGGTAATCGACACACTAGTCGCGCCCTGACACGATCAACCCGAGTTTCCACAACGGTTTCTCGATTTCGGTAGATCGAGGCTTTGCGTTCGTTTGGATGATTGGAGGTCGCTTCAGATGCATGATTTTCATGTATTCGAGTGAAATGGAGTTAATCGACAAACAATACACGCACTGAAACTTTCGCCGCGAGTTTGCACAACGATTTCTGGATTTCGGTATATCGAGTCCTTTGCGTTCGTTTCGGTATTTGCAGGCCACTTCTGATGGATTATTTTTATGTATTCGAGTGGAATGAAGGTAATGGATACACCAGTCGCGCCCTGAGACGATCAACCCGAGTTTACACAATGGTTCCTCGATTTCGGTATATTGAGGCTTTGCGTTCGTTTGGATGATTGGAGGGCTCTTCTGATGCATGAATTTCATGAATTTGAATGAAATGAAGGTTATCGACACAACAGTCGCGCCCTGACACGATCAACCCGAGTTTCGACAACGGTTCCTCGATATCGGTATATTGAGGCATTGCGTTCGTTTGGATGATTGGAGTGCTCTTCTGATCCATGAATTTCATGTATTTGAGTGAAACGAAGTCAATCGACACACTAGTCGCGCCCTGAGACGATCAACCCGAGTTTACACAACAATTCCTCGATTTCGGTATATTGAGGCTTTGCGTTCGTTTGGATGATTGGAGTGCTCTTCTGATGCATGAATTTCATGTATTTGAATGAAATGAACGTAATCGACACACAAGTCGCGCCCTGACACTATTAACCCGAGTTTGCACAACGGTTCCCCGATTTCGGTATATTGAGGCTTTGCGTTCGTTTGGATGATTGGAGGGCACTTCTGATGCATGAATTTCATGTATTTGAGTGAACCGAAGGTAATCGACATACTAGTCGCGCTCTGACACGATCAACCCGAGTTTGCATAACGGTTCCTCGATTTCGGTATATTGAGGCTTTGCGTTCGTTTGGATGATTGGAGGGCTCTTCTGATGCATGAATTTCATGTATTTGAGTGAACCGAAGGTAAGCGACACACTAGTCGCGCCCTGACACGATCAACCCGAGTTTCCACAACGGTTTCTCGATTTCGGTAGATCGAGGCTTTGCGTTCGTTTGGATGATTGGAGGTCGCTTCAGATGCATGATTTTCATGTATTCGAGTGAAATGGAGTTAATCGACAAACAATACACGCACTGAAACTTTCGCCGCGAGTTTGCACAACGATTTCTGGATTTCGGTATATCGAGTCCTTTGCGTTCGTTTCGGTATTTGCAGGCCACTTCTGATGGATTATTTTTATGTATTCGAGTGGAATGAAGGTAATGGATACACCAGTCGCGCCCTGAGACGATCAACCCGAGTTTACACAATGGTTCCTCGATTTCGGTATATTGAGGCTTTGCGTTCGTTTGGATGATTGGAGGGCTCTTCTGATGCATGAATTTCATGTATTAGAGTGAATAGAAGATAATCGACACACCAGTGCCCTGACACGATCAACCCGAGTTTGCACATCGGTTTCTCGATGTCGGTATATCGAGGCCTTTGCGTTCGTTTGGGTGTTTGCAGGCCACTTGTGGTTCATGAATTTCATGTATTTGAATGAAACGAAGGTAATCGACACACAAGTCGCGCCCAGGAGCACTCGCATCGAGTTTGCACCACGATTTCTCGATTTCAGTGTATCGAGGATTTGCGTTGGTCTCGATATTTGCAGGTCGCTTCTGATGCATTATTTTTATGTATTCGAGTAAAATAAAGGTAATCGACACACCAGTCGCGTCCTGAGGTGATCAACCCGAGTGTACACAACGGTTCCTCGATTTCGGTATATTGAGGCTTTGCGTTCGTTTGGATGATTGGAGGGCTCTTCTGATGCATGAAATTCATGTATTTGAGTGAAACGAAGGTAATCGACACACTAGTCGCGCCCTGACACGATCAACCCGAGTTTGCACAACGGTTCCTCGATTTCGGTATATTGAGGCATTGCGTTCGTTTGGATGATTGGAGGGCTCTTCTCATGCATGAATTTCATGTATTTGAGTGAACTGAAGGTAATCGATACACTAGTCGCGCCCTGACACGATCAACCCGAGGTTGCATAACGGTTCCTCGATTTCGGTATATTGAGGTTTGCGTTCGTCTGGATGATTGGAGGGCTCTTCTGATGCATGAATTTCATGTACTTGAATAAAATGCAGGATATCGACACACAAGTCGCGACCTGGCACGATCAACCCGAGTTTCCACAACGGTTTCTCGATTTCGGTAGATCGAGGCTTTGCGTTCGTTTGGATGATTGGAGGTCGCTTCAGATGCATGATTTTCATGTATTCGAGTGAAATGGAGGTAATCGGCAAGCAATACACGTACTGAAACTTTCGCCGCGAGTTTGCACAACGATTTCTGGATTTCGGTATATCGGTTCCTTTGCGTTCGTTTCGGTAATTGCAGGCCACTTCTGATGGATGATTTTTATGTATTCGAGTGAAATGAAGGTAATCGATACACCAGTCTCGCCCGGAGACGATCAACCCGAGTTTCCACAACGGTTCCTCGATTTCGGTATATTGAGGCTTTGAGTTCGTTTGGATGATTGGAGCGCTCTTCTGATGCATGCATTACATGTATTTGAATAAAATTCAGGATACCTACACACAAGTCGCGACCTGGCACGATCAACCCGAGTTTCCACAACGGTTTCTCGATTTCGGTACATCGAAGCTTTGCGTTCGTTTGGATGATTGGAGGTCGCTTCAGATGCATGATTTTCATGTATTCGAGTGAAATGGAGGTAATCGACAAACAATACACGCACTGAAACTTTCGCCGCGAGTTTGCACAACGATTTCTGGATTTCGGTATATCGAGTCCTTTGCGTTCGTTTCGGTATTTGCAGGCCACTTCTGATGGATTATTTTTATGTATTCGAGTGGAATGAAGGTAATGGATACACCAGTCGCGCCCTGAGACGATCAACCCGAGTTTACACAATGGTTCCTCGATTTCGGTATATTGAGGCTTTGCGTTCGTTTGGATGATCGGAGGGCTCTTCTGATGCATGAATTTCATGTATTTGAGTGAAACGAAGGTAATCGATACACTAGTCGCGCCCTGATACGATCAACCCGAGTTTGCACAACGGTTCCTCGATTTCGGTATATTGAGGCTTTGCGTTCGTTTGGATGATTGGAGGGCGCTTCTGATGCATGAATTTCATGTATTAGAGTGAATAGAAGATAATCGACACACCAGTGCCCTGACACGATCAACCCGAGTTTGCACATCGGTTTCTCGATGTCGGTATATCGAGGCCTTTGCGTTCGTTTGGTTGTTTGCAGGCCACTTGTGGTTCATGAATTTCATGTATTTGAATGAAACGAAGGTAATCGACACACAAGTCGCGCCCAGGAGCACTCGCATCGAGTTTGCACAACGATTTCTCGATTTCAGTGTATCGAGGGTTTGCGTTGGTCTCGATATTTGCAGGTCGCTTCTGATGCATTATTTTTATGTATTCGAGTAAAATAAAGGTATTCGACACACCAGTCGCGTCCTGAGATGATCAACCCGAGTGTACACAACGGTTCCTCGATTTCGGTATATTGAGGCTTTGCGTTCGTTTGGATGATTGGAGGGCTCTTCTGATGCATGAAATTCATGTATTTGAGTGAAACGAAGGTAATCGACACACTAGTCGCGCCCTGACACGATCAACCCGAGTTTGCACAACGGTTCCTCGATTTCGGTATATTGAGGCATTGCGTTCGTTTGGATGATTGGAGGGCTCTTCTCATGCATGAATTTCATGTATTTGAGTGAACTGAAGGTAATCGATACACTAGTCGCGCCCTGACACGATCAACCCGAGGTTGCATAACGGTTCCTCGATTTCGGTATATTGAGGTTTGCGTTCGTCTGGATGATTGGAGGGCTCTTCTGATGCATGAATTTCATGTATTTGAATAAAATGCAGGATATCGACACACAAGTCGCGACCTGGCACGATCAACCCGAGTTTCCACAACGGTTTCTCGATTTCGGTAGATCGTGGCTTTGCGTTCGTTTGGATGATTGGAGGTCGCTTCAGATGCATGATTTTCATGTATTCGAGTGAAAGGGAGGTAATCGGCAAGCAATACACTCACTGAAACTTTCGCCGCGAGTTTGCACAACGATTTCTGGATTTCGGTATATCGGGTCCTTTGCGTTCGTTTCGGTAATTGCAGGCCACTTCTGATGGATGATTTTTATGTATTCGAGTGAAATGAAGGTAATCGATACACCAGTCGCGCCCTGAGACGATCAGCCCGAGTTTCCACAACGGTTCCTCGATTTCGGTATATTGAGGCTTTGCGTTCGTTTGGATGATTGGAGGGCTCTTCTGATGCATGAATTTCATGTATTTGAGTGAAACGAAGGTAATAGACACACTAGTCACGCCCTGACACGATCAACCCGAGTTTGCACAACGGTTCCTCGATTTCGGTATATTGAGGCATTGCGTTCGTTTGGATGATTGGAGTGCTCTTCTGATCCATGAATTTCATGTATTTGAGTGAAACGAAGTCAATCGACACACTAGTCGCGCCCTGAGACGATCAACCCGAGTTTACACAACAATTCCTCGATTTCGGTATATTGAGGCTTTGCGTTCGTTTGGATGATTGGAATGCTCTTCTGATGCATGAATTTCATGTATTTGAATGAAATGAACGTAATCGACACACAAGTCGCGCCCTGACACTATTAACCCGAGTTTGCACAACGGTTCCCCGATTTCGGTATATTGAGGCTTTGCGTTCGTTTGGTTGATTGGAGGGCACTTCTGATGCATGAATTTCATGTACTTGAGTGAACCGAAGGTAATCGACATACTAGTCGCGCTCTGACACGATCAACCTGAGTTTGCATAACGGTTCCTCGATTTCGGTATATTGAGGCTTTGCGTTCGTTTGGATGATTGGAGGTCGCTGCAGATGCATGATTTTCATGTATTCGAGTGAAATGGAGGTAATCGGCAAGCAATACACGCACTGAAACTTTCGCCGCGAGTTTGCACAACGATTTCTGGATTTCGGTATATCGGGTCCTTTGCGTTCGTTTCGGTAATTGCAGGCCACTTCTGATGGATTATTTTTATGTATTCGAGTGGAATGAAGGTAATGGATACACCAGTCGCGCCCTGAGACGATCAACCCGAGTTTACACAATGGTTCCTCGATTTCGGTATATTGAGGCTTTGCGTTCGTTTGGATCATCGGAGGGTTCTTCTGATGCATGAATTTCATGTATTTGAGTGAAACGAAGGTAATCGATACACTAGTCGCGCCCTGATACGATCAACCCGAGTTTGCACAACGGTTCCTCGATTTCGGTATATTGAGGCTTTGCGTTCGTTTGGATGATTGGAGGGCGCCTCTGATGCATGAATTTCATGTATTAGAGTGAATAGAAGATAATCGACACACCAGTGCCCTGACACGATCAACCCGAGTTTGCACATCGGTTTCTCGATGTCGGTATATCGAGGCCTTTGCGTTCGTTTGGGTGTTTTCAGGCCACTTGTGGTTCATGAATTTCATGTATTTGAATGAAACGAAGGTAATCGACACACAAGTCGCGCCCAGGAGCACTCGCATCGAGTTTGCACAACGATTTCTCGATTTCAGTGTATCGAGGGTTTGCGTTGGTCTCGATATTTGCAGGTCGCTTCTGATGCATTATTTTTATGTATTCGAGTAAAATAAAGGTAATCGACACACCAGTCGCGTCCTGAGATGATCAACCCGAGTGTACACAACGGTTCCTCGATTTCGGTATATTGAGGCTTTGCGTTCGTTTGGATGATTGGAGGGCTCTTATGATGCATGAAATTCATGTATTTGAGTGAAACGAAGGTAATCGACACACTAGTCGCGCCCTGACACGATCAACCCGAGTTTGCACAACGGTTCCTCGATTTCGGTATATTGAGGCATTGCGTTCGTTTGGATGATTGGAGGGCTCTTCTCATGCATGAATTTCATGTATTTGAGTGAACTGAAGGTAATCGATACACTAGTCGCGCCCTGACACGATCAACCCGAGGTTGCATAACGGTTCCTCGATTTCGGTATATTGAGGTTTGCGTTCGTCTGGATGATTGGAGGGCTCTTCTGATGCATGAATTTCATGTATTTGAATAAAATGCAGGATATCGACACACAAGTCGCGACCTAGCACGATCAACCCGAGTTTCCACAACGGTTTCTCGATTTCGGTAGATCGAGGCTTTGCGTTCGTTTGGATGATTGGAGGTCGCTTCAGATGCATGATTTTCATGTATTCGAGTGAAATGGAGGTAATCGGCAAGCAATACACACACTGAAACTTTCGCCGCGAGTTTGCACAACGATTTCTGGATTTCGGTATATCGGGTCCTTTGCGTTCGTTTCGGTAATTGCAGGCCACTTCTGATGGATGATTTTTATGTATTCGAGTGAAATGAAGGTAATCGATACACCAGTCGCGCCCTGAGACGATCAACCCGAGTTTCCACAACGGTTCCTCGATTTCGGTATATTGAGGCTTTGCGTTCGTTTGGATGATTGGAGCGCTCTTCTGATGCATGAATTACATGTATTTGAATAAAATGCAGGATATCGACACACAAGTCGCGACCTGGCACGATCAACCCGAGTTTCCACAAAGGTTTCTCGATTTCGGTAGATCGAGGCTTTGCATTCGTTTGGATGATTGGAGGTCGCTTCAGATGCATGATTTTCATGTATTCGAGTGAAATGGAGGTAATCGACAAACAATACACGCACTGAAACTTTCGCCGCGAGTTTGCACAACGATTTCTGGATTTCGGTATATCGATTCCTTTGCGTTCGTTTCGGTATTGGCAGGCCACTTCTGATGGATGATTTTTATGTACTCGAGTGGAATGAAGGTAACCGATACACCAGTCACGCCCTGACACGATCAACCCGAGTTTGCACAACGGTTCCTCGATTTCGGTATATTGAGGCATTGCGTTCGTTTGGATGATTGGAGTGCTCTTCTGATCCATGAATTTCATGTATTTGAGTGAAACGAAGTCAATCGACACACTAGTCGCGCCCTGAGACGATCAACCCGAGTTTACACAACAATTCCTCGATTTCGGTATATTGAGGCTTTGCGTTTGTTTGGGTGATTGGAATGCTCTTCTGATGCATGAATTTCATGTATTTGAATGAAATGAACGTAATCGACACACAAGTCGCGCCCTGACACTATTAACCCGAGTTTGCACAACGGTTCCCCGATTTCGGTATATTGAGGCTTTGCGTTCGTTTGGATGATTGGAGGGCACTTCTGATGCATGAATTTCATGTATTTGAGTGAACCGAAGGTAATCGACATACTAGTCGCGCTCTGACACGATCAACCCGAGTTTGCATAACGGTTCCTCGATTTCGGTATATTGAGGCTTTGCGTTCGTTTGGATGATTGGAGGGCTCTTCTGATGCATGAATTTCATGTATTTGAGTGAACCGAAGGTAATCGACACACTAGTCGCGCCCTGACACGATCAACCCGAGTTTGCATAACGGAACCTCGATTTCGGTATATTGAGGCTTTGCGTTCGTTTGGATGATTGGAGGGCTCTTCTGATGCATGAATTTCATGTATTTGAGTGAACCGAAGATAATCGACACACCAGTCGCGCCCTGACACGATCAACCCGAGTTTCCACAACGGTTCCTCGATTTCGGTATATTGAGGCTTTGCGTTCGTTTGGATGATTGGAGGGCTCTTCTGATGCATGAATTTCATGTATTTGAGTGAACCGAAGATAATCGACACACTAGTCGCGCCCTGACACGATCAACCCGAGTTTGCATAACGGTTCCTCGATTTCGGTATATTGAGGCTTTGCGTTCGTTTGGATGATTGGAGGGCTCTTCTGATGCATGAATTTCATGAATTTGAATGAAATGCAGGATATCGACACACAAGTCGCGACCTGGCACGATCAACCCGAGTTTCCACAACGGTTTCTCGATTTCGGTAGATCGAGGCTTTGCGTTCGTTTGGATGATTGGAGGGCTCTTCTGATGCATGAATTTTATGTACTTGAATAAAATGCAGGATATCGACACACAAGTCGCGACCTGGCACGATCAACCCGAGTTTCCACAACGGTTTCTCGATTTCGGTAGATCGAGGCTTTGCGTTCGTTTGGATGATTGGAGGTCGCTTCAGATGCATGATTTTCATGTATTCGAGTGAAATGGAGGTAATCGGCAAGCAATACACGCACTGAAACTTTCGCCGCGAGTTTGCACAACGATTTCTGGATTTCGGTATATCGGGTCCTTTGCGTTCGTTTCGGTAATTGCAGGCCACTTCTGATGGATGATTTTTATGTATTCGAGTGAAATGAAGGTAATCGATACACCAGTTGCGCCCTGAGACGATCAACCCGAGTTTCCACAACGGTTCCTCGATTTCGGTATATTGAGGCTTTGCGTTCGTTTGGATGATTGGAGGGCTCTTCTGATGCATGAATTTCATGAATTTGAATGAAATAAAGGTTATCGACACAACAGTCGCGCCCTGACACGATCAACCCGAGTTTCGACAACGGTTCCTCGATATCGGTATATTGAGGCTTTGCGTTCGTTTGGATGATTGGAGCGCTCTTCTGATGCATGAATTACATGTATTTGAATAAAATTCAGGATATCTACACACAAGTCGCGACCTGGCACGATCAACCCGAGTTTCCACAACGGTTTCTCGATTTCGGTAGATCGAGGCTTTGCGTTCGTTTGGATGATTGGAGGTCGCTTCAGATGCATGATTTTCATGTATTCGAGTGAAATGGAGTTAATCGACAAACAATACACGCACTGAAACTTTCGCCGCGAGTTTGCACAACGATTTCTGGATTTCGGTATATCGAGTCCTTTGCGTTCGTTTCGGTATTTGCAGGCCACTTCTGATGGATTATTTTTATGTATTCGAGTGGAATGAAGGTAATGGATACACCAGTCGCGCCCTGAGACGATCAACCCGAGTTTACACAATGGTTCCTCGATTTCGGTATATTGAGGCTTTGCGTTCGTTTGGATGATTGGAGGGCTCTTCTGATGCATGAATTTCATGTATTTGAGTGAAACGAAGGTAATCGATACACTAGACGCGCCCTGATACGATCAACCCGAGTTTGCACAACGGTTCCTCGATTTCGGTATATTGAGGCTTTGCGTTCGTTTGGATGATTGGAGGGCGCTTCTGATGCATGAATTTCATGTATAAGAGTGAATAGAAGATAATCGACACACCAGTGCCCTGACACGATCAACCCGAGTTTGCACATCGGTTTCTCGATGTCGGTATATCGAGGCCTTTGCGTTCGTTTGGGTGTTTGCAGGCCACTTGTGGTTCATGAATTTCATGTATTTGAATGAAACGAAGGTAATCGACACACAAGTGGCGCCCAGGAGCACTCGCATCGAGTTTGCACAACGATTTCCCGATTTCAGTGTATCGAGGGATTGCGTTGGTCTCGATATTTGCAGGTCGCTTCTGATGCATTATTTTTATGTATTCGAGTAAAATAAAGGTAATCGACACACCAGTCGCGTCCTGAGATGATCAACCCGAGTGTACACAACGGTTCCTCGATTTCGGTATATTGAGGCTTTGCGTTCGTTTGGATGATTGGAGGGCTCTTCTGATGCATGAAATTCATGTATTTGAGTGAAACGAAGGTAATCGACACACTAGTCGCGCCCTGACACGATCAACCCGAGTTTGCACAACGGTTCCTCGATTTCGGTATATTGAGGCATTGCGTTCGTTTGGATGATTGGAGGGCGCTTCTCATGCATGAATTTCATGTATTTGAGTGAACTGAAGGTAATCGATACACTAGTCGCGCCCTGACACGATCAACCCGAGGTTGCATAACGGTTCCTCGATTTCGGTATATTGAGGTTTGCGTTCGTCTGGATGATTGGAGGGCTCTTCTGATGCATGAATTTCATGTATTTGAATAAAATGCAGGATATCGACACACAAGTCGCGACCTGGCACGATCAACCCGAGTTTCCACAACGGTTTCTCGATTTCGGTAGATCGAGGCTTTGCGTTCGTTTGGATGATTGGAGGTCGCTTCAGATGCATGATTTTCATGTATTCGAGTGAAATGGAGGTAATCGGCAAGCAATACACTCACTGAAACTTTCGCCGCGAGTTTGCACAACGATTTCTGGATTTCGGTATATCGGGTCCTTTGCGTTCGTTTCGGTAATTGCAGGCCACTTCTGATGGATGATTTTTATGTATTCGAATGAAATGAAGGTAATCGATACACCAGTCGCGCCCTGAGACGATCAACCCGAGTTTCCACAACGGTTCCTCGATTTCGGTATATTGAGGCTTTGCGTTCGTTTGGATGATTCGAGCGCTCTTCTGATGCATGAATTACATGTATTTGAATAAAATGCAGGATATCGACACACAAGTCGCGACCTGGCACGATCAACCCGAGTTTCCACAAAGGTTTCTCGATTTCGGTAGATCGAGGCTTTGCATTCGTTTGGATGATTGGAGGTCGCTTCAGATGCATGATTTTCATGTATTCGAGTGAAATGGAGGTAATCGACAAACAATACACGCACTGAAACTTTCGCCGCGAGTTTGTACAACGATTTCTGGATTTCGGTATATCGATTCCTTTGCGTTCGTTTCGGTATTGGCAGGCCACTTCTGATGGATGATTTTTATGTATTCGAGTGGAATGAAGGTAACCGATACACCAGTCGCGCCCTGAGACGATCAACCCGAGTTTACACAATGGTTCCTCGATTTCGGTATATTGAAGCTTTGCGTTCGTTTGGAAGATTGGAGGGCTCTTCTGATGCATGAATTTCATGTATTTGAGTGAAACGAAGGTAATAGACACACTAGTCACGCCCTGACACGATCAACCCGAGTTTGCACAACGGTTCCTCGATTTCGGTATATTGAGGCATTGCGTTCGTTTGGATGATTGGAGTGCTCTTCTGATCCATGAATTTTATGTATTTGAGTGAAACGAAGGTAATAGACACACTAGTCGCGCCCTGACACGATCAACCCGAGTTTGCACAACGGTTCCTCGATTTCGGTATATTGAGGCATTGCGTTCGTTTGGATGATTGGAGTGCTCTTCTGATCCATGAATTTCATGTATTTGAGTGAAACGAAGTCAATCGACACACTAGTCGCGCCCTGAGACGATCAACCCGAGTTTACACAACAATTCCTCGATTTCGGTATATTGAGGCTTTGCGTTCGTTTGGATGATTGGAGTGCTCTTCTGATGCATGAATTTCATGTATTTGAATGAAATGAACGTAATCGACACACAAGTCGCGCCCTGACACTATTAACCCGAGTTTGCACAACGGTTCCCCGATTTCGGTATATTGAGGCTTTACGTTCGTTTGGATGATTGGAGGGCACTTCTGATGCATGAATTTCATGTATTTGAGTGAACCGAAGGTAATCGACATACTAGTCGCGCTCTGACACGATCAACCCGAGTTTGCATAACGGTTCCTCGATTTCGGTATATTGAGGCTTTGCGTTCGTTTGGATGATTGGAGGGCTCTTCTGATGCATGAATTTCATGTATTTGAGTGAACCGAAGGTAATCGACACACTAGTCGCGCCCTGACACGATCAACCCGAGTTTGCATAACGGAACCTCGATTTCGGTATATTGAGGCTTTGCGTTCGTTTGGATGATTGGAGGGCTCTTCTGATGCATGAATTTCATGTATTTGAGTGAACCGAAGATAATCGACACACTAGTCGCGCCCTGACACGATCAACCCGAGTTTGCATAACGGAACCTCGATTTCGGTATATTGAGGCTTTGCGTTCGTTTGGATGATTGGAGGGCTCTTCTGATGCATGAATTTCATGTATTAGAGTGAATAGAAGATAATCGACACACCAGTGCCCTGACACGATCAACCCGAGTTTGCACATCGGTTTCTCGATGTTGGTATATCGAGGCCTTTGCTTTCGTTTGGGTGTTTGCAGGCCACTTGTGGTTGATGAATTTCATGTATTTGAATGAAACGAAGGTAATCGACACACAAGTCGCGCCCAGGAGCACTCGCATCGAGTTTGCACAACGATTTCTCGATTTCAGTGTATCGAGGGTTTGCGTTGGTTTCGATATTTGCTGGTCGCTTCTGATGCATGAATTTCATGTATTTGAATGAAATGAACGTAATCGACACACAAGTCGCGCCCTGAGACGATCAACCCGAGTTTGCACAACGGTTCCCCGATTTCGGTATATTGAGGCTTTGCGTTCGTTTGGATGATTCGAGGGCGCTTCTGATGCATGAATTTCATGTATTTGAGTGAACCGAAGGTAATCGACACACTAGTCGCGCCCTGACACGATCAACCCGAGTTTGCATAACGGTTCCTCGATTTCGGTATATTGAGGCTTTGCGTTCGTTTGGATGATTGGAGGGCTCTTCTGATGCATGAATTTCATGTATTTGAGTGAACCGAAGGTAATCGACACACTAGTCGCGCCCTGACACGATCAACCCGAGTTTGCATAACGGAACCTCGATTTCGGTATATTGAGGCTTTGCGTTCGTTTGGATGATTGGAGGGCTCTTCTGATGCATGAATTTCATGTATTTGAGTGAACCGAAGATAATCGACACACCAGTCGCGCCCTGACACGATCAACCCGAGTTTCTACAACGGATCCTCGATTTCGGTATATTGAGGCTTTGCGTTCGTTTGGATGATTGGAGGGCTCTTCTGATGCATGAATTTCATGTATTTGAATGAAATGAACGTAATCGACACACAAGTCGCGCCCTGACACTATTAACCCGAGTTTGCACAACGGTTCCCCGATTTCGGTATATTGAGGCTTTGCGTTCGTTTGGATGATTGGAGGGCACTTCTGATGCATGAATTTCATGTATTTGAGTGAACCGAAGGTAATCGACATACTAGTCGCGCTCTGACACGATCAACCCGAGTTTGCATAACGGTTCCTCGATTTCGGTATATTGAGGCTTTGCGTTCGTTTGGATGATTGGAGGGCTCTTCTGATGCATGAATTTCATGTATTTGAGTGAACCGAAGGTAATCGACACACTAGTCGCGCCCTGACACGATCAACCCGAGTTTGCATAACGGAACCTCGATTTCGGTATATTGAGGCTTTGCGTTCGTTTGGATGATTGGAGGGCTCTTCTGATGCATGAATTTCATGTATTTGAGTGAACCGAAGATAATCGACACACCAGTCACGCCCTGACACGATCAACCCGAGTTTCCACAACGGTTCCTCGATTTCGGTATATTGAGGCTTTGCGTTCGTTTGGATGATTGGAGGGCTCTTCTGATGCATGAATTTCATGTATTTGAGTGAACCGAAGATAATCGACACACTAGTCGCGCCCTGACACGATCAACCCGAGTTTGCATAACGGTTCCTCGATTTCGCTATATTGAGGCTTTGCGTTCGTTTGGATGATTGGAGGGCTCTTCTGATGCATGAATTTCATGAATTTGAATGAAATGCAGGATATCGACACACAAGTCGCGACCTGGCACGATCAACCCGAGTTTCCACAACGGTTTCTCGATTTCGGTAGATCGAGGCTTTGCGTTCGTTTGGATGATTGGAGGGCTCTTCTGATGCATGAATTTTATGTACTTGAATAAAATGCAGGATATCGACACACAAGTCGCGACCTGGCACGATCAACCCGAGTTTCCACAACGGTTTCTCGATTTCGGTAGATCGAGGCTTTGCGTTCGTTTGGATGATTGGAGGTCGCTGCAGATGCATGATTTTCATGTATTCGAGTGAAATGGAGGTAATCGGCAAGCAATACACGCACTGAAACTTTCGCCGCGAGTTTGCACAACGATTTCTGGATTTCGGTATATCGGGTCCTTTGCGATCGTTTCGGTAATTGCAGGCCACTTCTGATGGATGATTTTTATGTATTCGAGTGAAATGAAGGTAATCGATACACCAGTCGCGCCCTGAGACGATCAACCCGAGTTTACACAATGGTTCCTCGATTTCGGTATATTGAGGCTTTGCGTTCGTTTGGATGATTGGAGGGCTCTTCTGATGCATGAATTTCATGTATTTGAGTGAAACGAAGGTAATCGATACACTAGACGCGCCCTGATACGATCAACCCGAGTTTGCACAACGGTTCCTCGATTTCGGTATATTGAGGCATTGCGTTCGTTTGGATGATTGGAGGGCTCTTCTCATGCATGAATTTCATGTATTTGAATGAACTGAAGGTAATCGATACACTAGTCGCGCCCTGACACGATCAACCCGAGGTTGCATAACGGAACCTCGATTTCGGTATATTGAGGCTTTGCGTTCGTTTGGATGATTGGAGGGCTCTTCTGATGCATGAATTTCATGTATTTGAGTGAACCGAAGATAATCGACACACCAGTCGCGCCCTGACACGATCAACCCGAGTTTCCACAACGGTTCCTCGATTTCGGTATATTGAGGCTTTGCGTTCGTTTGGATGATTGGAGGGCTCTTCTGATGCATGAATTTCATGTATTTGAGTGAACCGAAGATAATCGACACACTAGTCGCGCCCTGACACGATCAACCCGAGTTTGCATAACGGTTCCTCGATTTCGGTATATTGAGGCTTTGCGTTCGTTTGGATGATTGGAGGGCTCTTCTGATGCATGAATTTCATGAATTTGAATGAAATGCAGGATGTCGACACACAAGTCGCGACCTGGCACGATCAACCCGAGTTTCCACAACGGTTTCTCGATGTCGGTATATCGAGGCCTTTGCGTTCGTTTGGGTGTTTGCAGGCCACTTGTGGTTCATGAATTTCATGTATTTGAATGAAACGAAGGTAATCGACACACAAGTGGCGCCCAGGAGCACTCGCATCGAGTTTGCACAACGATTTCCCGATTTCAGTGTATCGAGGGTTTGCGTTGGTCTCGATATTTGCAGGTCGCTTCTGATGCATTATTTTTATGTATTCGAGTAAAATAAAGGTAATCGACACACCAGTCGCGTCCTGAGATGATCAACCCGAGTGTACACAACGGTTCCTCGATTTCGGTATATTGAGGCTTTGCGTTCGTTTGGATGATTGGAGGGCTCTTCTGATGCATGAAATTCATGTATTTGAGTGAAACGAAGGTAATCGACACACTAGTCGCGCCCTGACACGATCAACCCGAGTTTGCACAACGGTTCCTCGATTTCGGTATATTGAGGCATTGCGTTCGTTTGGATGATTGGAGGGCGCTTCTCATGCATGAATTTCATGTATTTGAGTGAACTGAAGGTAATCGATACACTAGTCGCGCCCTGACACGATCAACCCGAGGTTGCATAACGGTTCCTCGATTTCGGTATATTGAGGTTTGCGTTCGTCTGGATGATTGGAGGGCTCTTCTGATGCATGAATTTCATGTATTTGAATAAAATGCAGGATATCGACACACAAGTCACGACCTGGCACGATCAACCCGAGTTTCCACAACGGTTTCTCGATTTCGGTAGATCGAGGCTTTGCGTTCGTTTGGATGATTGGAGGTCGCTTCAGATGCATGATTTTCATGTATTCGAGTGAAATGGAGGTAATCGGCAAGCAATACACTCACTGAAACTTTCGCCGCGAGTTTGCACAACGATTTCTGGATTTCGGTATATCGGGTCCTTTGCGTTCGTTTCGGTAATTGCAGGCCACTTCTGATGGATGATTTTTATGTATTCGAATGAAATGAAGGTAATCGATACACCAGTCGCGCCCTGAGACGATCAACCCGAGTTTCCACAACGGTTCCTCGATTTCGGTATATTGAGGCTTTGCGTTCGTTTGGATGATTCGAGCGCTCTTCTGATGCATGAATTACATGTATTTGAATAAAATGCAGGATATCGACACACAAGTCGCGACCTGGCACGATCAACCCGAGTTTCCACAAAGGTTTCTCGATTTCGGTAGATCGAGGCTTTGCATTCGTTTGGATGATTGGAGGTCGCTTCAGATGCATGATTTTCATGTATTCGAGTGAAATGGAGGTAATCGACAAACAATACACGCACTGAAACTTTCGCCGCGAGTTTGTACAACGATTTCTGGATTTCGGTATATCGATTCCTTTGCGTTCGTTTCGGTATTGGCAGGCCACTTCTGATGGATGATTTTTATGTATTCGAGTGGAATGAAGGTAACCGATACACCAGTCGCGCCCTGAGACGATCAACCCGAGTTTACACAATGGTTCCTCGATTTCGGTATATTGAAGCTTTGCGTTCGTTTGGATGATTGGAGGGCTCTTCAGATGCATGAATTTCATGTATTTGAGTGAAACGAAGGTAATAGACACACTAGTCACGCCCTGACACTATTAACCCGAGTTTGCACAACGGTTCCCCGATTTCGGTATATTGAGGCTTTACGTTCGTTTGGATGATTGGAGGGCACTTCTGATGCATGAATTTCATGTATTTGAGTGAACCGAAGGTAATCGACATACTAGTCGCGCTCTGACACGATCAACCCGAGTTTGCATAACGGTTCCTCGATTTCGGTATATTGAGGCTTTGCGTTCGTTTGGATGATTGGAGGGCTCTTCTGATGCATGAATTTCATGTATTTGAGTGAACCGAAGGTAATCGACACACTAGTCGCGCCCTGACACGATCAACCCGAGTTTGCATAACGGAACCTCGATTTCGGTATATTGAGGCTTTGCGTTCGTTTGGATGATTGGAGGGCTCTTCTGATGCATGAATTTCATGTATTAGAGTGAATAGAAGATAATCGACACACCAGTGCCCTGACACGATCAACCCGAGTTTGCACATCGGTTTCTCGATGTTGGTATATCGAGGCCTTTGCTTTCGTTTGGGTGTTTGCAGGCCACTTGTGGTTGATGAATTTCATGTATTTGAATGAAACGAAGGTAATCGACACACAAGTCGCGCCCAGGAGCACTCGCATCGAGTTTGCACAACGATTTCTCGATTTCAGTGTATCGAGGGTTTGCGTTGGTTTCGATATTTGCTGGTCGCTTCTGATGCATGAATTTCATGTATTTGAATGAAATGAACGTAATCGACACACAAGTCGCGCCCTGAGACGATCAACCCGAGTTTGCACAACGGTTCCCCGATTTCGGTATATTGAGGCTTTGCGTTCGTTTGGATGATTCGAGGGCGCTTCTGATGCATGAATTTCATGTATTTGAGTGAACCGAAGGTAATCGACACACTAGTCGCGCCCTGACACGATCAACCCGAGTTTGCATAACGGTTCCTCGATTTCGGTATATTGAGGCTTTGCATTCGTTTGGATGATTGGAGGGCTCTTCTGATGCATGAATTTCATGTATTTGAGTGAACCGAAGGTAATCGACACACTAGTCGCGCCCTGACACGATCAACCCGAGTTTGCATAACGGAACCTCGATTTCGGTATATTGAGGCTTTGCGTTCGTTTGGATGATTGGAGGGCTCTTCTGATGCATGAATTTCATGTATTTGAGTGAACCGAAGATAATCGACACACCAGTCGCGCCCTGACACGATCAACCCGAGTTTCTACAACGGATCCTCGATTTCGGTATATTGAGGCTTTGCGTTCGTTTGGATGATTGGAGGGCTCTTCTGATGCATGAATTTCATGTATTTGAGTGAACCGAAGATAATCGACACACTAGTCGCGCCCTGACACGATCAACCCGAGTTTGCATAACGGTTCCTCGATTTCGGTATATTGAGGCTTTGCGTTCGTTTGGATGATTGGAGGGCTCTTCTGATGCATGAATTTCATGTACTTGAATAAAATGCAGGATATCGACACACAAGTCGCGACCTGGCACGATCAACCAGAGTTTCCACAACGGTCTCTCGATTTCGGTAGATCGAGGCTTTGCGTTCGTTTGGATGATTGGAGGTCGCTTCAGATGCATGATTTTCATGTATTCGAGTGAAATGGAGGTAATCGGCAAGCAATACACGCACTGAAACTTTCGCCGCGAGTTTGCACAACGATTTCTGGATTTCGGTATATCGGGTCCTTTGCGTTCGTTTCGGTAATTGCAGGCCACTTCTGATGGATGATTTTTATGTATTCGAGTGAAATGAAGGTAATCGATACACCAGTCGCGCCCTGAGACGATCAACCCGAGTTTCCACTACGGTTCCTCGATTTCGGTATATTGAGGCTTTGCGTTCGTTTGGATGATTGGAGGGCTCTTCTGATGCATGAATTTCATGAATTTGAATGAAATGAAGGTTATCGACACAACAGTCGCGCCCTGACACGATCAACCCGAGTTTCGACAACGGTTCCTCGATATCGGTATATTGAGGCTTTGCGTTCGTTTGGATGATTGGAGCGCTCTTCTAATGCATGAATTACATGTATTTGAATAAAATGCAGGATATCGACATACAAGTCGCGACCTGGCACGATCAACCCGAGTTTCCACAAAGGTTTCTCGATTTCGGTAGATCGAGGCTTTGCATTCGCTTGGATGATTGGAGGTCGCTTCAGATGCATGATTTTCATGTATTCGAGTGAAATGGAGGTAATCGACAAACAATACACGCACTGAAACTTTCGCCGCGAGTTTGCACAACGATTTCTGGATTTCGGTATATCGATTCCTTTGCGTTCGTTTCGCTATTGGCAGGCCACTTCTGATGGATGATTTTTATGTATTCGAGTGGAATGAAGGTAACCGATACACCAGTCGCGCCCTGAGACGATCAACCCGAGTTTACACAATGGTTCCTCAATTTCGGTATATTGAAGCTTTGCGTTCGTTTGGATGATTTTAGGGCTCTTCTGATGCATGAATTTCATGTATTTGAGTGAAACGAAGGTAATAGACACACTAGTCGCGCCCTGACACGATCAACCCGAGTTTGCACAACGGTTCCTCGATTTCGGTATATTGAGGCATTGCGTTCGTTTGGATGATTGGAGTGCTCTTCTGATCCATGAATTTCATGTATTTGAGTGAAACGAAGTCAATCGACACACTAGTCGCGCCCTGAGACGATCAACCCGAGTTTACACAACAATTCCTCGATTTCGGTATATTGAGGCTTTGCGTTCGTTTGGATGATTGGAGTGCTCTTCTGATGCATGAATTTCATGTATTTTAATGAAATGAACGTAATCGACACACAAGTCGCGCCCTGACACTATTAACCCGATTTTGAACAACGGTTCCCCGATTTCGGTATATTGAGGCTTTGTGTTCGTTTGGATGATTGGAGGGCACTTCTGATGCATGAATGTCATGTATTTGAGTGAACCGAAGGTAATCGACATACTAGTCGCGGTCTGACACGATCAACCCGAGTTTGCATAACGGTTCCTCGATTTCGGTATATTGAGGCTTTGCGTTCGTTTGGATGATTGGAGGGCTCTTCTGATGCATGAATTTCATGTATTTGAGTGAACCGAAGGTAATCGACACACTAGTCGCGCCCTGACACGATCAACCCGAGTTTGCATAACGGAACCTCGATTTCGGTATATTGAGGCTTTGCGTTCGTTTGGATGATTGGAGGGCTCTTCTGATGCATGAATTTCATGTATTTGAGTGAACCGAAGATAATCGACACACCAGTCGCGCCCTGACACGATCAACCCGAGTTTCCACAACGGTTCCTCGATTTCGGTATATTGAGGCTTTGCGTTCGTTTGGATGATTGGAGGGCTCTTCTGATGCATGAATTTCATGTATTTGAGTGAACCGAAGATAATTGACACACTAGTCGCGCCCTGACACGATCAACCCGAGTTTGCATAACGGTTCCTCGATTTCGGTATATTGAGGCTTTGCGTTCGTTTGGTTGATTGGAGGGCTCTTCTGATGCATGAATTTCATGTATTTGAGTGAACCGAAGGTAATCGACACACTAGTCGCGCCCTGACACGATCAACCCGAGTTTGCATAACGGAACCTCGATTTCGGTATATTGAGGCTTTGCGTTCGTTTGGATGATTGGAGGGCTCTTCTGATGCATGAATTTCATGTATTAGAGTGAATAGAAGATAATCGACACACCAGTGCCCTGACACGATCAACCCGAGTTTGCACATCGGTTTCTCGATGTCGGTATATCGAGGCCTTTGCGTTCGTTTGGGTGTTTGCAGGCCACTTGTGGTTCATGAATTTCATGTATTTGAATGAAACGAAGGTAATCGACACACAAGTCGCGCCCAGGAGCACTCGCATCGAGTTTGCACAACGATTTCTCGATTTCAGTGTATCGAGGGTTTGCGTTGGTCTCGATATTTGCAGGTCGCTTCTGATGCATTATTTTTATGTATTCGAGTAAAATAAAGGTAATCGACACACCAGTCGCGTCCTGAGATGATCAACCCGAGTGTACACAACGGTTCCTCGATTTCGATATATTGAGGCTTTGCGTTCGTTTGGATGATTGGAGGGCTCTTCTGATGCATGAAATTCATGTATTTGAGTGAAACGAAGGTAATCGACACACTAGTCGCGCCCTGACACGATCAACCCGAGTTTGCACAACGGTTCCTCGATTTCGGTATATTGAGGCATTGCGTTCGTTTGGATGATTGGAGGGCTCATCTCATGCATGAATTTCATGTATTTGAGTGAACTGAAGGTAATCGATACACTAGTCGCGCCCTGACACGATCAACCCGAGGTTGCATAACGGTTCCTCGATTTCGGTATATTGAGGTTTGCGTTGGTCTGGATGATTGGAGGGCTCTTCTGATGCATGAATTTCATGTATTTGAATAAAATGCAGGATATCGACACACAAGTCGCGACCTGGCACGATCAACCCGAGTTTCCACAACGGTTTCTCGATTTCGGTAGATCGAGGCTTTGCGTTCGTTTGCATGATTGGAGGTCGCTTCAGATGCATGATTTTCATGTATTCGAGTGAAATGGAGGTAATCGGCAAGCAATACACTCACTGAAACTTTCGCCGCGAGTTTGCACAACGATTTCTGGATTTCGGTATATCGGGTCCTTTGCGTTCGTTTCGGTAATTGCAGGCCACTTCTGATGGATGATTTTTATGTATTCGAGTGAAATGAAGGTAATCGATACACCAGTCGCGCCCTGAGACGATCAACCCGAGTTTCCACAACGGTTCCTCGATTTCGGTATATTGAGGCTTTGCGTTCGTTTGGATGATTGGAGGGCTCTTCTGATGCATGAATTTCATGTACTTGAATAAAATGCAGGATATCGACACACAAGTCGCGACCTGGCACGATCAACCAGAGTTTCCACAACGGTTTCTCGATTTCGGTAGATCGTGGCTTTGCGTTCGTTTGGATGATTGGAGGTCGCTTCAGATGAATGATTTTCATGTATTCGAGTGAAATGGAGGTAATCGGCAAGCAATACACGCACTGAAACTTTCGCCGCGAGTTTGCACAACGATTTCTGGATTTCGGTATATCGGGTCCTTTGCGTTCGTTTCGGTAATTGCAGGCCACTTCTGATGGATGATTTTTATGTATTCGAGTGAAATGAAGGTAATCGATACACCAGTCGCGCCCTGAGACGATCAACCCGAGTTTCCACTACGGTTCCTCGATTTCGGTATATTGAGGCTTTGCGTTCGTTTGGATGATTGGAGGGCTCTTCTGATGCATGAATTTCATGAATTTGAATGAAATGAAGGTAATCGACACAACAGTCGCGCCCTGACACGATCAACCCGAGTTTCGACAACGGTTCCTCGATATCGGTATATTGAGGCTTTGCGTTTGTTTGGATGATTGGAGCGCTCTTCTGATGCATGAATTACATGTATTTGAATAAAATTCAGGATATCTACACACAAGTCGCGACCTGGCACGATCAACCCGAGTTTCCACAACGGTTTCTCGATTTCGGTAGATCGAGGCTTTGCGTTCGTTTGGATGATTGGAGGTCGCTTCAGATGCATGATTTTCATGTATTCGAGTGAAATGGAGGTAATCGACAAACAATACACGCACTGAAAATTTTGCCGCGAGTTTGCACAACGATTTCTGGATTTCGGTATATCGAGTCCTTTGCGTTCGTTTCGGTATTTGCAGGCCACTTCTGATGGATGATTTTTATGTATTCGAGTGGAATGAAGGTAATGGATACACAAGTCGCGCCCTGAGACGATCAACCCGAGTTTACACAATGGTTCCTCGATTTCGGTATATTGAGGCTTTGCGTTCGTTTGGATGATTGGAGGGCTCTTCTGATGCATGAGTTTCATGTATTTGAATAAAATGCAGGATACCGACACACATGTCGCGAACTGGCACGATCAACCCGAGTTTCCACAACGGTTTCTCGATTTCGGTATATGGAGGCTTTGCGTTCGTTTGGATGATTGGAGGGCTCTTCTGATGCATGAATTTCATGAATTTGAATGAAATGAAGGTTATCGACACACCAGTCGCGCCCTGACACGATCAACCCGAGTTTCCACAACGGTTCCCGATTTCGGTATATTGAGGCTTTGCGTTCGTTTGGGTATTTGCAGGCCACTTCTGATGGATGATTTTTATGTATTCGAGTGAAATGAAGGTAATCGACACACCAGTCGCGCCCTGAGACGATCAACCCGAGTTTGCATAACGGTTCCTCGATTTCGGTATATTGAGGCTTTGCGTTCGTTTGGATGATTGGAGGGCTCTTCTGATGCATGAATTTCATGTATTTGAATAAAATGCAGGATACCGACACACAAGTCGCGACCTGGCACGATCAACCCGAGTTTCCACAACGGTTTCTCGATTTCGGTATATTGAGGCTTTGCGTTCGTTTGGATGATTGGAGGGCTCTTCTGATGCATGAATTTCATGAATTTGAATGAAATGAAGGTTATCGACACACCAGTCGCGCCCTGACACGATCAACCCGAGTTTCCACAACGGTTCCTCGATTTCGGTATATTGAGGCTTTGCGTTCGTTTGGATGATTGGAGGGCTCTTCTGATGCATGACTTTCATGTATTTGAGTGAACCGAAGGTAATCGACACACTAGTCGCGCCCTGACACGATCAACCCGAGTTTGCATAACGGTTCCTCTATTTCGGTATATTGAGGCTTTGCGTTCGTTTTGATGATTGGCGGTCGCTTCAGATGCATGAATTTCATGTATTTGAATGGAATGGATGTAATCGACAAACAATACACGCACTGAAACTTTCGCCGCGAGTTTGTACAACGATTTCTGGATTTCGGTATATCGAGGCCTTTGCGTTCGTTTGGGTATTTGCAGGCCACTTCTGATGGATGATTTTTATGTATTCGAGTGAAATGAAGGTAATCGACACACCAGTCGCGCCCTGAGACGATCAACCCGAGTTTACACAACGGTTCCTCTATTTCGGTATATTGAGGCTTTGCGTTAGGTTGGATGATTGGAGGGCTCTTCTGATCCATGAATTTCATTTATTTGAGTGAAACGAAGTCAATCGACACACTAGTCGCGCCCTGAGACGATCAACGCGAGTTTACACAACAATTCCTCGATTTCGGTATATTGAGGCTTTGCGTTCGTTTGGATGATTGGAGTGCTCTTCTGATGCATGAATTTCATGTATTTGAATGAAATGAAGGTAACCGACACACAAGTCGCGCCCTGACACGATCAACCCGAGTTTCGACAACGGTTCCTCGATATCGGTATATTGAGGCTTTGCGTTCGTTTGGATGATTGGAGTGCTCTTCTGATGCATGAATTTCATGTATTTGAATGAAATGAAGGTAATCGACACACAAGTCGCGACCTGGCACGATCAACCCGAGTTTCCACAACGGTTTCTCGATTTCGGTAGATCGAGGCTTTGCGTTCGTTTGGATGATTGGAGGGCGCGTATGATGCATGAATTTCGTGTATTTGAATAAAATAAAGGTTATCGACACACCAGTCGCGCCCTGACACGATCAACCGGAGTTTGCACGACGGTTCCTCGATTTCGGTATATTGAGGCTTTGCGTTCGTTTGGATGATTGGAGGTCGCTTCAGATGCATGATTTTCATGTATTCGAGTGAAATGGAGGTAACCGACAAACCATACACGCACTGAAACTTTCCCCGCGAGTTTGCACAACTATTTCTGGATTTCGGTATATCGAGGCCTTTGCGTTCGTTTCGGTATTTGCAGGCCACTTCTGACGGATGATTTTTATGTACTTGAGTGAAATGAACGTAATCGATACATCAGTCGCGCTCTGAGTCGATCAATCCGAGTTTGCACAACGATTTGTGGATTTCGGTATATCGAGGCCTTTGCGTTCGTTTCGGTATTTCCCGGCCACTTCTGATGGATGAGTTTCATGTATCTGAGTGAAACGAAGGTAATCGACACACTAATCGCGCCCTGGAACAATCGCATCGAGTTTGCACAACGATTTCTCGATTTCGGTATATCGACGGTTTCCGTTGGTTGTGATGTTTGTAAGTCGCTTCCGATGCATGATTTTTATGTATTCGAGAGAAATGAAGGTAATCGATACTCCAGTCGCGCCCTGAGACGATCAACCTGAATTTGAATAACGGTTCCTCGATTTCGGTATATTGAGGCTTTGCGTTCGTTTGGATGATTGGAGCGCTCTTCTGATGCATGAATTACATGTATTTGAATAAAATGCAGGATATCGACACACAAGTCGCGACCAGGCACGATCAACCCGAGTTTCCACAACGGTTTCTCGATTTCGGTAGATCGAGGCTTTGCGTTCGTTTGGATGATTGGAGGTCGCTTTAGATGCATGATTTTCATGTATTCGAGTGAAATGGAGGTAATCGGCAAGCAATACACGCACTGAAACTTTCGCCGCGAGTTTGCACAACGATTTCTGGATTTCGGTATATCGATTCCTTTGCGTTCGTTTCGGTATTGGCAGGGCACTTCTGATGGATGATTTTTATGTATTCGAGTGGAATGAAGGTAATCGATACACCAGTCGCGCCCTGAGACGATCAACCCGAGTTTACACAATGGTTCCTCGATTTCGGTATATTGAAGCTTTGCGTTCGTTTGGATGATTGGAGGGCTCTTCTGATGCATGAATTTCATGTATTAGAGTGAATAGAAGATAATCGACACACCAGTGCCCTGACACGATCAACCCGAGTTTGCACATCGGTTTCTCGATGTCGGTATATCGAGGCCTTTGCTTTCATTTGGATGATTGGAGGGCTCTTCTGATCCATGAATTTCATGTATTTGAGTGAAACGAAGTCAATCGACACACTAGTCGCGCCCTGAAACGATCAACCCGAGTTTACACAACAATTCCTCGATTTCGGTATAATGAGGCTTTGCGTTCGTTTGGATGATTGGAGTGCTCTTCTGATGCATGAATTTCATGTATTTGAATGAAATGAACGTAATCGACACAGAAGTCGCGCCCTGACACGATCAACCCGAGTTTCCACAACGGTTCCCCGATTTCGGTATATTGAGGCTTTGCGTTCGTTTGGATGATTGGAGGGCGCTTCTGATGCATGAATTTCATGTATTTGAGTGAACCGAAGGTAATCGACACACTAGTCGCGCCCTGACACGATCAACCCGAGTTTGCATAACGGTTCCTCGATTTCGGTATATTGAGGCTTTGCGTTCGTTTGGATGATTGGAGGGCTCTTCTGATGCATGAATTTCATGTATTTGAGTGAACCGAAGGTAATCGACACACTAGTCGCGCCCTGACACGATCAACCCGAGTTTGCATAACGGAACCTCGATTTCGGTATATTGAGGCTTTGCGTTCGTTTGGATGATTGGAGGGCTCTTCTGATGCATGAATTTCATGTATTTGAATGAAATGAACGTAATCGATACACAAGTCGCGCCCTAACACGATCAACCCGAGTTTGCACAACGGTTCCCCGATTTCGGTATATTGAGGCTTTGCGTTCGTTTGGATGATTGGAGGGCGCTTCTGATGCATGAATTTCATGTATTTGAGTGAACCGAAGGTAATCGACGCACTAGTCGCGCCCTGACACGATCAACCCGAGTTTGCATAACGGTTCCTCGATTTCGGTATATTGAGGCTTTGCGTTCGTTTGGATGATTGGAGGGCTCTTCTGATGCATGAATTTCATGTATTTGAGTGAACCGAAGGTAATCGACACACTAGTCGCGCCCTGACACGATCAACCCGAGTTTGCATAACGGAACCTCGATTTCGGTATATTGAGGCTTTGCGTTCGTTTGGATGATTGGAGGGCTCTTCTGATGCATGAATTTCATGTATTTGAGTGAACCGAAGATAATCGACACACCAGTCGCGCCCTGACACGATCAACCCGAGTTTCCACAACGGTTCCTCGATTTCGGTATATTGAGGCTTTGCGTTCGTTTGGATGATTGGAGGGCTCTTCTGATGCATGAATTTCATGTATTTGAGTGAACCGAAGATAATCGACACACTAGTCGCGCCCTGACACGATCAACCCGAGTTTCGACAACGGTTCCTCGATATCGGTATATTGAGGCTTTGCGTTCGTTTGGATGATTGGAGCGCTCTTCTGATGCATGAATTACATGTATTTGAATAAAATTCAGGATATCTACACACAAGTCGCGACCTGGCACGATCAACCCGAGTTTCCACAACGGTTTCTCGATTTCGGTAGATCGAGGCTTTGCGTTCGTTTGGATGATTGGAGGTCGCTTCAGATGCATGATTTTCATGTATTCGAGTGAAATGGAGGTAATCGACAAACAATACACGCACTGAAACTTTTGCCGCGAGTTTGCACAACGATTTCTGGATTTCGGTATATCGAGTCCTTTGCGTTCGTTTCGGTATTTGCAGGCCCCTTCTGATGGATGATTTTTATGTATTCGAGTGGAATGAAGGTAATGGATACACCAGTCGCGCCCTGAGACGATCAACCCGAGTTTGCATAACGGTTCCTCGATTTCGGTATATTGAGGCTTTGCGTTCGTTTGGATGATTGGAGGGCTCTTCTGATGCATGAATTTCATGTATTTGAATAAAATGCAGGATACCGACACACAAGTCGCGAACTGGCACGATCAACCCGAGTTTCCACAACGGTTTCTCGATTTCGGTATATTGAGGCTTTGCGTTCGTTTGGATGATTGGAGGGCTGTTCTGATGCATGAATTTCATGAATTTGAATGAAATGAAGGTTATCGACACACCAGTCGCGCCCTGACACGATCAACCCGAGTTTCCACAACGGTTCCTCGATTTCGGTATATTGAGGCTTTGCGTTCGTTTGGGTATTTGCAGGCCACTTCTGATGGATGATTTTTATGTATTCGAGTGAAGTGAAGGTAATCGACACACCAGTCGCGCCCTGAGACGATCAACCCGAGTTTGCATAACGGTTCCTCGATTTCGGTATATTGAGGCTTTGCGTTCGTTTGGATGATTGGAGGGCTCTTCTGATGCATGAATTTCATGTATTTGAATAAAATGCAGGATACCGACACACAAGTCGCGACCTGGCACGATCAACCCGAGTTTCCACAACGGTGTCTCGATTTCGGTATATTGAGGCTTTGCGTTCGTTTGGATGATTGGAGGGCTCTTCTGATGCATGAATTTCATGAATTTGAATGAAATGAAGGTTATCGACACACCAGTCGCGCCCTGACACGATCAACCCGAGTTTCCACAACGGTTCCTCGATTTCGGTATATTGAGGCTTTGCGTTCGTTTGGATGATGGAGGGCTTTTCTGATGCATGAATTTCATGTATTTGAGTGAACCGAAGGTAATCGACACACTAGTCGCGCCCTGACACGATCAACCCGAGTTTGCATAACGGTTCCTCTATTTCGGAATATTGAGGCTTTGCGTTCGTTTTGATTATTGGCGGTCGCTTCAGATGCATGAATTTCATGTATTTGAATGGAATGGATGTAATCGACAAACAATACACGCACTGAAACTTTCGCCGCGAGTTTGTACAACGATTTCTGGATTTCGGTATATCGAGGCCTTTGCGTTCGTTTGGGTATTTGCAGGCCACTTCTGATGGATGATTTTTATGTATTCGAGTGAAATGAAGGTAATCGACACACCAGTCGCGCCCTGAGACGATCAACCCGAGTTTGCATAACGGTTCCTCGATTTCGGTATATTGAGGCTTTGCGTTCGTTTGGATGATTGGAGGTCGCTTCAGATGCATGATTTTCATGTATTCGAGTGAAATGGAGGTAACCGACAAACCATACACGCACTGAAACTTTCCCCGCGAGTTTGCACAACTATTTCTGGATTTCGTTATATCGAGGCCTTTGCGTTCGTTTCGGTATTTGCAGGCCACTTCTGACGGATGATTTTTATGTACTTGAGTGAAATGAACGTAATCGATACATCAGTCGCGCTCTGAGTCGATCAATCCGAGTTTGCACAACGATTTCTGGATTTCGGTATATCGAGGCCTTTGCGTTCGTTTCGGTATTTCCCGGCCACTTCTGATGGATGAGTTTCATGTATCTGAGTGAAACGAAGGTAATCGACACACTAATCGCGCCCTGGAACAATCGCATCGAGTTTGCACAACGATTTCTCGATTTCGGTATATCGACGGTTTCCGTTGGTTGTGATGTTTGTAAGTCGCTTCTGATGCATGATTTTTATGTATTCGAGAGAAATGAAGGTAATCGATACTCCAGTCACGCCCTGAGACGATCAACCTGAATTTGAATAACGGTTCCTCGATTTCGGTATATTGAGGCTTTGCGTTCGTTTGGATGATTGGAGCGCTCTTCTGATGCATGAATTACATGTATTTGAATAAAATGCAGGATATCGACACACAAGTCGCGACCAGGCACGATCAACCCGAGTTTCCACAACGGTTTCTCGATTTCGGTAGATCGAGGCTTTGCGTTCGTTTGGATGATTGGAGGTCGCTTTAGATGCATGATTTTCATGTATTCGAGTGAAATGGAGGTAATCGGCAAGCAATACACGCACTGAAACTTTCGCCGCGAGTTTGCACAACGATTTCTGGGTTTCGGTATATCGATTCCTTTGCGTTCGTTTCGGTATTGGCAGGCCACTTCTGATGGATGATTTTTATGTATTCGAGTGGAATGAAGGTAATCGATACACCAGTCGCGCCCTGAGACGATCAACCCGAGTTTACACAATGGTTCCTCGATTTCGGTATATTGAAGCTTTGCGTTCGTTTGGATGATTGGAGGGCTCTTCTGATGCATGAATTTCATGTATTAGAGTGAATAGAAGATAATCGACACACCAGTGCCCTGACACGATCAACCCGAGTTTGCACATCGGTTTCTCGATGTCGGTATATCGAGGCCTTTGCTTTCATTTGGATGATTGGAGGGCTCTTCTGATCCATGAATTTCATGTATTTGAGTGAAACGAAGTCAATCGACACACTAGTCGCGCTCTGAGACGATCAACCCGAGTTTACACAACAATTCCTCGATTTCGGTATATTGAGGCTTTGCGTTCGTTTGGATGATTGGAGTGCTCTTCTGATGCATGAATTTCATGTATTTGAATGAAATGAACATAATCGACACACAAGTCGCTCCCTGACACTATTAACCCGAGTTTGCACAACGGTTCCCCGATTTCGGTATATTGAGGCTTTGCGTTCGTTTGGATGATTGGAGGGCACTTCTGATGCATGAATTTCATGTATTTGAGTGAACCGAATGTAATCGACATACTAGTCGCGCTCTGACACGATCAACCCGAGTTTGCATAACGGTTCCTCGATTTCGGTATATTGAGGCTTTGCGTTCGTTTGGATGATTGGAGTGCTCTTCTGATGCATGAATTTCATGTATTTGAATGAAATGAACGTAATCGACACACAAGTCGCGCCCTGACACTATTAACCCGAGTTTGCACAACGGTTCCCCGATTTCGGTATATTGAGGCTTTGCGTTCGTTTGGATGATTGGAGGGCACTTCTGATGCATGAATTTCATATATTTGAGTGAACCGAAGGTAATCGACATACTAGTCGCGCTCTGACACGATCAACCCGAGTTTGCATAACGGTTCCTCGATTTCGGTATATTGAGGCTTTGCGTTCGTTTGGATGATTGGAGGGCTCTTCTGATGCATGAATTTCATGTATTTGAGTGAACCGAAGGTAATCGACACACTAGTCGCGCCCTGACACGATCAACCCGAGTTTGCATAACGGAACCTCGATTTCGGTATATTGAGGCTTTGTGTTCGTTTGGATGATTGGAGGGCTCTTCTGATGCATGAATTTCATGTATTTGAGTGAACCGAAGATAATCGACACACCAGTCGCGCCCTGACACGATCAACCCGAGTTTCCACAACGGTTCCTCGATTTCGGTATATTGAGGCTTTGCGTTCGTTTGGATGATTGGAGGGCTCTTCTGATGCATGAATTTCATGTATTTGAGTGAAACGAAGGTAATCGATACACTAGACGCGCCCTGATACGATCAACCCGAGTTTGCACAACGGTTCCTCGATTTCGGTATATTGAGGCTTTGCGTTCGTTTGGATGATTGGAGGGCGCTTCTGATGCATGAATTTCATGTATTAGAGTGAATAGAAGATAATCGACACACCAGTGCCCTGACACGATCAACCCGAGTTTGCACATCGGTTTCTCGATGTCGGTATATCGAGGCCTTTGCGTTCGTTTGGGTGTTTGCAGGCCACTTGTGGTTCATGAATTTCATGTATTTGAATGAAACGAAGGTAATCGACACACAAGTCGCGCCCAGGAGTACTCGCATCGAGTTTGCACAACGATTTCTCGATTTCAGTGTATCGAGGGTTTGCGTTGGTCTCGATATTTGCAGGTCGCTTCTGATGCATTATTTTTATGTATTCGAGTAAAATAAAGGTAATCGACACACCAGTCGCGTCCTGAGATGATCAACCCGAGTGTACACAACGGTTCCTCGATTTCGGTATATTGAGGCTTTGCGTTCGTTTGGATGATTGGAGGGCTCTTCTGATGCATGAAATTCATGTATTTGAGTGAAACGAAGGTAATCGACACACTAGTCGCGCCCTGACACGATCAACCCGAGTTTGCACAACGGTTCCTCGATTTCGGTATATTGAGGCATTGCGTTCGTTTGGATGATTGGAGGGCTCATCTCATGCATGAATTTCATGTATTTGAGTGAACTGAAGGTAATCGATACACTAGTCGCGCCCTGACACGATCAACCCGAGGTTGCATAACGGTTCCTCGATATCGGTATATTGAGGCTTTGCGTTCGTTTGGATGATTGGAGCGCTCTTCTGATGCATGAATTACATGTATTTGAATAAAATTCAGGATATCTACACACAAGTCGCGACCTGGCACGATCAACCCGAGTTTCCACAACGGTTTCTCGATTTCGGTAGATCGAGGCTTTGCGTTCGTTTGGATGATTGGAGGTCGCTTCAGATGCATGATTTTCATGTATTCGAGTGAAATGGAGGTAATCGACAAACAATACACGCACTGAAAATTTCGCCGCGAGTTTGCACAACGATTTCTGGATTTCGGTATATCGGGTCCTTTGCGTTCGTTTCGGTAATTGCAGGCCACTTCTGATGGATGATTATTATGTATTCGAGTGAAATGAAGGTAATCGATACACCAGTCGCGCCCTGAGACGATCAACCCGAGTTTCCACAACGGTTCCTCGATTTCGGTATATTGAGGCTTTGCGTTCGTTTGGATGATTGGAGCGCTCTTCTGATGCATGAATTACATGTATTTGAATAAAATGCAGGATATCGACACACAAGTCGCGACCTGGCACGATCAACCCGAGTTTACACAATGGTTCCTCGATTTCGGTATATTGAGGCTTTGTGTTCGTTTGGATGATTGGAGGGCTCTTCTGATGCATGAATTTCATGTATTTGAGTGAACCGAAGATAATCGACACACCAGTCGCGCCCTGACACGATCAACCCGAGTTTCCACAACGGTTCCTCGATTTCGGTATATTGAGGCTTTGCGTTCGTTTGGATGATTGGAGGGCTCTTCTGATGCATGAATTTCATGTATTTGAGTGAACTGAAGGTAATCGATACACTAGTCGCGCCCTGACACGATCAACCCGAGGTTGCATAACGGTTCCTCGATTTCGGTATATTGAGGTTTGCGTTCGTCTGGATGATTGGAGGGCTCTTCTGATGCATGAATGTCATGTATTTGAATAAAATGCAGGATATCGACACACAAGTCGCGACGTGGCACGATCAACCCGAGTTTCCACAACGGTTTCTCGATTTCGGTAGATCGAGGCTTTGCGTTCGTTTGGATGATTGGAGGTCGCTTCAGATGCATGATTTTCATGTATTCGAGTGAAATGGAGGTAATCGGCAAGCAATACACTCACTGAAACTTTCGCCGCGAGTTTGCACAACGATTTCTGGATTTCGGTATATCGGGTCCTTTGCGTTCGTTTCGGTAATTGCAGGCCACTTCTGATGGATGATTATTATGTATTCGAGTGAAATGAAGGTAATCGATACACCAGTCGCGCCCTGAGACGATCAACCCGAGTTTCCACAACGGTTCCTCGATTTCGGTATATTGAGGCTTTGCGTTCGTTTGGATGATTGGAGCGCTCTTCTGATGCATGAATTACATGTATTTGAATAAAATGCAGGATATCGACACACAAGTCGCGACCTGGCACGATCAACCCGAGTTTCCACAAAGGTTTCTCGATTTCGGTAGATCGAGGCTTTGCATTCGTTTGGATGATTGGAGGTCGCTTCAGATGCATGATTTTCATGTATTCGAGTGAAATGGAGGTAATCGACAAACAATACACGCACTGAAACTTTCGCCGCGAGTTTGCACAACGATGTCTGGATTTCGGTATATCGATTCCTTTGCGTTCGTTTCGGTATTGGCAGGCCACTTCTGATGGATGATTTTTATGTATTCGAGTGGAATGAAGGTAACCGATACACCAGTCGCGCCCTGAGACGATCATCCCGAGTTTACACAATGGTTCCTCGATTTCGGTATATTGAAGCTTTGCGTTCGTTTGGATGATTGGAGGGCTCTTCTGATGCATGAATTTCATGTATTTGAGTGAAACGAAGGTAATAGACACACTAGTCGCGCCCTGACACGATCAACCCGAGTTTACACAACGGTTCCTCGATTTCGGTATATTGAGGCTTTACGTTCGTTTGGATGATTGGAGGGCTCTTCGGATGCATGAATTTTATGTATTTGAGTGAAACGAAGGTAATAGACACACTAGTCGCGCCCTGACACGATCAACCCGAGTTTGCACAACGGTTCCTCGATTTCGGTATATTGAGGCATTGCGTTCGTTTGGTTGATTGGAGTGCTCTTCTGATCCATGAATTTCATGTATTTGAGTGAAACGAAGTCAATCGACACACTAGTCGCGCCCTGAGACGATCAACCCGAGTTTACACAACAATTCCTCGATTTCGGTATATTGAGGCTTTGCGTTCGTTTGGATGATTGGAGTGCTCTTCTGATGCATGAATTTCATGTATTTGAATGAAATGAACGTAATCGACACACAAGTCGCGCCCTGACACTATTAACCCGAGTTTGCACAACGGTTCCCCGATTTCGGTATATTGAGGCTTTGCGTTCGTTTGGATGATTGGAGGGCACTTCTGATGCATGAATTTCATGTATTTGAGTGAACCGAAGGTAATCGACATACTAGTCGCGCTCTGACACGATCAACCCGAGTTTGCATAACGGTTCCTCGATTTCGGTATATTGAGGCTTTGCGTTCGTTTGGATGATTGGAGGGCTCTTCTGATGCATGAATTTCATGTATTTGAGTGAACTGAAGGTAATCGATACACTAGTCGCGCCCTGACACGATCAACCCGAGGTTGCATAACGGTTCCTCGATTTCGGTATATTGAGGTTTGCGTTGGTCTGGATGATTGGAGGGCTCTTCTGATGCATGAATTTCATGTATTTGAATAAAATGCAGGATATCGACACACAAGTCGCGACCTGGCACGATCAACCCGAGTTTCCACAACGGTTTCTCGATTTCGGTAGATCGAGGCTTTGCGTTCGTTTGCATGATTGGAGGTCGCTTCAGATGCATGATTTTCATGTATTCGAGTGAAATGGAGGTAATCGGCAAGCAATACACTCACTGAAACTTTCGCCGCGAGTTTGCACAACGATTTCTGGATTTCGGTATATCGGGTCCTTTGCGTTCGTTTCGGTAATTGCAGGCCACTTCTGATGGATGATTTTTATGTATTCGAGTGAAATGAAGGTAATCGATACACCAGTCGCGCCCTGAGACGATCAACCCGAGTTTCCACAACGGTTCCTCGATTTCGGTATATTGAGGCTTTGCGTTCGTTTGGATGATTGGAGGGCTCTTCTGATGCATGAATTTCATGAATTTGTATGAAATGAAGGTTATCGACACAACAGTCGCGCCCTGACACGATCAACCCGAGTTTCCACAAAGGTTTCTCGATTTCGGTAGATCGAGGCTTTGCATTCGTTTGGATGATTGGAGGTCGCTTCAGATGCATGATTTTCATGTATTCGAGTGAAATGGAGGTAATCGACAAACAATACACGCACTGAAACTTTCGCCGCGAGTTTGCACAACGATTTCTGGATTTCGGTATATCGATTCCTTTGCGTTCGTTTCGGTATTGGCAGGCCACTTCTGATGGATGATTTTTATGTATTCGAGTGGAATGAAGGTAACCGATACACCAGTCGCGCCCTGAGACGATCAACCCGAGTTTACACAATGGTTCCTCGATTTCGGTATATTGAAGCTTTGCGTTCGTTTGGATGATTGGAGGGCTCTTCTGATGCATGAATTTCATGTATTTGAGTGAAACGAAGGTAATAGACACACTAGTCGCGCCCTGACACGATCAACCCGAGTTTACACAACGGTTCCTCGATTTCGGTATATTGAGGCTTTGCGTTCGTTTGGATGATTGGAGGGCTCTTCTGATGCATGAATTTTATGTATTTGAGTGAAACGAAGGTAATAGACACACTAGTCGCGCCCTGACACGATCAACCCGAGTTTGCACAACCGTTCCTCGATTTCGGTATATTGAGGCATTGCGTTCGTTTGGATGATTGGAGTGCTCTTCTGATCCATGAATTTCATGTATTTGAATGAAATGAACGTAATCGACACACAAGTCGCGCCCTGACACTATTAACCCGAGTTTGCACAACGGTTCCCCGATTTCGGTATATTGAGGCTTTGCGTTCGTTTGGATGATTGGAGGGCACTTCTGATGCATGAATTTCATGTATTTGAGTGAACCGAAGGTAATCGACATACTAGTCGCGCTCTGACACGATCAACCCGAGTTTGCATAACGGTTCCTCGATTTCGGTATTTCGAGGCTTTGCGTTCGTTTGGATGATTGGAGGGCTCTTCTGATGCATGAATTTCATGTATTTGAGTGAACCGAAGGTAATCGACACACGAGTCGCGCCCTGACACGATCAACCCGAGTTTGCATAACGGAACCTCGATTTCGGTATATTGAGGCTTTGTGTTCGTTTGGATGATTGGAGGGCTCTTCTGATGCATGAATTTCATGTATTTGAGTGAACCGAAGATAATCGACACACCAGTCGCGCCCTGACACGATCAACCCGAGTTTCCACAACGGTTCCTCGATTTCGGTATATTGAGGCTTTGCGTTCGTTTGGATGATTGGAGGGCTCTTCTGATGCATGAATTTCATGTATTTGAGTGAACTGAAGGTAATCGATACACTAGTCGCGCCCTGACACGATCAACCCGAGGTTGCATAACGGTTCCTCGATTTCGGTATATTGAGGTTTGCGTTCGTCTGGATGATTGGAGGGCTCTTCTGATGCATGAATGTCATGTATTTGAATAAAATGCAGGATATCGACACACAAGTCGCGACGTGGCACGATCAACCCGAGTTTCCACAACGGTTTCTCGATTTCGGTAGATCGAGGCTTTGCGTTCGTTTGGATGATTGGAGGTCGCTTCAGATGCATGATTTTCATGTATTCGAATGAAATGGAGGTAATCGGCAAGCAATACACTCACTGAAACTTTCGCCGCGAGTTTGCACAACGATTTCTGGATTTCGGTATATCGGGTCCTTTGCGTTCGTTTCGGTAATTGCAGGCCACTTCTGATGGATGATTATTATGTATTCGAGTGAAATGAAGGTAATCGATACACCAGTCGCGCCCTGAGACGATCAACCCGAGTTTCCACAACGGTTCCTCGATTTCGGTATATTGAGGCTTTGCGTTCGTTTGGATGATTGGAGCGCTCTTCTGATGCATGAATTACATGTATTTGAATAAAATGCAGGATATCGACACACAAGTCGCGACCTGGCACGATCAACCCGAGTTTCCACAAAGGTTTCTCGATTTCGGTAGATCGAGGCTTTGCATTCGTTTGGATGATTGGAGGTCGCTTCAGATGCATGATTTTCATGTATTCGAGTGAAATGGAGGTAATCGACAAACAATACACGCACTGAAACTTTCGCCGCGAGTTTGCACAACGATGTCTGGATTTCGGTATATCGATTCCTTTGCGTTCGTTTCGGTATTGGCAGGCCACTTCTGATGGATGATTTTTATGTATTCGAGTGGAATGAAGGTAACCGATACACCAGTCGCGCCCTGAGACGATCAACCCGAGTTTACACAATGGTTCCTCGATTTCGGTATATTGAAGCTTTGCGTTCGTTTGGATGATTGGAGGGCTCTTCTGATGCATGAATTTCATGTATTTGAGTGAAACGAAGGTAATAGACACACTAGTCGCGCCCTGACACGATCAACCCGAGTTTACACAACGGTTCCTCGATTTCGGTATATTGAGGCTTTACGTTCGTTTGGATGATTGGAGGGCTCTTCGGATGCATGAATTTTATGTATTTGAGTGAAACGAAGGTAATAGACACACTAGTCGCGCCCTGACACGATCAACCCGAGTTTGCACAACGGTTCCTCGATTTCGGTATATTGAGGCATTGCGTTCGTTTGGTTGATTGGAGTGCTCTTCTGATCCATGAATTTCATGTATTTGAGTGAAACGAAGTTAATCGACACACTAGTCGCGCCCTGAGACAATCAACCCGAGTTTACACAACAATTCCTCGATTTCGGTATATTGAGGCTTTGCGTTCGTTTGGATGATTGGAGTGCTCTTCTGATGCATGAATTTCATGTATTTGAATGAAATGAACGTAATCGACACACAAGTCGCGCCCTGACACTATTAACCCGAGTTTGCACAACGGTTCCCCGATTTCGGTATATTGAGGCTTTGCGTTCGTTTGGATGATTGGAGGGCACTTCTGATGCATGAATTTCATGTATTTGAGTGAACCGAAGGTAATCGACATACTAGTCGCGCTCTGACACGATCAACCCGAGTTTGCATAACGGTTCCTCGATTTCGGTATATTGAGGCTTTGCGTTCGTTTGGATGATTGGAGGGCTCTTCTGATGCATGAATTTCATGTATTTGAGTGAACCGAAGGTAATCGACACACTAGTCGCGCCCTGAGACGATCAACCCGAGTTTACACAACAATTCCTCGATTTCGGTATATTGAAGCTTTGCGTTCGTTTGGATGATTGGAGGGCTCTTCTGATGCATGAATTTCATGTATTTGAGTGAACCGAAGATAATCGACACACCAGTCGCGCCCTGACACGATCAACCCGAGTTTCCACAACGGTTCCTCGATTTCGGTATATTGAGGCTTTGCGTTCGTTTGGATGATTGGAGGGCTCTTCTGATGCATGAATTTCATGTATTTGAGTGAACCGAAGGTAATCGACACACTAGTCGCGCCCTGACACGATCAACCCGAGTTTGCATAACGGAACCTCGATTTCGGTATATTGAGGCTTTGCGTTCGTTTGGATGATTGGAGGGCTCTTCTGATGCATGAATTTCATGTATTAGAGTGAATAGAAGATAATCGACACACCAGTGCCCTGACACGATCAACCCGAGTTTGCACATCGGTTTCTCGATGTTGGTATATCGAGGCCTTTGCTTTCGTTTGGGTGTTTGCAGGCCACTTGTGGTTGATGAATTTCATGTATTTGAATGAAACGAAGGTAATCGACACACAAGTCGCGCCCAGGAGCACTCGCATCGAGTTTGCACAACGATTTCTCGATTTCAGTGTATCGAGGGTTTGCGTTGGTTTCGATATTTGCTGGTCGCTTCTGATGCATGAATTTCATGTATTTGAATGAAATAAACGTAATCGACACACAAGTCGCGCCCTGAGACGATCAACGCGAGTTTGCACAACGGTTCCCCGATTTCGGTATATTGAGGCTTTGCGTTCGTTTGGATGATTGGAGGGCGCTTCTGATGCATGAATTTCATGTATTTGAGTGAACCGAAGGTAATCGACACACTAGTCGCGCCCTGACACGATCAACCCGAGTTTGCATAACGGTTCCTCGATTTCGGTATATTGAGGCTTTGCGTTCGTTTGGATGATTGGAGGGCTCTTCTGATGCATGAATTTCATGTATTTGAGTGAACCGAAGATAATCGACACACCAGTCGCGCCCTGACACGATCAACCCGAGTTTCCACAACGGATCCTCGATTTCGGTATATTGAGGCTTTGCGTTCGTTTGGATGATTGGAGGGCTCTTCTGATGCATGAATTTCATGTATTTGAGTGAACCGAAGATAATCGACACACTAGTCGCGCCCTGACACGATCAACCCGAGTTTGCATAACGGTTCCTCGATTTCGGTATATTGAGGCTTTGCGTTCGTTTGGATGATTGGAGGGCTCTTCTGATGCATGAATTTCATGTACTTGAATAAAATGCAGGATATCGACACACAAGTCGCGACCTGGCACGATCAACCAGAGTTTCCACAACGGTTTCTCGATTTCGGTAGATCGAGGCTTTGCGTTCGTTTGGATGATTGGAGGTCGCTTCAGATGCATGATTTTCATGTATTCGAGTGAAATGGAGGTAATCGGCAAGCAATACACGCACTGAAACTTTCGCCGCGAGTTTGCACAACGATTTCTGGATTTCGGTATATCGGGTCCTTTGCGTTCGTTTCGGTAATTGCAGGCCACTTCTGATGGATGATTTTTATGTATTCGAGTGAAATGAAGGTAATCGATACACCAGTCGCGCCCTGAGACGATCAACCCGAGTTTCCACTACGGTTCCTCGATTTCGGTATATTGAGGCTTTGCGTTCGTTTGGATGATTGGAGGGCTCTTCTGATGCATGAATTTCATGAATTTGAATGAAATGAAGGTTATCGACACAACAGTCGCGCCCTGACACGATCAACCCGAGTTTCGACAACGGTTCCTCGATATCGGTATATTGAGGCTTTGCGTTCGTTTGGATGATTGGAGCGCTCTTCTGATGCATGAATTACATGTATTTGAATAAAATTCAGGATATCTACATGAAAGTCGCGACCTGGCACGATCAACCCGAGTTTCCACAACGGTTTCTCGATTTCGGTAGATCGAGGCTTTGCGTTCGTTTGGATGATTGGAGGTCGCTTCAGATGCATGATTTTCATGTATTCGAGTGAAATGGAGGTAATCGACAAACAATACACGCACTGAAAATTTTGCCGCGAGTTTGCACAACGATTTCTGGATTTCGGTATATCGAGTCCTTTGCGTTCGTTTCGGTATTTGCAGGCCACTTCTGATGGATGATTTTTATGTATTCGAGTGGAATGAAGGTAATGGATACACCAGTCGCGCCCTGAGACGATCAACCCGAGTTTAAACAATGGTTCCTCGATTTCGGTATATTGAGGCTTTGCGTTCGTTTGGATGATTGGAGGGCTCTTCTGATGCATGAATTTCATGTATTTGAATAAAATGCAGGATACCGACACACATGTCGCGAACTGGCACGATCAACCCGAGTTTCCACAACGGTTTCTCGATTTCGGTATATGGAGGCTTTGCGTTCGTTTGGATGATTGGAGGGCTCTTCTGATGCATGAATTTCATGAATTTGAATGAAATGAAGGTTATCGACACACCAGTCGCGCCCTGACACGATCAACCCGAGTTTCCACAACGGTTCCCGATTTCGGTATATTGAGGCTTTGCGTTCGTTTGGGTATTTGCAGGCCACTTCTGATGGATGATTTTTATGTATTCGAGTGAAATGAAGGTAATCGACACACCAGTCGCGCCCTGAGACGATCAACCCGAGTTTGCATAACGGTTCCTCGATTTCGGTATATTGAGGCTTTGCGTTCGTTTGGATGATTGGAGGGCTCTTCTGATGCATGAATTTCATGTATTTGAATAAAATGCAGGATACCGACACACAAGTCGCGACCTGGCACGATCAACCCGAGTTTCCACAACGGTTTCTCGATTTCGGTATATTGAGGCTTTGCGTTCGTTTGGATGATTGGAGGGTTCTTCTGATGCATGAATTTCATGAATTTGAATGAAATGAAGGTTATCGACACACCAGTCGCGCCCTGACACGATCAACCCGAGTTTCCACAACGGTTCCTCGATTTCGGTATATTGAGGCTTTGCGTTCGTTTGGATGATTGGAGGGCTCTTCTGATGCATGAATTTCATGTATTTGAGTGAACCGAAGGTAATCGACACACTAGTCGCGCCCTGACACGATCAACCCGAGTTTGCATAACGGTTCCTCTATTTCGGTATATTGAGGCTTTGCGTTCGTTTTGATGATTGGCGGTCGCTTCAGATGCATGAATTTCATGTATTTGAATGGAATGGATGTAATCGACAAACAATACACGCACTGAAACTTTCGCCGCGAGTTTGTACAACGATTTCTGGATTTCGGTATATCGAGGCCTTTGCGTTCGTTTGGGTATTTGCAGGCCACTTCTGATGGATGATTTTTATGTATTCGAGTGAAATGAAGGTAATCGACACACCAGTCGCGCCCTGAGACGATCAACCCGAGTTTACACAACGGTTCCTCTATTTCGGTATATTGAGGCTTTGCGTTAGGTTGGATGATTGGAGGGCTCTTCTGATCCATGAATTTCATGTATTTGAGTGAAACGAAGTCAATCGACACACTAGTCGCGCCCTGAGACGATCAACCCGAGTTTACACAACAATTCCTCGATTTCGGTATATTGAGGCTTTGCGTTCGTTTGGATGATTGGAGTGCTCTTCTGATGCATGAATTTCATGTATTTGAATGAAATGAAGGTAACCGACACACAAGTCGCGCCCTGACACGATCAACCCGAGTTTGCACAACGGTTCCCCGATTTCGGTATATTGAGGCTTTGCGTTCGTTTGGATGATTGGAGTGCTCTTCTGATGCATGAATTTCATGTATTTGAATGAAATGAACGTAATCGACACACAAGTCGCGCCCTGACACGATCAACCCGAGTTTGCACAACGGTTCCCCGATTTCGGTATATTGAGGCTTTGCGTTCGTTTGGACGATTGGAGGGCGAGTCTGATGCATGAATTTCGTGTATTTGAATAAAATAAAGGTTATCGACACACCAGTCGCGCCCTGACACGATCAACCCGAGTTTGCACGACGGTTCCTCGATTTCGGTATATTGAGGCTTTGCGTTCGTTTGGATGATTGGAGTTCGCTTCAGATGCATGATTTTCATGTATTCCAGTGAACTGGAGGTAATCGACAAACCATACACGCACTGAAACTTTCCCCGCGAGTTTGCACAACGATTTCTGGATTTCGGTATATCGAGGCCTTTGCGTTCGTTTCGGTATTTGCAGGCCACTTCTGATTGATGATTTTTATGTATTTGAGTGAAATGAACGTAATCGATACATCAGTCGCGCTCTGAGACTATCAATCCGAGTTTGCACAACGATTTCTGGATTTCGGTATATCGAGGCCTTTGCGTTCGTTTCGGTATTTCCAGGCCACTTCTGATGGATGAATTTCATGTATTTGAGTGAAACGAAGGTAATCGACACACTAATCGCGCCCTGGAACAATCGCATCGAGTTTGCACAACGATTTCTCGATTTCGGTATATAGAGGGTTTCCGTTGGTTGTGATGTTTGTAGGTCGCTTCTGATGCATGATTTTTATGTATTCGAGAGAAATGAAGGTAATCGATACACCAGTCGCGCCCTGAGACGATCAACCTGAATTTGCACAAAGGTTCCTCGATTTCGATATATTGAGGCTTTGCGTTCGTTTGGATGATTGGAGGGCGCTTCTAATGCATGAATTTCATGTATTTGAGTGAACCGAAGGTAATCGACACACTAGTAGCGCACTGACACGATCAACCCGAGTTTGCATAACGGTTCCTCGATTTCGTTATATTGAGGCTTTGCGTACGTTTGGATGATTGGAGGGCTCTTCTGATGCATGAATTTCATGTATTTGAATAAAATGCAGTATATCGACACACAAGTCGCGACCTGGCACGATCAAACCGAGTTTGCATAACGGTTCCTCGATTTCGGTATATTGAGGCTTTGCGTTCGTTTGGATGATTGGAGGGCGCGTCTGATGCATGAATTTCGTGTATTTGAATAAAATAAAGGTTATCGACACACCAGTCGCGCCCTGACACGATCAACCCGAGTTTGCACGACGTTTCCTCGATTTCGGTATATTGAGGCTTTGTGTTCGTTTGGATGATTGGAGTTCGCTTCAGATGCATGATTTTCATGTATTCCAGTGAACTGGAGGTAATCGACAAACCATACACGCACTGAAACTTTCCCCGCGAGTTTGCACAACGATTTCTGGATTTCGGTATATCGAGGCCTTTGCGTTCGTTTCGGTATTTGCAGGCCACTTCTGATCCATGAATTTCATGTATTTGAGTGAAACGAAGTCAATCGACACACTAGTCGCGCTCTGAGACGATCAACCCGAGTTTACACAACGATTTCTGGATTTCGGTATATCGAGGCCTTTGCGTTCGTTTCGGTATTTCCAGGCCACTTCTGATGGATGAATTTCATGTATTTGAGTGAAACGAAGGTAATCGACACACTAATCGCGCCCTGGAACAATCGCATCGAGTTTGCACAACGATTTCTCGATTTCGGTATATAGAGGGTTTCCGTTGGTTGTGATGTTTGTAGGTCGCTTCTGATGCATGATTTTTATGTATTCGAGAGAAATGAAGGTAATCGATACACCAGTCGCGCCCTGAGACGATCAACCTGAATTTGCACAAAGGTTCCTCGATTTCGGTATATTGAGGCTTTGCGTTCGTTTGGATGATTGGAGGGCGCTTCTAATGCATGAATTTCATGTATTTGAGTGAACCGAAGGTAATCGACACACTAGTAGCGCACTGACACGATCAACCCGAGTTTGCATAACGGTTCCTCGATTTCGTTATATTGAGGCTTTGCGTACGTTTGGATGATTGGAGGGCTCTTCTGATGCATGAATTTCATGTATTTGAATAAAATGCAGTATATCGACACACAAGTCGCGACCTGGCACGATCAAACCGAGTTTGCATAACGGTTCCTCGATTTCGGTATATTGAGGCTTTGCGTTCGTTTGGATGATTGGAGGGCGCGTCTGATGCATGAATTTCGTGTATTTGAATAAAATAAAGGTTATCGACACACCAGTCGCGCCCTGACACGATCAACCCGAGTTTGCACGACGTTTCCTCGATTTCGGTATATTGAGGCTTTGCGTTCGTTTGGATGATTGGAGTTCGCTTCAGATGCATGATTTTCATGTATTCCAGTGAACTGGAGGTAATCGACAAACCATACACGCACTGAAACTTTCCCCGCGAGTTTGCACAACGATTTCTGGATTTCGGTATATCGAGGCCTTTGCGTTCGTTTCGGTATTTGCAGGCCACTTCTGATTGATGATTTTTATGTATTTGAGTGAAATGAACGTAATCGATACATCAGTCGCGCTCTGAGACTATCAATCCGAGTTTGCACAACGATTTCTGGATTTCGGTATATCGAGGCCTTTGCGTTCGTTTCGGTATTTCCAGGCCACTTCTGATGGATGAATTTCATGTATTTGAGTGAAACGAAGGTAATCGACACACTAATCGCGCCCTGGAACAATCGCATCGAGTTTGCACAACGATTTCTCGATTTCGGTATATCGAGGGTTTCCGTTGGTTGTGATGTTTGTAGGTCGCTTCTGATGCATGATTTTTATGTATTCGAGAGAAATGAAGGTAATCGATACACCAGTCGCGCCCTGAGACGATCAACCTGAATTTGCACAAAGGTTCCTCGATTTCGTTATATTGAGGCTTTGCGTACGTTTGGATGATTGGAGGGCTCTTCTGATGCATGAATTTCATGTATTTGAATAAAATGCAGTATATCGACACACAAGTCGCGACCTGGCACGATCAAACCGAGTTTGCATAACGGTTCCTCGATTTCGGTATATTGAGGCTTTGCGTTCGTTTGGATGATTGGAGGGCGCGTCTGATGCATGAATTTCGTGTATTTGAATAAAATAAAGGTTATCGACACACCAGTCGCGCCCTGACACGATCAACCGGAGTTTGCACGACGGTTCCTCGATTTCGGTATATTGAGGCTTTGCGTTCGTTTGGATGATTGGAGGTCGCTTCAGATGCATGATTTTCATGTATTCGAGTGAAATGGAGGTAACCGACAAACCATACACGCACTGAAACTTTCGCCGCGAGTTTGCACATCGGTTTCTCGATGTCGGTATATCGAGGCCTTTGCTTTCATTTGGATGATTGGAGGGCTCTTCTGATCCATGAATTTCATGTATTTGAGTGAAACGAAGTCAATCGACACACTAGTCGCGCCCTGAGACGATCAACCCGAGTTTACACAACAATTCCTCGATTTCGGTATAATGAGGCTTTGCGTTCGTTTGGATGATTGGAGTGCTCTTCTGATGCATGAATTTCATGTATTTGAATAAAATGAACGTAATCGACACACAAGTCGCGCCCTGACACGATCAACCCGAGTTTGCACAACGGTTCCCCGATTTCGGTATATTGAGGCTTTGCGTTCGTTTGGATGATTGGAGGGCGCTTCTGATGCATGAATTTCATGTATTTGAGTGAACCGAAGGTAATCGACACACTAGTCGCGCCCTGACACGATCAACCCGAGTTTGCATAACGGTTCCTCGATTTCGGTATATTGAGGCTTTGCGTTCGTTTGGATGATTGGAGGGCACTTCTGATGCATGAATTTCATGTATTTGAGTGAACCGTAGGTAATCGACACACTAGTCGCGCCCTGACACGATCAACCCGAGTTTGCATAACGGAACCTCGATTTCGGTTTATTGAGGCTTTGCGTTCGTTTGGATGATTGGAGGGCTCTTCTGATGCATGAATTTCATGTATTTGAGTGAACCGAAGATAATCGACACACCAGTCGCGCCCTGACACGATCAACCCGAGTTTCCACAACGGTTCCTCGATTTCGGTATATTGAGGCTTTGCGTTCGTTTGGATGATTGGAGGGCTCGTCTGATGCATGAATTTCATGTATTTGAGTGAACCGAAGATAATCGACACACTAGTCGCGCCCTGACACGATCAACCCGAGTTTGCATAACGGTTCCTCGATTTCGGTATATTGGGGCTTTGCGTTCGTTTGGATGATTGGAGGGCTCTTCTGATGCATGAATTTCATGAATTTGAATGAAATGCAGGATATTGACACACAAGTCGCGACCTGGCACGATCAACCCGAGTTTCCACAACGGTTTCTCGATTTCGGTAGATCGAGGCTTTGCGTTCGTTTGGATGATTGGAGGGCTCTTCTGATGCATGAATTTTATGTATTTGACTGAAACGAAGGTAATAGACACACTAGTCGCGCCCTGACACGATCAACCCGAGTTTGCACAACGGTTCCTCGATTTCGGTATATTGAGGCATTGCGTTCGTTTGGATGATTGGAGTGCTCTTCTGATCCATGAATTTCATGTATTTGAGTGAAACGAAGTCAATCGACACACTAGTCCCGCCCTGAGACGATCAACCCGAGTTTACACAACAATTCCTCGATTTCGGTATATTGAGGCTTTGCGTTCGTTTGGATGATTGGAGGGCGCTTCTGATGCATGAATTTCATGTATTTGAGTGAACCGAAGGTAATCGACACACTAGTCGCGCCCTGACACGATCAACCCGAGTTTGCATAACGGTTCCTCGATTTCGGTATATTAAGGCTTTGCGTTCGTTTGGATGATTGGAGGGCTCTTCTGATGCATGAATTTCATGTATTTGAGTGAACCGAAGGTAATCGACACACTAGTCGCGCCCTGACACGATCAACCCGAGTTTGCATAACGGAACCTCGATTTCGGTATATTGAGGCTTTGCGTTCGTTTGGATGATTGGAGGGCTCTTCTGATGCATGAATTTCATGTATTTGAATGAAATGAACGTAATCGACACACTAGTCGCGCCCTGACACGATCAACCCGAGTTTGCACAACGGTTCCCCGATTTCGGTATATTGAGGCTTTGCGTTCGTTTGTATGATTGGAGGGCGCTTCTGATGCATGAATTACATGTATTTGAGTGAACCGAAGGTAATCGACACACTAGTCGCGCCCTGACACGATCAACCCGAGTTTGCATGACGGAACCTCGATTTCGGTATATTGAGGCTTTGCGTTCGTTTGGATGATTGGAGGGCTCTTCTGATGCATGAATTTCATGTATTTGAGTGAACCGAAGGTAATCGACACACTAGTCGCGCCCTGACACGATCAACCCGAGTTTGCATAACGGAACCTCGATTTCGGTATATTGAGGCTTTGCGTTCGTTTGGATGATTGGAGTGCTCTTCTGATGCATGAATTTCATGTATTTGAATGAAATGAAGGTAATCGACACACAAGTCGCGCCCTGACACGATCAACCCGAGTTTGCACAACGGTTCCCCGATTTCGGTATATTGAGGCTTTGCGTTCGTTTGGATGATTGGAGGGCGAGTCTGATGCATGAATTTCGTGTATTTGAATAAAATAAAGGTTATCGACACACCAGTCGCGCCCTGACACGATCAACCCGAGTTTGCACGACGGTTCCTCGATTTCGGTATATTGAGGCTTTGCGTTCGTTTGGATGATTGGAGTTCGCTTCAGATGCATGATTTTCATGTATTCCAGTGAACTGGAGGTAATCGACAAACCATACACGCACTGAAACTTTCCCCGCGAGTTTGCACAACGATTTCTGGATTTCGGTATATCGAGGCCTTTGCGTTCGTTTCGGTATTTGCAGGCCACTTCTGATTGATGATTTTTATGTATTTGAGTGAAATGAACGTAATCGATACATCAGTCGCGCTCTGAGACTATCAATCCGAGTTTGCACAACGATTTCTGGATTTCGGTATATCGAGGCCTTTGCGTTCGTTTCGGTATTTCCAGGCCACTTCTGATGGATGAATTTCATGTATTTGAGTGAAACGAAGGTAATCGACACACTAATCGCGCCCTGGAACAATCGCATCGAGTTTGCACAACGATTTCTCGATTTCGGTATATCGAGGGTTTCCGTTGGTTGTGATGTTTGTAGGTCGCTTCTGATGCATGATTTTTATGTATTCGAGAGAAATGAAGGTAATCGATACACCAGTCGCGCCCTGAGACGATCAACCTGAATTTGCACAAAGGTTCCTCGATTTCGGTATATTGAGGCTTTGCGTTCGTTTGGATGATTGGAGGGCGCTTCTAATGCATGAATTTCATGTATTTGAGTGAACCGAAGGTAATCGACACACTAGTAGCGCACTGACACGATCAACCCGAGTTTGCATAACGGTTCCTCGATTTCGTTATATTGAGGCTTTGCGTACGTTTGGATGATTGGAGGGCTCTTCTGATGCATGAATTTCATGTATTTGAATAAAATGCAGTATATCGACACACAAGTCGCGACCTGGCACGATCAAACCGAGTTTGCATAACGGTTCCTCGATTTCGGTATATTGAGGCTTTGCGTTCGTATGGATGATTGGAGGGCGCGTCTGATGCATGAATTTCGTGTATTTGAATAAAATAAAGGTTATCGACACACCAGTCGCGCCCTGACACGATCAACCGGAGTTTGCACGACGGTTCCTCGATTTCGGTATATTGAGGCTTTGCGTTCGTTTGGATGATTGGAGGTCGCTTCAGATGCATGATTTTCATGTATTCGAGTGAAATGGAGGTAACCGACAAACCATACACGCACTGAAACTTTCGCCGCGAGTTTGCACATCGGTTTCTCGATGTCGGTATATCGAGGCCTTTGCTTTCATTTGGATGATTGGAGGGCTCTTCTGATCCATGAATTTCATGTATTTGAGTGAAACGAAGTCAATAGACACACTAGTCGCGCCCTGAGACGATCAACCCGAGTTTACACAACAATTCCTCGATTTCGGTATAATGAGGCTTTGCGTTCGTTTGGATGATTGGAGTGCTCTTCTGATGCATGAATTTCATGTATTTGAATGAAATGAACGTAATCGACACACAAGTCGCGCCCTGACACGATCAACCCGAGTTTGCACAACGGTTCCCCGATTTCGGTATATTGAGGCTTTGCGTTCGTTTGGATGATTGGAGGGCGCTTCTGATGCATGAATTTCATGTATTTGAGTGAACCGAAGGTAATCGACACACTAGTCGCGCCCTGACACGATCAACCCGAGTTTGCATAACGGTTCCTCGATTTCGGTATATTGAGGCTTTGCGTTCGTTTGGATGATTGGAGGGCACTTCTGATGCATGAATTTCATGTATTTGAGTGAACCGAAGGTAATCGACACACTAGTCGCGCCCTGACACGATCAACCCGAGTTTGCATAACGGAACCTCGATTTCGGTATATTGAGGCTTTGCGTTCGTTTGGATGATTGGAGGGCTCTTCTGATGCATGAATTTCATGTATTTGAGTGAACCGAAGATAATCGACACACCAGTCGCGCCCTGACACGATCAACCCGAGTTTCCACAACGGTTCCTCGATTTCGGTATATTGAGGCTTTGCGTTCGTTTGGATGATTGGAGAGCTCGTCTGATGCATGAATTTCATGTATTTGAGTGAACCGAAGATAATCGACACACTAGTCGCGCCCTGACACGATCAACCCGAGTTTGCATAACGGTTCCTCGATTTCGGTATATTGGGGCTTTGCGTTCGTTTGGATGATTGGAGGGCTCTTCTGATGCATGAATTTCATGAATTTGAATGAAATGCAGGATATTGACACACAAGTCGCGACCTGGCACGATCAACCCGAGTTTCCACAACGGTTTCTCGATTTCGGTAGATCGAGGCTTTGCGTTCGTTTGGATGATTGGAGGGCTCTTCTGATGCATGAATTTTATGTATTTGACTGAAACGAAGGTAATAGACACACTAGTCGCGCCCTGACACGATCAACCCGAGTTTGCACAACGGTTCCTCGATTTCGGTATATTGAGGCATTGCGTTCGTTTGGATGATTGGAGTGCTCTTCTGTTCCATGAATTTCATGTATTTGAGTGAAACGAAGTCAATCGACACACTAGTCGCGCCCTGAGACGATCAACCCGAGTTTACACAACAATTCCTCGATTTCGGTATATTGAGGCTTTGCGTTCGTTTGGATGATTGGAGGGCGCTTCTGATGCATGAATTTCATGTATTTTAGTGAACCGAAGGTAATCGACACACTAGTCGCGCCCTGACACGATCAACCCGAGTTTGCATAACGGTTCCTCGATTTCGGTATATTAAGGCTTTGCGTTCGTTTGGATGATTGGAGGGCTCTTCTGATGCATGAATTTCATGTATTTGAGTGAACCGAAGGTAATCGACACACTAGTCGCGCCCTGACACGATCAACCCGAGTTTGCATAACGGAACCTCGATTTCGGTATATTGAGGCTTTGCGTTCGTTTGGATGATTGGAGGGCTCTTCTGATGCATGAATTTCATGTATTTGAATGAAATGAACGTAATCGACACACTAGTCGCGCCCTGACACGATCAACCCGAGTTTGCACAACGGTTCCCCGATTTCGGTATATTGAGGCTTTGCGTTCGTTTGGATGATTGGAGGGCGCTTCTGATGCATGAATTACATGTATTTGAGTGAACCGAAGGTAATCGACACACTAGTCGCGCCCTGACACGATCAACCCGAGTTTGCATGACGGAACCTCGATTTCGGTATATTGAGGCTTTGCGTTCGTTTGGATGATTGGAGGGCTCTTCTGATGCATGAATTTCATGTATTTGAGTGAACCGAAGGTAATCGACACACCAGTCGCGCCCTGACACGATCAACCCGAGTTTCCACAACGGTTCTTCGATTTCCGTATATTGAGGCTTTGCGTTCGTTTGGATGATTGGAGGGCTCTTCTGATGCATGAATTTCATGTACTTGAATAAAATGCAGGTTATCGACAAACAAGTCGCGACCTGGCACGATCAACCCGAGTTTCCACATCGGTTTCTCGATTTCGGTAGATCGAGGCTTTGCGTTCGTTTGGGTGTTTGCAGGCCACTTGTGGTTGATGAATTTCATGTATTTGAATGAAACGAAGGTAATCGACACACAAGTCGCGCCCAGGAGCACTCGCATCGAGTTTGCACAACGATTTCTCGATTTCAGTGTATCGAGGGTTTGCGTTGGTTTCGATATTTGCAGGTCGCTTCTGATGCATTATTTTTATGTATTCGAGTAAAATAAAGGTAATCGACACACCAGTCGCGTCCTGAGATGATCAACCCGAGTTTACACAACGGTTCCTCGATTTCGGTATATTGAGGCTGTGCGTTCGTTTCGATGATTGGAGGGCTCTTCTGATGCATGAGTTTCATGTATTTGAGTGAAACGAAGGTAATCGACACACTAGTCGCGCCCTGACACGATCAACCCGAGTTTGCACAACGGTTCCTCGATTTCGGTATATTGAGGCATTGCGTTCGTTTGGATGATTGGAGGGCTCTTCTGATCCATGAATTTCATGTATTTGAGGGAAACAAAGTTAATCGACACACTAGTCGCGCCCTGAGACGATCAACCCGAGTTTCCACAACGGTTCCTCGATTTCGGTATATTGAGGCTTTGCGTTCGTTTGGATGATTGGAGGGCTCTTCTGATGCATGAATTTCATGAATTTGAATTAAATGAAGGTTATCGACACAACAGTCGCGCCCTGACACGATCAACCCGAGTTTCCACAACGGTTCCTCGATTTCGGTATATTGAGGCTTTGCGTTCGTTTGGATGATTGGAGCGCTCTTCTGATGCATGAATTACATGTATTTGAATAAAATGCAGGATATCGACACACAAGTCGCGACCTGGCACGATCAACCCGAGTTTCCACAACGGTTTCTCGATTTCGGTAGATCGAGGCTTTGCGTTGGTTTGGATGATTGGAGGTCGCTTCAGATGCATGATTTTCATGTATTCGAGTGAAATGGAGGTAATCGACAAACAATACACGCACTGAAACTTTCGCCGCGAGTTTGCACAACGATTTCTGGATTTCGGTATATCGATTCCTTTGCGTTCGTTTCGGTATTGGCAGGCCACTTCTGATGGATCATTTTTATGTATTCGAGTGCAATGAAGGTAATAGATATACCAGTCGCGCCCTGACACGATCAACCCGAGTTTGCACATCGGTTTCTCGATGTCGGTATATCGAGGCCTTTGCTTTCGTTTGGGTGTTTGCAGGCCACTTGTGGTTGATGAATTTCATGTATTTGAATGAATCGAAGGTAATCGACACACAAGTCGCGCCCAGGAGCACTCGCATCGAGTTTGCACAACGATTTCTCGATTTCAGTGTATCGAGGGTTTGCGTTGGTTTCGATATTTGCAGGTCGCTTCTGATGCATTATTTTTATGTATTCGAGTAAAATAAAGGTAATCGACACACCAGTCGCGTCCTGAGATGATCAACCCGAGTTTACACAACGGTTCCTCGATTTCGGTATATTGAGGCTGTGCGTTCGTTTGGATGATTGGAGGGCTCTTCTGATGCATGAATTTCATGTATTTGAGTGAAACGAAGGTAATCGACACACTAGTCGCGCCCTGACACGATCAACCCGAGTTTGCACAACGGTTCCCCGATTTCGGTATATTGAGGCTTTGCGTTCGTTTGGATGATTGGAGGGCGCTTCTGATGCATGAATTTCATGTATTTGAGTGAACCGAAGGTAATCGACACACTAGTCGCGCCCTGACACGATCAACCCGAGTTTGCATAACGGTTCCTCGATTTCGGTATATTGAGGCTTTGCGTTCGTTTGGATGATTGGAGGGCACTTCTGATGCATGAATTTCATGTATTTGAGTGAACCGAAGGTAATCGACACACTAGTCGCGCCCTGACACGATCAACCCGAGTTTGCATAACGGAACCTCGATTTCGGTATATTGAGGCTTTGCGTTCGTTTGGATGATTGGAGGGCTCTTCTGATGCATGAATTTCATGTATTTGAGTGAACCGAAGATAATCGACACACCAGTCGCGCCCTGACACGATCAACCCGAGTTTCCACAACGGTTCCTCGATTTCGGTATATTGAGGCTTTGCGTTCGTTTGGATGATTGGAGGGCTCTTCTGATGCATGAATTTCATGTATTTGAGTGAACCGAAGATAATCGACACACTAGTCGCGCCCTGACACGATCAACCCGAGTTTGCATAACGGTTCCTCGATTTCGGTATATTGGGGCTTTGCGTTCGTTTGGATGATTGGAGGGCTCTTCTGATGCATGAATTTCATGAATTTGAATGAAATGCAGGATATTGACACACAAGTCGCGACCTGGCACGATCAACCCGAGTTTCCACAACGGTTTCTCGATTTCGGTAGATCGAGGCTTTTCGTTCGTTTGGATGATTGGAGGGCTCTTCTGATGCATGAATTTTATGTATTTGACTGAAACGAAGGTAATAGACACACTAGTCGCGCCCTGACACGATCAACCCGAGTTTGCACAACGGTTCCTCGATTTCGGTATATTGAGGCATTGCGTTCGTTTGGATGATTGGAGTGCTCTTCTGATCCATGAATTTCATGTATTTGAGTGAAACGAAGTCAATCGACACACTAGTCGCGCCCTGAGACGATCAACCCGAGTTTACACAACAATTTCTCGATTTCGGTATATTGAGGCTTTGCGTTCGTTTGGATGATTGGAGGGCGCTTCTGATGCATGAATTTCATGTATTTGAGTGAACCGAAGGTAATCGACACACTAGTCGCGCCCTGACACGATCAACCCGAGTTTGCATAACGGTTCCTCGATTTCGGTATATTAAGGCTTTGCGTTCGTTTGGATGATTGGAGGGCTCTTCTGATGCATGAATTTCATGTATTTGAGTGAACCGAAGGTAATCGACACACTAGTCGCGCCCTGACACGATCAACCCGAGTTTGCATAACGGAACCTCGATTTCGGTATATTGAGGCTTTGCGTTCGTTTGGATGATTGGAGGGCTCTTCTGATGCATGAATTTCATGTATTTGAATGAAATGAACGTAATCGACACACTAGTCGCGCCCTGACACGATCAACCCGAGTTTGCACAACGGTTCCCCGATTTCGGTATATTGAGGCTTTGCGTTCGTTTGGATGATTGGAGGGCGCTTCTGATGCATGAATTACATGTATTTGAGTGAACCGAACGTAATCGACACACTAGTCGCGCCCTGACACGATCAACCCGAGTTTGCATGACGGAACCTCGATTTCGGTATATTGAGGCTTTGCGTTCGTTTGTATGATTGGAGGGCTCTTCTGATGCATGAATTTCATGTATTTGAGTGAACCGAAGATAATCGACACACCAGTCGCGCCCTGACACGATCAACCCGAGTTTCCACAACGGTTCTTCGATTTCCGTATATTGAGGCTTTGCGTTCGTTTGGATGATTGGAGGGCTCTTCTGATGCATGAATTTCATGTACTTGAATAAAATGCAGGATATCGACAAACAAGTCGCGACCTGGCACGATCAACCCGAGTTTCCACATCGGTTTCTCGATTTCGGTAGATCGAGGCTTTGCGTTCGTTTGGGTGTTTGCAGGCCACTTGTGGTTGATGAATTTCATGTATTTGAATGAAACGAAGGTAATCGACACACAAGTCGCGCCCAGGAGCACTCGCATCGAGTTTGCACAACGATTTCTCGATTTCAGTGTATCGAGGGTTTGCGTTGGTTTCGATATTTGCAGGTCGCTTCTGATGCATTATTTTTATGTATTCGAGTAAAATAAAGGTAATCGACACACCAGTCGCGTCCTGAGATGATCAACCCGAGTTTACACAACGGTTCCTCGATTTCGATATATTGAGGCTGTGCGTTCGTTTCGATGATTGGAGGGCTCTTCTGATGCATGAATTTCATGTATTTGAGTGAAACGAAGGTAATCGACACACTAGTCGCGCCCTGACACGATCAACCCGAGTTTGCACAACGGTTCCTCGATTTCGGTATATTGAGGCATTGCGTTCGTTTGGATGATTGGAGGGCTCTTCTGATCCATGAATTTCATGTATTTGAGGGAAACGAAGTCAATCGACACACTAGTCGCTCCCTGAGACGATCAACCCGAGTTTCCACAACGGTTCCTCGATTTCGGTATATTGAGGCTTTGCGTTCGTTTGGATGATTGGAGGGCTCTTCTGATGCATGAATTTCATGAATTTGAATTAAATGAAGGTTATCGACACAACAGTCGCGCCCTGACACGATCAACCCGAGTTTCCACAACGGTTCCTCGATTTCGGTATATTGAGGCTTTGCGTTCGTTTGGATGATTGGAGCGCTCTTCTGATGCATGAATTACATGTATTTGAATAAAATGCAGGATATCGACACACAAGTCGCGACCTGGCACGATCAACCCGAGTTTCCACAACGGTTTCTCGATTTCGGTAGATCGAGGCTTTGCGTTGGTTTGGATGATTGGAGGTCGCTTCAGATGCATGATTTTCATGTATTCGAGTGAAATGGAGGTAATCGACAAACAATACACGCACTGAAACTTTCGCCGCGAGTTTGCACAACGATTTCTGGATTTCGGTATATCGATTCCTTTGCGTTCGTTTCGGTATTGGCAGGCCACTTCTGATGGATCATTTTCATGTATTCGAGTGCAATGAAGGTAATAGATACACCAGTCGCGCCCTGAGACGATCAACCCGAGTTTACACAATGGTTCCTCGATTTCGGTATATTGAAGCTTTGCGTTCGTTTGGATGATTGGAGGGCTCTTCTGATGCATGAATTTCATGTATTAGAGTGAATAGAAGATAATCGACACACCAGTGCCCTGACACGATCAACCCGAGTTTGCACGTCGGTTTCTCGATGTCGGTATATCGAGGCCTTTGCTTTCGTTTGGGTGTTTGCAGGCCACTTGTGGTTGATGAATTTCATGTATTTGAATGAATCGAAGGTAATCGACACACAAGTCGCGCCCAGGAGCACTCGCATCGAGTTTGCACAACGATTTCTCGATTTCAGTGTATCGAGGGTTTGCGTTGGTTTCGATATTTGCAGGTCGCTTCTGATGCATTATTTTTATGTATTCGAGTAAAATAAAGGTAATCGACACACCAGTCGCGTCCTGAGATGATCAACCCGAGTTTACACAACGGTTCCTCGATTTCGGTATATTGAGGCTGTGCGTTCGTTTGGATGATTGGAGGGCTCTTCTGATGCATGAATTTCATGTATTTGAGTGAAACGAAGGTAATCGACACACTAGTCGCGCCCTGACACGATCAACCCGAGTTTGCACAACGGTTCCTCGATTTCGGTATATTGAGGCATTGCGTTCGTTTGGATGATTGGAGGGCTCTTCTGATCCATGAATTTCATGTATTTGAGTGAATCGAAGTCAATCGACACACTAGTCGCGCCCTGAGACGATCAACCCGAGTTTACACAACAATTCCTCGATTTCGGTATATTGAGGCTTTGCGTTCGTTTGGATGATTGGAGGGCTCTTCTGATGCATGAATTTCATGTATTTGAGTGAAACGAAGGTAATAGACACACTAGTCGCGCCCTGACACGATCAACCCGAGTTTACACAACGGTTCCTCGATTTCGGTATATTGAGGCTTTACGTTCGTTTGGATGATTGGAGGGCTCTTCTGATGCATGAATTTTATGTATTTGAGTGAAACGAAGGTAATAGACACACTAGTCGCGCCCTGACACGATCAACCCGAGTTTGCACAACGGTTCCTCGATTTCGGTATATTGAGGCATTGCGTTCGTTTGGATGATTGGAGTGCTCTTCTGATCCATGAATTTCATGTATTTGAGTGAAACGAAGTCAATCGACACACTAGTCGCGCCCTGAGACGATCAACCCGAGTTTACACAACAATTCCTCGATTTCGGTATATTGAGGCTTTGCGTTCGTTTGGATGATTGGAGTGCTCTTCTGATGCATGAATTTCATGTATTTGAATGAAATGAACGTAATCGACACACAAGTCGCGCCCTGACACTATTAACCCGAGTTTGCACAACGGTTCCCCGATTTCGGTATATTGAGGCTTTGCGTTCCTTTGGATGATTGGAGGGCACTTCTGATGCATGAATTTCATGTATTTGAGTGAACCGAAGGTAATCGACATACTAGTCGCGCCCAGGAGCACTCGCATCGAGTTTGCACAACGATTTCTCGATTTCAGTGTATCGAGGGTTTGCGTTGGTTTCGATATTTGCAGGTCGCTTCTGATGCATTATTTTTATGTATTCGAGTAAAATAAAGGTAATCGACACACCAGTCGCGTCCTGAGATGATCAACCCGAGTTTACACAACGGTTCCTCGATTTCGGTATATTGAGGCTGTGCGTTCGTTTGGATGATTGGAGGGCTCTTCTGATGCATGAATTTCATGTATTTGAGTGAAACGAAGGTAATCGACACACTAGTCGCGCCCTGACACGATCAACCCGAGTTTGCACAACGGTTCCCCGATTTCGGTATATTGAGGCTTTGCGTTCGTTTGGATGATTGGAGGCCGCTTCTGATGCATGAATTTCATGTATTTGAGTGAACCGAAGGTAATCGACACACTAGTCGCGCCCTGACACGATCAACCCGAGTTTGCATAACGGTTCCTCGATTTCGGTATATTGAGGCTTTGCGTTCGTTTGGATGATTGGAGGGCACTTCTGATGCATGAATTTCATGTATTTGAGTGAACCGAAGGTAATCGACACACTAGTCGCGCCCTGACACGATCAACCCGAGTTTGCATAACGGAACCTCGATTTCGGTATATTGAGGCTTTGCGTTCGTTTGGATGATTGGAGGGCTCTTCTGATGCATGAATTTCATGTATTTGAGTGAACCGAAGATAATCGACACACCAGTCGCGCCCTGACACGATCAACCCGAGTTTCCACAACGGTTCCTCGATTTCGGTATATTGAGGCTTTGCGTTCGTTTGGATGATTGGAGGGCTCTTCTGATGCATGAATTTCATGTATTTGAGTGAACCGAAGATAATCGACACACTAGTCGCGCCCTGACACGATCAACCCGAGTTTGCATAACGGTTCCTCGATTTCGGTATATTGGGGCTTTGCGTTCGTTTGGATGATTGGAGGGCTCTTCTGATGCATGAATTTCATGAATTTGAATGAAATGCAGGATATTGACACACAAGTCGCGACCTGGCACGATCAACCCGAGTTTCCACAACGGTTTCTCGATTTCGGTAGATCGAGGCTTTGCGTTCGTTTGGATGATTGGAGGGCTCTTCTGATGCATGAATTTTATGTATTTGACTGAAACGAAGGTAATAGACACACTAGTCGCGCCCTGACACGATCAACCCGAGTTTGCACAACGGTTCCTCGATTTCGGTATATTGAGGCATTGCGTTCGTTTGGATGATTGGAGTGCTCTTCTGATCCATGAATTTCATGTATTTGAGTGAAACGAAGTCAATCGACACACTAGTCGCGCCCTGAGACGATCAACCCGAGTTTACACAACAATTCCTCGATTTCGGTATATTGAGGCTTTGCGTTCGTTTGGATGATTGGAGGGCTCTTCTGATCCATGAATTTCATGTATTTGAGTGAATCGAAGTCAATCGACACACTAGTCGCGCCCTGAGACGATCAACCCGAGTTTACACAACAATTCCTCGATTTCGGTATATTGAGGCTTTGCGTTCGTTTGGATGATTGGAGGGCTCTTCTGATGCATGAATTTCATGTATTTGAGTGAAACGAAGGTAATAGACACACTAGTCGCGCCCTGACACGATCAACCCGAGTTTACACAACGGTTCCTCGATTTCGGTATATTGAGGCTTTGCGTTCGTTTGGATGATTGGAGGGCTCTTCTGATGCATGAATTTCATGTATTTGAATGAAATGAACGTAATCGACACACTAGTCGCGCCCTGACACGATCAACCCGAGTTTGCACAACGGTTCCCCGATTTCGGTATATTGAGGCTTTGCGTTCGTTTGGATGATTGGAGGGCGCTTCTGATGCATGAATTACATGTATTTGAGTGAACCGAAGGTAATCGACACACTAGTCGCGCCCTGACACGATCAACCCGAGTTTGCACAACGGTTCCTCGATTTCGGTATATTGAGGCATTGCGTTCGTTTGGATGATTGGAGGGCTCTTCTGATCCATGAATTTCATGTACTTGAATAAAATGCAGGATATCGACAAACAAGTCGCGACCTGGCACGATCAACCCGAGTTTCCACATCGGTTTCTCGATTTCGGTAGATCGAGGCTTTGCGTTCGTTTGGGTGTTTGCAGGCCACTTGTGGTTGATGAATTTCATGTATTTGAATGAAACGAAGGTAATCGACACACAAGTCGCGCCCAGGAGCACTCGCATCGAGTTTGCACAACGATTTCTCGATTTCAGTGTATCGAGGGTTTGCGTTGGTTTCGATATTTGCAGGTCGCTTCTGATGCATTATTTTTATGTATTCGAGTAAAATAAAGGTAATCGACACACCAGTCGCGTCCTGAGATGATCAACCCGAGTTTACACAACGGTTCCTCGATTTCGGTATATTGAGGCTGTGCGTTCGTTTGGATGATTGGAGGGCTCTTCTGATGCATGAATTTCATGTATTTGAGTGAAACGAAGGTAATCGACACACTAGTCGCGCCCTGACACGATCAACCCGAGTTTGCACAACGGTTCCTCGATTTCGGTATATTGAGGCATTGCGTTCGTTTGGATGATTGGAGGGCTCTTCTGATGCATGAATTTCATGAATTTGAATTAAATGAAGGTTATCGACACAACAGTCGCGCCCTGACACGATCAACCCGAGTTTCCACAACGGTTCCTCGATTTCGGTATATTGAGGCTTTGCGTTCGTTTGGATGATTGGAGGGCTCTTCTGATGCATGAATTTCATGAATTTGAATTAAATGAAGGTTATCGACACAACAGTCGCGCCCTGACACGATCAACCCGAGTTTCCACAACGGTTCCTCGATTTCGGTATATTGAGGCTTTGCGTTCGTTTGGATGATTGGAGCGCTCTTCTGATGCATGAATTACATGTATTTGAATAAAATGCAGGATATCGACACACAAGTCGCGACCTGGCACGATCAACCCGAGTTTCCACAACGGTTTCTCGATTTCGGTAGATCGAGGCTTTGCGTTGGTTTGGATGATTGGAGGTCGCTTCAGATGCATGATTTTCATGTATTCGAGTGAAATGGAGGTAATCGACAAACAATACACGCACTGAAACTTTCGCCGCGAGTTTGCACAACGATTTCTGGATTTCGGTATATCGATTCCTTTGCGTTCATTTCGGTATTGGCAGGCCACTTCTGATGGATTATTTTTATGTATTCGAGTGCAATGAAGGTAATAGATACACCAGTCGCGCCCTGAGACGATCAACCCGAGTTTACACAATGGTTCCTCGATTTCGGTATATTGAAGCTTTGCGTTCGTTTGGATGATTGGAGGGCTCTTCTGATGCATGAATTTCATGTATTAGAGTGAATAGAAGATAATCGACACACCAGTGCCCTGACACGATCAACCCGAGTTTGCACATCGGTTTCTCGATGTCGGTATATCGAGGCCTTTGCTTTCGTTTGGGTGTTTGCAGGCCACTTGTGGTTGATGAATTTCATGTATTTGAATGACTCGAAGGTAATCGACACACAAGTCGCGCCCAGGAGCACTCGCATCGAGTTTGCACAACGATTTCTCGATTTCAGTGTATCGAGGGTTTGCGTTGGTTTCGATATTTGCTGGTCGCTTCTGATGCATGAATTTCATGTATTTGAATGAAATGAACGTAATCGACACACTAGTCGCGCCCTGACACGATCAACCCGAGTTTGCATAACGGTTCCTCGATTTCGGTATATTGAGGCTTTGCGTTCGTTTGGATGATTGGAGGGCTCTTCTGATGCATGAATTTCATGTATTTGAGTGAACCGAAGATAATCGACACACCAGTCGCGCCCTGACACGATCAACCCGAGTGTCCACAACGGATCCTCGATTTCGGTATATTGAGGCTTTGCGTTCGTTTGGATGATTGGAGGGCTCCTCTGATGCATGAATTTCATGTATTTGAGTGAACCGAAGATAATCGACACACTAGTCGCGCCCTGACACGATCAACCCTAGTTTGCATAACGGTTCCTCGATTTCGGTATATTGAGGCTTTGCGTTCGTTTGGATGATTGGAGGGCTCTTCTGATGCATGAATTTCATGTACTTGAATAAAATGCAGGATATCGACACACAAGTCGCGACCTGGCAGCATCAACCAGAGTTTCCACAACGGTTTCTCGATTTCGGTAGATCGAGGCTTTGCGTTCGTTTGGATGATTGGAGGTCGCTTCAGATGCATGATTTTCATGTATTCGAGTGAAATGGAGGTAATCGGCAAGCAATACACGCACTGAAACTTTCGCCGCGAGTTTGCACAACGATTTCTGGATTTCGGTATATCGGGTCCTTTGCGTTCGTTTCGGTAATTGCAGGCCACTTCTGATGGATGATTTTTATGTATTCGAGTGAAATGAAGGTAATCGATACACCAGTCGCGCCCTGAGACGATCAACCCGAGTTTCCACTACGGTTCCTCGATTTCGGTATATTGAGGCTTTGCGTTCGTTTGGATGATTGGAGGGCTCTTCTGATGCATGAATTTCATGAATTTGAATGAAATGAAGGTTATCGACACAACAGTCGCGCCCTGACACGATCAACCCGAGTTTCGACAACGGTTCCTCGATATCGGTATATTGAGGCTTTGCGTTCGTTTGGATGATTGGAGCGCTCTTCTGATGCATGAATTACATGTATTTGAATAAAATTCAGGATATCTACACACAAGTCGCGACCTGGCACGATCAACCCGAGTTTCCACAACGGTTTCTCGATTTCGGTAGATCGAGGCTTTGCGTTCGTTTGGATTTCATGTATTCGAGTGAAATGGAGGTAATCGACAAACAATACACGCACTGAAACTTTTGCCGCGAGTTTGCACAACGATTTCTGGATTTCGGTATATCGAGTCCTTTGCGTTCGTTTCGGTATCTGCAGGCCACTTTTGATGGATGATTTTTATGTATTCGAGTGGAATGAAGGTAATGGATACACCAGTCGCGCCCTGAGACGATCAACCCGAGTTTACACAATGGTTCCTCGATTTCGGTATATTGAGGCTTTGCGTTCGTTTGGATGATTGGAGGGCTCTTCTGATGCATGAATTTCATGTATTTGAATAAAATGCAGGATACCGACACACATGTCGCGAACTGGCACGATCAACCCGAGTTTCCACAACGGTTTCTCGATTTCGGTATATTGAGGCTTTGCGTTCGTTTGGATGATTGGAGGGCTATTCTGATGCATGAATTTCATGTATTTGAGTGAACCGAAGGTAATCGACACACTAGTCGCGCCCTGACACGATCAACCCGAGTTTGCATAACGGTTCCTCGATTTCGGTATATTGAGGCTTTGCGTTCGTTTGGATGATTGGAGGGCTCGTCTGATGCATGAATTTCATGTATTTGAATAAAATGCAGGATACCGACACACATGTCGCGAACTGGCACGATCAACCCGAGTTTCCACAACGGTTTCTCGATTTCGGTATATGGAGGCTTTGCGTTCGTTTGGATGATTGGAGGGCTCTTCTGATGCATGAATTTCATGAATTTGAATGAAATGAAGGTTATCGACACACCAGTCGCGCCCTGACACGATCAACCCGAGTTTCCACAACGGTTCCTCGATTTCGGTATATTGAGGCTTTGCGTTCGTTTGGGTATTTGCAGGCCACTTCTGATGGATGATTTTTATGTATTCGAGTGAAATGAAGGTAATCGACACACCAGTCGCGCCCTGAGACGATCAACCCGAGTTTGCATAACGGTTCCTCGATTTCGGTATATTGAGGCTTTGCGTTCGTTTGGATGATTGGAGGGCTCTTCTGATGCATGAATTTCATGTATTTGAATAAAATGCAGGATACCGACACACAAGTCGCGACCTGGCACGATCAACCCGAGTTTCCACAACGGTTTCTCGATTTCGGTATATTGAGGCTTTGCGTTCGTTTGGATGATTGGAGGGCTCTTCTGATGCATGAATTTCATGAATTTGAATGAAATGAAGGTTATCGACACACCAGTCGCGCCCTGACACGATCAACCTGAGTTTCCACAACGGTTCCTCGATTTCGGTATATTGAGGCTTTGCGTTCGTTTGGATGATTGGAGGGCTCTTCTGATGCATGAATTTCATGTATTTGAGTGAACCGAAGGTAATCGACACACTAGTCGCGCCCTGACACGATCAACCCGAGTTTGCATAACGGTTCCTCTATTTCGGTATATTGAGGCTTTGCGTTCGTTTTGATGATTGGCGGTCGCTTCAGATGCATGAATTTCATGTATTTGAATGGAATGGATGTAATCGACAAACAATACACGCACTGAAACTTTCGCCGCGAGTTTGTACAACGATTTCTGGATTTCGGTATATCGAGGCCTTTGCGTTCGTTTGGGTATTTGCAGGCCACTTCTGATGGATGATTTTTATGTATTCGAGTGAAATGAAGGTAATCGACACACCAGTCGCGCCCTGAGACGATCAACCCGAGTTTACACAACGGTTCCTCTATTTCGGTATATTGAGGCTTTGCGTTAGGTTGGATGATTGGAGGGCTCTTCTGATCCATGAATTTCATGTATTTGAGTGAAACGAAGTCAATCGACACACTAGTCGCGCCCTGAGACGATCAACCCGAGTTTACACAACAATTCCTCGATTTCGGTATATTGAGGCTTTGCGTTCGTTTGGATGATTGGAGTGCTCTTCTGATGCATGAATTTCATGTATTTGAATGAAATGAAGGTAACCGACACACAAGTCGCGCCCTGACACGATCAACCCGAGTTTGCACAACGGTTCCCCGATTTCGGTATATTGAGGCTTTGCGTTCGTTTGGATGATTGGAGTGCTCTTCTGATGCATGAATTTCATGTATTTGAATGAAATGAAGGTAATCGACACACAAGTCGCGCCCTGACACGATCAACCCGAGTTTGCACAACGGTTCCCCGATTTCGGTATATTGAGGCTTTGCGTTCGTTTGGATTATTGGAGGGCGAGTCTGATGCATGAATTTCGTGTATTTGAATAAAATAAAGGTTACCGACACACCAGTCGCGCCCTGACACGATCAACCCGAGTTTGCACGACGGTTCCTCGATTTCGGTATATTGAGGCTTTGCGTTCGTTTGGATGATTGGAGTTCGCTTCAGATGCATGATTTTCATGTATTCCAGTGAACTGGAGGTAATCGACAAACCATACACGCACTGAAACTTTCCCCGCGAGTTTGCACAACGATTTCTGGATTTCGGTATATCGAGGCCTTTGCGTTCGTTTCGGTATTTCCAGGCCACTTCTGATGGATGAATTTCATGTATTTGAGTGAAACGAAGGTAATCGACACACTAATCGCGCCCTGGAACAATCGCATCGAGTTTGCACAACGATTTCTCGATTTCGGTATATCGAGGGTTTCCGTTGGTTGTGATGTTTGTAGGTCGCTTCTGATGCATGATTTTTATGTATTCGAGAGAAATGAAGGTAATCGATACACCAGTCGCGCCCTGAGACGATCAACCTGAATTTGCACAAAGGTTCCTCGATTTCGGTATATTGAGGCTTTGCGTTCGTTTGGATGATTGGAGGGCGCTTCTAATGCATGAATTTCATGTATTTGAGTGAACCGAAGGTAATCGACACACTAGTAGCGCACTGACACGATCAACCCGAGTTTGCATAACGGTTCCTCGATTTCGTTATATTGAGGCTTTGCGTACGTTTGGATGATTGGAGGGCTCTTCTGATGCATGAATTTCATGTATTTGAATAAAATGCAGTATATCGACACACAAGTCGCGACCTGGCACGATCAAACCGAGTTTGCATAACGGTTCCTCGATTTCGGTATATTGAGGCTTTGCGTTCGTTTCGATGATTGGAGGGCGCGTCTGATGCATGAATTTCGTGTATTTGAATAAAATAAAGGTTATCGACACACCAGTCGCGCCCTGACACGATCAACCGGAGTTTGCACGACGGTTCCTCGATTTCGGTATATTGAGGCTTTGCGTTCGTTTGGATGATTGGAGGTCGCTTCAGATGCATGATTTCCATGTATTCGAGTGAAATGGAGGTAACCGACAAACCATACACGCACTGAAACTTTCGCCGCGAGTTTGCACATCGGTTTCTCGATGTCGGTATATCGAGGCCTTTGCTTTCATTTGGATGATTGGAGGGCTCTTCTGATCCATGAATTTCATGTATTTGAGTGAAACGAAGTCAATCGACACACTAGTCGCGCCCTGAGACGATCAACCCGAGTTTACAGAACAATTCCCCGATTTCGGTATATTGAGGCTTTGCGTTCGTTTGGATGATTGGAGTGCTCTTCTGATGCATGAATTTCGTGTATTTGAATAAAATAAAGGTTATCGACACACCAGTCGCGCCCTGACACAATCAACCCGAGTTTGCACGACGGTTCCTCGATTTCGGTATATTGAGGCTTTGCGTTCGTTTGGATGATTGGAGGGCGCTTCTGATGCATGATTTTCATGTATTCCAGTGAACTGGAGGTAATCGACAAACCATACACGCACTGAAACTTTCCCCGCGAGTTTGCACAACGATTTCTGGATTTCGGTATATCGAGGCCTTTGCGTTCGTTTCGGTATTTGCAGGCCACTTCTGATTGATGATTTTTATGTATTTGAGTGAAATGAACGTAATCGATACATCAGTCGCGCTCTGAGACTATCAATCCGAGTTTGCACAACGATTTCTGGATTTCGGTATATCGAGGCCTTTGCGTTCGTTTCGGTATTTCCAGGCCACTTCTGATGGATGAATTTCATGTATTTGAGTGAAACGAAGGTAATCGACACACTAATCGCGCCCTGGAACAATCGCATCGAGTTTGCACAACGATTTCTCGATTTCGGTATATCGAGGGTTTCCGTTGGTTGTGATGTTTGTAGGTCGCTTCTGATGCATGCTTTTTATGTATTCGAGAGAAATGAAGGTAATCGATACACCAGTCGCGCCCTGAGACGATCAACCTGAATTTGCACAAAGGTTCCTCGATTTCGGTATATTGAGGCTTTGCGTTCGTTTGGATGATTGGAGGGCGCTTCTAATGCATGAATTTCATGTATTTGAGTGAACCGAAGGTAATCGACACACTAGTAGCGCACTGACACGATCAACCCGAGTTTGCATAACGGTTCCTCGATTTCGTTATATTGAGGCTTTGCGTACGTTTGGATGATTGGAGGGCTCTTCTGATGCATGAATTTCATGTATTTGAATAAAATGCAGTATATCGACACACAAGTCGCGACCTGGCACGATCAAACCGAGTTTGCATAACGGTTCCTCGATTTCGGTATATTGAGGCTTTGCGTTCGTTTGGATGATTTTAGGGCGCGTCTGATGCATGAATTTCGTGTATTTGAATAAAATAAAGGTTATCGACACACCAGTCGCGCCCTGACACGATCAACCGGAGTTTGCACGACGGTTCCTCGATTTCGGTATATCGAGGCCTTTGCTTTCATTTGGATGATTGGAGGGCTCTTCTGATCCATGAATTTCATGTATTTGAGTGAAACGAAGTCAATCGACACACTAGTCGCGCCCTGAGACGATCAACCCGAGTTTACACAACAATTCCTCGATTTCGGTATATTGAGGCTTTGCGTTCGTTTGGATGATTGGAGGGCTCTTCTGATCCATGAATTTCATGTATTTGAGTGAATCGAAGTCAATCGACACACTAGTCGCGCCCTGAGACGATCAACCCGAGTTTACACAACAATTCCTCGATTTCGGTATATTGAGGCTTTGCGTTCGTTTGGATGATTGGAGGGCTCTTCTGATGCATGAATTTCATGTATTTGAGTGAAACGAAGGTAATAGACACACTAGTCGCGCCCTGACACGATCAACCCGAGTTTACACAACGGTTCCTCGATTTCGGTATATTGAGGCTTTGCGTTCGTTTGGATGATTGGAGGGCTCTTCTGATGCATGAATTTCATGTATTTGAATGAAATGAACGTAATCGACACACTAGTCGCGCCCTGACACGATCAACCCGAGTTTGCACAACGGTTCCCCGATTTCGGTATATTGAGGCTTTGCGTTCGTTTGGATGATTGGAGGGCGCTTCTGATGCATGAATTACATGTATTTGAGTGAACCGAAGGTAATCGACACACTAGTCGCGCCCTGACACGATCAACCCGAGTTTGCATGACGGAACCTCGATTTCGGTATATTGAGGCATTGCGATCGTTTGGATGATTGGAGGGCTCTTCTGATGCATGAATTTCATGTATTTGAGTGAACCGAATATAATCGACACACCAGTCGCGCCCTGACACGATCAACCCGAGTTTCCACAACGGTTCTTCGATTTCCGTATATTGAGGCTTTGCGTTCGTTTGGATGATTGGAGGGCTCTTCTGATGCATGAATTTCATGTACTTGAATAAAATGCAGGATATCGACAAACAAGTCGCGACCTGGCACGATCAACCCGAGTTTCCACATCGGTTTCTCGATTTCGGTAGATCGAGGCTTTGCGTTCGTTTGGGTGTTTGCAGGCCACTTGTGGTTGATGAATTTCATGTATTTGAATGAAACGAAGGTAATCGACACACAAGTCGCGCCCAGGAGCACTCGCATCGAGTTTGCACAACGATTTCTCGATTTCAGTGTATCGAGGGTTTGCGTTGGTTTCGATATTTGCAGGTCGCTTCTGATGCATTATTTTTATGTATTCGAGTAAAATAAAGGTAATCGACACACCAGTCGCGTCCTGAGATGATCAACCCGAGTTTACACAACGGTTCCTCGATTTCGGTATATTGAGGCTGTGCGTTCGTTTGGATGATTGGAGGGCTCTTCTGATGCATGAATTTCATGTATTTGAGTGAAACGAAGGTAATCGACACACTAGTCGCGCCCTGACACGATCAACCCGAGTTTGCACAACGGTTCCTCGATTTCGGTATATTGAGGCATTGCGTTCGTTTGGATGATTGGAGGGCTCTTCTGATCCATGAATTTCATGTATTTGAGGGAAACGAAGTCAATCGACACACTAGTCGCGCCCTGAGACGATCAACCCGAGTTTCCACAACGGTTCCTCGATTTCGGTATATTGAGGCTTTGCGTTCGTTTGGATGATTGGAGGGCTCTTCTGATGCATGAATTTCATGAATTTGAATTAAATGAAGGTTATCGACACAACAGTCGCGCCCTGACACGATCAACCCGAGTTTCCACAACGGTTCCTCGATTTCGGTATATTGAGGCTTTGCGTTCGTTTGGATGATTGGAGCGCTCTTCTGATGCATGAATTACATGTATTTGAATAAAATGCAGGATATCGACACACAAGTCGCGACCTGGCACGATCAACCCGAGTTTCCACAACGGTTTCTCGATTTCGGTAGATCGAGGCTTTGCGTTGGTTTGGATGATTGGAGGTCGCTTCAGATGCATGATTTTCATGTATTCGAGTGAAATGGAGGTAATCGACAAACAATACACGCACTGAAACTTTCGCCGCGAGTTTGCACAACGATTTCTGGATTTCGGTATATCGATTCCTTTGCGTTCGTTTCGGTATTGGCAGGCCACTTCTGATGGATTATTTTTATGTATTCGAGTGCAATGAAGGTAATAGATACACCAGTCGCGCCCTGAGACGATCAACCCGAGTTTACACAATGGTTCCTCGATTTCGGTATATTGAAGCTTTGCGTTCGTTTGGATGATTGGAGGGCTCTTCTGATGCATGAATTTCATGTATTAGAGTGAATAGAAGATAATCGACACACCAGTGCCCTGACACGATCAACCCGAGTTTGCACATCGGTTTCTCGATGTCGGTATATCGAGGCCTTTGCTTTCGTTTGGGTGTTTGCAGGCCACTTGTGGTTGATGAATTTCATGTATTTGAATGAATCGAAGGTAATCGACACACAAGTCGCGCCCAGGAGCACTCGCATCGAGTTTGCACAACGATTTCTCGATTTCAGTGTATCGAGGGTTTGCGTTGGTTTCGATATTTGCTGGTCGCTTCTGATGCATGAATTTCATGTATTTGAATGAATTGAACGTAATCGACACACAAGTCGCGCCCTGAGACGATCAACGCGAGTTTGCACAACGGTTCCCCGATTTCGGTATATTGAGGCTTTGCGTTCGTTTGGATGATTGGAGGGCGCTTCTGATGCATGAATTTCATGTATTTGAGTGAACCGAAGGTAATCGACACACCAGTCGCGCCCTGAGACGATCAACCCGAGTTTCCACTACGGTTCCTCGATTTCGGTATATTGAGGCTTTGCGTTCGTTTGGATGATTGGAGGGCTCTTCTGATGCATGAATTTCATGAATTTGAATGAAATGAAGGTTATCGACACAACAGTCGCGCCCTGACACGATCAACCCGAGTTTCGACAACGGTTCCTCGATATCGGTATATTGAGGCTTTGCGTTCGTTTGGATGATTGGAGCGCTCTTCTGATGCATGAATTACTTGTATTTGAATAAAATTCAGGATATCTACACACAAGTCGCGACCTGGCACGATCAACCCGAGTTTCCACAACGGTTTCTCGATTTCGGTAGATCGAGGCTTTGCGTTCGTTTGGATTTCATGTATTCGAGTGAAATGGAGGTAATCGACAAACAATACACGCACTGAAACTTTTGCCGCGAGTTTGCACAACGATTTCTGGATTTCGGTATATCGAGTCCTTTGCGTTCGTTTCGGTATCTGCAGGCCACTTCTGATGGATGATTTTTATGTATTCGAGTGGAATGAAGGTAATGGATACACCAGTCGCGCCCTGAGACGATCAACCCGAGTTTACACAATGGTTCCTCGATTTCGGTATATTGAGGCTTTGCGTTCGTTTGGATGATTGGAGGGCTCTTCTGATGCATGAATTTCATGTATTTGAATAAAATGCAGGATACCGACACACATGTCGCGAACTGGCACGATCAACCCGAGTTTCCACAACGGTTTCTCGATTTCGGTATATTGAGGCTTTGCGTTCGTTTGGATGATTGGAGGGCTCTTCTGATGCACGAATTTCATGTATTTGAGTGAACCGAAGGTAATCGACACACTAGTCGCGCCCTGACACGATCAACCCGAGTTTGCATAACGGTTCCTCGATTTCGGTATATTGAGGCTTTGCGTTCGTTTGGATGATTGGAGGGCTCTTCTGATGCATGAATTTCATGTATTTGAATAAAATGCAGGATACCGACACACATGTCGCGAACTGGCACGATCAACCCGAGTTTCCACAACGGTTTCTCGATTTCGGTATATGGAGGCTTTGCGTTCGTTTGGATGATTGGAGGGCTCTTCTGATGCATGAATTTCATGAATTTGAATGAAATGAAGGTTATCGACACACCAGTCGCGCCCTGACACGATCAACCCGAGTTTCCACAACGGTTCCTCGATTTCGGTATATTGAGGCTTTGCGTTCGTTTGGGTATTTGCAGGCCACTTCTGATGGATGATTTTTATGTATTCGAGTGAAATGAAGGTAATCGACACACCAGTCGCGCCCTGAGACGATCAACCCGAGTTTGCATAACGGTTCCTCGATTTCGGTATATTGAGGCTTTGCGTTCGTTTGGATGATTGGAGGGCTCTTCTGATGCATGAATTTCATGTATTTGAATAAAATGCAGGATACCGACACACAAGTCGCGACCTGGCACGATCAACCCGAGTTTCCACAACGGTTTCTCGATTTCGGTATATTGAGGCTTTGCGTTCGTTTGGATGATTGGAGGGCTCTTCTGATGCATGAATTTCATGAATTTGAATGAAATGAAGGTTATCGACACACCAGTCGCGCCCTGACACGATCAACCCGAGTTTCCACAACGGTTCCTCGATTTCGGTATATTGAGGCTTTGCGTTCGTTTGGATGATTGGAGGGCTCTTCTGATGCATGAATTTCATGTATTTGAGTGAACCGAAGGTAATCGACACACTAGTCGCGCCCTGACACGATCAACCCGAGTTTGCATAACGGTTCCTCTATTTCGGTATATTGAGGCTTTGCGTTCGTTTTGATGATTGGCGGTCGCTTCAGATGCATGAATTTCATGTATTTGAATGGAATGGATGTAATCGACAAACAATACACGCACTGAAACTTTCGCCGCGAGTTTGTACAACGATTTCTGGATTTCGGTACATCGAGGCCTTTGCGTTCGTTTGGGTATTTGCAGGCCACTTCTGATGGATGATTTTTATGTATTCGAGTGAAATGAAGGTAATCGACACACCAGTCGCGCCCTGAGACGATCAACCCGAGTTTACACAACGGTTCCTCGATTTCGGTATATTGAGTCTTTGCGTTCGTTTGGATGATTGGAGGTCGCTTCAGATGCATGATTTTCATGTATTCGAGTGAAATGGAGGTAACCGACAAACCATACACGCACTGAAACTTTCGCCGCGAGTTTGCACATCGGTTTCTCGATGTCGGTATATCGAGGCCTTTGCTTTCATTTGGATGATTGGAGGGCTCTTCTGATCCATGAATTTCATGTATTTGAGTGAAACGAAGTCAATCGACACACTAGTCGTGCCCTGAGACGATCAACCCGAGTTTACACAACAATTCCTCTATTTCGGTATATTGAGGCTTTGCGTTCGTTTTGATGATTGGCGGTCGCTTCAGATGCATGAATTTCATGTATTTGAATGGAATGGATGTAATCGACAAACAATACACGCACTGAAACTTTCGCCGCGAGTTTGTACAACGATTTCTGGATTTCGGTATATCGAGGCCTTTGCGTTCGTTTGGGTATTTGCAGGCCACTTCTGATGGATGATTTTTATGTATTCGAGTGAAATGAAGGTAATCGACACACCAGTCGCGCCCTGAGACGATCAACCCGAGTTTACACAACGGTTCCTCTATTTCGGTATATTGAGGCTTTGCGTTAGGTTGGATGATTGGAGGGCTCTTCTGATCCATGAATTTCATGTATTTGAGTGAAACGAAGTCAATCGACACACTAGTCGCGCCCTGAGACGATCAACCCGAGTTTACACAACAATTCCTCGATTTCGGTATATTGAGGCTTTGCGTTCGTTTGGATGATTGGAGTGCTCTTCTGATGCATGAATTTCATGTATTTGAATGAAATGAACGTAATCGACACACAAGTCGCGCCCTGACACGATCAACCCGAGTTTGCACAACGGTTCCCCGATTTCGGTATATTGAGGCTTTGCGTTCGTTTGGATGATTGGAGGGCGCTTCTGATGCATGAATTTCATGTATTTGAGTGAACCGAAGGTAATCGACACACTAGTCGCGCCCTGACACGATCAACCGGAGTTTGCATAACGGTTCCTCGATTTCGGTATATTGAGGCTTTGCGTTCGTTTGGATGATTGGAGGGCTCTTCTGATGCATGAATTTCATGTATTTGAGTGAACCGAAGGTAATCGACACACTAGTCGCGCCCTGACACGATCAACCCGAGTTTGCATAACAGAACCTCGATTTCGGTATATTGAGGCTTTGCGTTCGTTTGGATGATTGGAGGGCTCTTCTGATGCATGAATTTCATGTATTTGAGTGAACCGAAGATAATCGACACACCAGTCGCGCCCTGACACGATCAACCCGAGTTTCCACAACGGTTCCTCGATTTCGGTATATTGAGGCTTTGCGTTCGTTTGGATGATTGGAGGGCTCTTCTGATGCATGAATTTCATGTATTTGAGTGAACCGAAGATAATCGACACACTAGTCGCGCCCTGACACGATCAACCCGAGTTTCGACAACGGTTCCTCGATATCGGTATATTGAGGCTTTGTGTTCGTTTGGATGATTGGAGCGCTCTTCTGATGCATGAATTACATGTATTTGAATAAATTCAGGATATCTACACACAAGTCGCGACCTGGCACGATCAACCCGAGTTTCCACAACGGTTTCTCGATTTCGGTAGATCGAGGCTTTGCGTTCGTTTGGATGATTGGAGGTCGCTTCAGATGCATGATTTTCATGTATTCGAGTGAAATGGAGGTAATCGACAAACAATACACGCACTGAAACTTTTGCCGCGAGTTTGCACAACGATTTCTGGATTTCGGTATATCGAGTCCTTTGCGTTCGTTTCGGTATTTGCAGGCCACTTCTGATGGATGATTTTTATGTATTCGAGTGGAATGAAGGTAATGGATACACCAGTCGCGCCCTGAGACGATCAACCCGAGTTTGCATAACGGTTCCTCGATTTCGGTATATTGAGGCTTTGCGTTCGTTTGGATGATTGGAGGGCTCTTCTGATGCATGAATTTCATGTATTTGAATAAAATGCAGGATACCGACACACAAGTCGCGAACTGGCACGATCAACCCGAGTTTCCACAACGGTTTCTCGATTTCGGTATATTGAGGCTTTGCGTTCGTTTGGATGATTGGAGGGCTCTTCTGATGCATGAATTTCATGTATTTGAATGAAATGAACGTAATCGACACACAAGTCGCGCCCTAACACGATCAACCCGAGTTTGCACAACGGTTCCCCGATTTCGGTATATTGAGGCTTTGCGTTCGTTTGGATGATTGGAAAGCGCTTCTGATGCATGAATTTCATGTATTTGAGTGAACCGAAGGTAATCGACGCACTAGTCGCGCCCTGACGCGATCAACCCGAGTTTGCATAACGGTTCCTCGATTTCGGTATATTGAGGCTTTGCGTTCGTTTGGATGATTGGAGGGCTCTTCTGATGCATGAATTTCATGTATTTGAGTGAACCGAAGGTAATCGACACACTAGTCGCGCCCTGACACGATCAACCCGAGTTTGCATAACGGAACCTCGATTTCGGTATATTGAGGCTTTGCGTTCGTTTGGATGATTGGAGGGCTCTTCTGATGCATGAATTTCATGTATTTGAGTGAACCGAAGATAATCGACACACCAGTCGCGCCCTGACACGATCAACCCGAGTTTCCACAACGGTTCCTCGATTTCGGTATATTGAGGCTTTGCGTTCGTTTGGATGATTGGAGGGCTCTTCTGATGCATGAATTTCATGTATTTGAGTGAACCGAAGATAATCGACACACTAGTCGCGCCCTGACACGATCAACCCGAGTTTGCATAACGGTTCCTCGATTTCGGTATATTGAGGCTTTGCGTTCGTTTGGATGATTGGAGGGCGCTTCTAATGCATGAATTTCATGTATTTGAGTGAACCGAAGGTAATCGACACACTAGTAGCGCACTGACACGATCAACCCGAGTTTGCATAACGGTTCCTCGATTTCGGTATATTGAGGCTTTGCGTACGTTTGGATGATTGGAGGGCTCTTCTGATGCATGAATTTCATGTATTTGAATAAAATGCAGTATATCGACACACAAGTCGCGACCTGGCACGATCAAACCGAGTTTGCATAACGGTTCCTCGATTTCGGTATATTGAGGCTTTGCGTTCGTTTGGATGATTGGAGGGCTCTTCTGATGTATGAATTTCATGTATTTGAGTGAAATGAAGGTAATCGACACACAAGTCGCGCCCTGACACGATCAACCCGAGTTTGCACAACGGTTCCCCGATTTCGGTATATTGAGGCTTTGCGTTCGTTTGGATGATTGGAGGGCGCGTCTGATGCATGAATTTCGTGTATTTGAATAAAATAAAGGTTATCGACACACCAGTCGCGCCCTGACACGATCAACCGGAGTTTGCACGACGGTTCCTCGATTTCGGTATATTGATGCTTTGCGTTCGTTTGGATGATTGGAGGTCGCTTCAGATGCATGATTTTCATGTATTCGAGTGAAATGGAGGTAACCGACAAACCATACACGCACTGCAACTTTCCCCGCGAGTTTGCACAACTATTTCTGGATTTCGGTATATCGAGGCCTTTGCGTTCGTTTCGGTATTTGCAGGCCACTTCTGACGGATGATTTTTATGTACTTGAGTGTAATGAACGTAATCGATACATCAGTCGCGCTCTGAGTCGATCAATCCGAGTTTGCACAACGATTTCTGGATTTCGGTATATCGAGGCCTTTGCGTTCGTTTCGGTATTTCCCGGCCACTTCTGATGGATGAGTTTCATGTATCTGAGTGAAACGAAGGTAATCGACACACTAATCGCGCCCTGGAACAATCGCATCGAGTTTGCACAACGATTACTCGATTTCGGTATATCGACGGTTTCCGTTGGTTGTGATGTTTGTAAGTCGCTTCTGATGCATGATTTTTATGTATTCGAGAGAAATGAAGGTAATCGATACTGCAGTCGCGCCCTGAGACGATCAACCTGAATTTGAATAACGGTTCCTCGATTTCGGTATATTGAGGCTTTGCGATCGTTTGGATGATTGGAGCGCTCTTCTGATGCATGAATTACATGTATTTGAATAAAATGCAGGATATCGACACACAAGTCGCGACCAGGCACGATCAACCCGAGTTTCCACAACGGTTTCTCGATTTCGGTAGATCGAGGCTTTGCGTTCGTTTGGATGATTGGAGGTCGCTTCAGATGCATGATTTTCATGTATTCGAGTGAAATGGAGGTAATCGGCAAGCAATACACGCACTGAAACTTTCGCCGCGAGTTTGCACAACGATTTCTGGATTTCGGTATATCGGGTCCTTTGCGTTCGTTTCGGTAATTGCAGGCCACTTCTGATGGATGATTTTTATGTATTCGAGTGAAATGAAGGTAATCGATACACCAGTCGCGCCCTGAGACGATCAACCCGAGTTTCCACAACGGTTCCTCGATTTCGGTATATTGAGGCTTTGCGTTCGTTTGGATGATTGGAGGGCGCTTCTGATGCATGAATTTCATGTATTTGAGTGAACCGAAGGTAATCGACGCACTAGTCGCGCCCTGACACGTTCAACCCGAGTTTGCATAACGGTTCCTCGATTTCGGTATATTGAGGCTTTGCGTTCGTTTGGATGATTGGAGGGCTCTTCTGATGCATGAATTTCATGTATTTGAGTGAACCGAAGGTAATCGACACACTAGTCGCGCCCTGACACGATCAACCCGAGTTTGCATAACGGAACCTCGATTTCGGTATATTGAGGCTTTGCGTTCGTTTGGATGATTGGAGGGCTCTTCTGATGCATGAATTTCATGTATTTGAGTGAACCGAAGATAATCGACACACCAGTCGCGCCCTGACACGATCAACCCGAGTTTCCACAACGGTTCCTCGATTTCGGTATATTGAGGCTTTGCGTTCGTTTGGATGATTGGAGGGCTCTTCTGATGCATGAATTTCATGTATTTGAGTGAACCGAAGATAATCGACACACTAGTCGCGCCCTGACACGATCAACCCGAGTTTCGACAACGGTTCCTCGATATCGGTATATTGAGGCTTTGCGTTCGTTTGGATGATTGGAGCGCTCTTCTGATGCATGAATTACATGTATTTGAATAAAATTCAGGATATCTACACACAAGTCGCGACCTGGCACGATCAACCCGAGTTTCCACAACGGTTTCTCGATTTCGGTAGATCGAGGCTTTGCGTTCGTTTGGATGATTGGAGGTCGCTTCAGATGCATGATTTTCATGTATTCGAGTGAAATGGAGGTAATCGACAAACAATACACGCACTGAAACTTTTGCCGCGAGTTTGCACAACGATTTCTGGATTTCGGTATATCGAGTCCTTTGCGTTCGTTTCGGTATTTGCAGGCCACTTCTGATGGATGATTTTTATGTATTCGAGTGGAATGAAGGTAATGGATACACCAGTCGCGCCCTGAGACGATCAACCCGAGTTTGCATAACGGTTCCTCGATTTCGGTATATTGAGGCTTTGCGTTCGTTTGGATGATTGGAGGGCTCTTCTGATGCATGAATTTCATGTATTTGAATAAAATGCAGGATACCGACACACAAGTCGCGAACTGGCACGATCAACCCGAGTTTCCACAACGGTTTCTCGATTTCGGTATATTGAGGCTTTGCGTTCGTTTGGATGATTGGAGGGCTCTTCTGATGCATGAATTTCATGAATTTGAATGAAATGAAGGTTATCGACACACCAGTCGCGCCCTGACACGATCAACCCGAGTTTCCACAACGGTTCCTCGATTTCGGTATATTGAGGCTTTGCGTTCGTTTGGGTATTTGCAGGCCACTTCTGATGGATGATTTTTATGTATTCGAGTGAAATGAAGGTAATCGACACACCAGTCGCGCCCTGAGACGATCAACCCGAGTTTGCATAACGGTTCCTCGATTTCGGTATATTGAGGCTTTGCGTTCGTTTGGATGATTGGAGGGCTCTTCTGATGCATGAATTTCATGTATTTGAATAAAATGCAGGATACCGACACACAAGTCGCGACCTGGCACGATCAACCCGAGTTTCCACAACGGTTTCTCGATTTCGGTATATTGAGGCTTTGCGTTCGTTTGGATGATTGGAGGGCTCTTCTGATGCATGAATTTCATGAATTTGAATGAAATGAAGGTTATCGACACACCAGTCGCGCCCTGACACGATCAACCCGAGTTTCCACAACGGTTCCTCGATTTCGGTATATTGAGGCTTTGCGTTCGTTTGGATGATTGGAGGGCTCTTCTGATGCATGAATTTCATGTATTTGAGTGAACCGAAGGTAATCGACACACTAATCGCGCCCTGACACGATCAACCCGAGTTTGCATAACGGTTCCTCTATTTCGGAATATTGAGGCTTTGCGTTCGTTTTGATTATTGGCGGTCGCTTCAGATGCATGAATTTCATGTATTTGAATGGAATGGATGTAATCGACAAACAATACACGCACTGAAACTTTCGCCGCGAGTTTGTACAACGATTTCTGGATTTCGGTATATCGAGGCCTTTGCGTTCGTTTGGGTATTTGCAGGCCACTTCTGATGGATAATTTTTATGTATTCGAGTGAAATGAAGGTAATCGACACACCAGTCGCGCCCTGAGACGATCAACCCGAGTTTGCATAACGGTTCCTCGATTTCGGTATATTGAGGCTTTGCGTTCGTTTGGATGATTGGAGGTCGCTTCAGATGCATGATTTTCATGTATTCGAGTGAAATGGAGGTAACCGACAAACCATACACGCACTGAAACTTTCCCCGCGAGTTTGCACAACTATTTCTGGATTTCGTTATATCGAGGCCTTTGCGTTCGTTTCGGTATTTGCAGGCCACTTCTGACGGATGATTTTTATGTACTTGAGTGAAATGAACGTAATCGATACATCAGTCGCGCTCTGAGTCGATCAATCCGAGTTTACACAACGATTTCTGGATTTCGGTATATCGAGGCCTTTGCGTTCGTTTCGGTATTTCCCGGCCACTTCTGATGGATGAGTTTCATGTATCTAAGTGAAACGAAGGTAATCGACACACTAATCGCGCCCTGGAACAAACGCATCGAGTTTGCACAACGATTTCTCGATTTCGGTATATCGACGGTTTCCGTTGGTTGTGATGTTTGTAAGTCGCTTCTGATGCATGATTTTTATGTATTCGAGAGAAATGAAGGTAATCGATACTCCAGTCACGCCCTGAGACGATCAACCTGAATTTGAATAACGGTTCCTCGATTTCGGTATATTGAGGCTTTGCGTTCGTTTGGATGATTGGAGCGCTCTTCTGATGCATGAATTACATGTATTTGAATAAAATGCAGGATATCGACACACTAGTCGCGACCAGGCACGATCAACCCGAGTTTCCACAACGGTTTCTCGATTTCGGTAGATCGAGGCTTTGCGTTCGTTTGGATGATTGGAGGTCGCTTTAGATGCATGATTTTCATGTATTCGAGTGAAATGGAGGTAATCGGCAAGCAATACACGCACTGAAACTTTCGCCGCGAGTTTGCACAACGATTTCTGGATTTCGGTATATCGATTCCTTTGCGTTCGTTTCGGTATTGGCAGGCCACTTCTGATGGATGATTTTTACGTATTCGAGTGGAATGAAGGTAATCGATACACCAGTCGCGCCCTGAGACGATCAACCCGAGTTTACACAATGGTTCCTCGATTTCGGTATATTGAAGCTTTGCGTTCGTTTGGATGATTGGAGGGCTCTTCTGATGCATGAATTTCATGTATTAGAGTGAATAGAAGATAATCGACACACCAGTGCCCTGACACGATCAACCCGAGTTTGCACATCGGTTTCTCGATGTCGGTATATCGAGGCCTTTGCTTTCATTTGGATGATTGGAGGGCTCTTCTGATCCATGAACTTCATGTATTTGAGTGAAACGAAGTCAATCGACACACTAGTCGCGCCCTGAGACGATCAACCCGAGTTTACACAACAATTCGTCGATTTCGGTATAATGAGGCTTTGCGTTCGTTTGGATGATTGGAGTGCTCTTCTGATGCATGAATTTCATGTATTTGAATGAAATGAACGTAATCGACACACAAGTCGCGCCCTGACACGATCAACCCGAGTTTGCACAACGGTTCCCCGATTTCGGTATATTGAGGCTTTGCGTTCGTTTGGATGATTGGAGGGCGCTTCTGATGCATGAATTTCATGTATTTGAGTGAACCGAAGGTAATCGACACACTAGTCGCGCCCTGACACGATCAACCGGAGTTTGCATAACGGTTCCTCGATTTCGGTATATTGAGGCTTTGCGTTCGTTTGGATGATTGGAGGGCTCTTCTGATGCATGAATTTCATGTATTTGAGTGAACCGAAGGTAATCGACACACTAGTCGCGCCCTGACACGATCAACCCGAGTTTGCATAACAGAACCTCGATTTCGGTATATTGAGGCTTTGCGTTCGTTTGGATGATTGGAGGGCTCTTCTGATGCATGAATTTCATGTATTTGAGTGAACCGAAGATAATCGACACACCAGTCGCGCCCTGACACGATCAACCCGAGTTTCCACAACGGTTCCTCGATTTCGGTATATTGAGGCTTTGCGTTCGTTTGGATGATTGGAGGGCTCTTCTGATGCATGAATTTCATGTATTTGAGTGAACCGAAGATAATCGACACACTAGTCGCGCCCTGACACGATCAACCCGAGTTTCGACAACGGTTCCTCGATATCGGTATATTGAGGCTTTGTGTTCGTTTGGATGATTGGAGGGCTCTTCTGATGCATGAATTACATGTATTTGAATAAATTCAGGATATCTACACACAAGTCGCGACCTGGCACGATCAACCCGAGTTTCCACAACGGTTTCTCGATTTCGGTAGATCGAGGCTTTGCGTTCGTTTGGATGATTGGAGGTCGCTTCAGATGCATGATTTTCATGTATTCGAGTGAAATGGAGGTAATCGACAAACAATACACGCACTGAAACTTTTGCCGCGAGTTTGCACAACGATTTCTGGATTTCGGTATATCGAGTCCTTTGCGTTCGTTTCGGTATTTGCAGGCCACTTCTGATGGATGATTTTTATGTATTCGAGTGGAATGAAGGTAATGGATACACCAGTCGCGCCCTGAGACGATCAACCCGAGTTTGCATAACGGTTCCTCGATTTCGGTATATTGAGGCTTTGCGTTCGTTTGGATGATTGGAGGGCTCTTCTGATGCATGAATTTCATGTATTTGAATAAAATGCAGGATACCGACACACAAGTCGCGAACTGGCACGATCAACCCGAGTTTCCACAACGGTTTCTCGATTTCGGTATATTGAGGCTTTGCGTTCGTTTGGATGATTGGAGGGCTCTTCTGATGCATGAATTTCATGAATTTGAATGAAATGAAGGTTATCGACACACCAGTCGCGCCCTGACACGATCAACCCGAGTTTCCACAACGGTTCCTCGATTTCGGTATATTGAGGCTTTGCGTTCGTTTGGGTATTTGCAGGCCACTTCTGATGGATGATTTTTTTGTATTCGAGTGAAATGAAGGTAATCGACACACCAGTCGCGCCCTGAGACGATCAACCCGAGTTTGCATAACGGTTCCTCGATTTCGGTATATTGAGGCTTTGCGTTCGTTTGGATGATTGGAGGGCTCTTCTGATGCATGAATTTCATGTATTTGAATAAAATGCAGGATACCGACACACAAGTCGCGCCCTGACACGATCAACCTGAGTTTGCATAACGGAACCTCGATTTCGGTATATTGAGGCTTTGCGTTCGTTTGGATGATTGGAGGGCTCTTCTGATGCATGAATTTCATGTATTTGAATGAAATGAACGTAATCGACACACAAGTCGCGCCCTAACACGATCAACCCGAGTTTGCACAACGGTTCCCCGATTTCGGTATATTGAGGCTTTGCGTTCGTTTGGATGATTGGAAAGCGCTTCTGATGCATGAATTTCATGTATTTGAGTGAACCGAAGGTAATCGACGCACTAGTCGCGCCCTGACGCGATCAACCCGAGTTTGCATAACGGTTCCTCGATTTCGGTATATTGAGGCTTTGCGTTCGTTTGGATGATTGGAGGACTCTTCTGATGCATGAATTTCATGTATTTGAGTGAACCGAAGGTAATCGACACACTAGTCGCGCCCTGACACGATCAACCCGAGTTTGCATAACGGAACCTCGATTTCGGTATATTGAGGCTTTGCGTTCGTTTGGATGATTGGAGGGCTCTTCTGATGCATGAATTTCATGTATTTGAGTGAACCGAAGATAATCGACACACCAGTCGCGCCCTGACACGATCAACCCGAGTTTCCACAACGGTTCCTCGATTTCGGTATATTGAGGCTTTGCGTTCGTTTGGATGATTGGAGGGCTCTTCTGATGCATGAATTTCATGTATTTGAGTGAACCGAAGATAATCGACACACTAGTCGCGCCCTGACACGATCAACCCGAGTTTGCATAACGGTTCCTCGATTTCGGTATATTGAGGCTTTGCGTTCGTTTGGATGATTGGAGGGCGCTTCTAATGCATGAATTTCATGTATTTGAGTGAACCGAAGGTAATCGACACACTAGTAGCGCACTGACACGATCAACCCGAGTTTGCATAACGGTTCCTCGATTTCGGTATATTGAGGCTTTGCGTACGTTTGGATGATTGGAGGGCTCTTCTGATGCATGAATTTCATGTATTTGAATAAAATGCAGTATATCGACACACAAGTCGCGACCTGGCACGATCAAACCGAGTTTGCATAACGGTTCCTCGATTTCGGTATATTGAGGCTTTGCGTTCGTTTGGATGATTGGAGGGCTCTTCTGATGTATGAATTTCATGTATTTGAGTGAAATGAAGGTAATCGACACACAAGTCGCGCCCTGACACGATCAACCCGAGTTTGCACAACGGTTCCCCGATTTCGGTATATTGAGGCTTTGCGTTCGTTTGGATGATTGGAGGGCGCGTCTGATGCATGAATTTCGTGTATTTGAATAAAATAAAGGTTATCGACACACCAGTCGCGCCCTGACACGATCAACCGGAGTTTGCACGACGGTTCCTCGATTTCGGTATATTGATGCTTTGCGTTCGTTTGGATGATTGGAGGTCGCTTCAGATGCATGATTTTCATGTATTCGAGTGAAATGGAGGTAACCGACAAACCATACACGCACTGAAACTTTCCCCGCGAGTTTGCACAACTATTTCTGGATTTCGGTATATCGAGGCCTTTGCGTTCGTTTCGGTATTTGCAGGCCACTTCTGACGGATGATTTTTATGTACTTGAGTGAAATGAACGTAATCGATACATCAGTCGCGCTCTGAGTCGATCAATCCGAGTTTGCACAACGATTTCTGGATTTCGGTATATCGAGGCCTTTGCGTTCGTTTCGGTATTTCCCGGCCACTTCTGATGGATGAGTTTCATGTATCTGAGTGAAACGAAGGTAATCGACACACTAATCGCGCCCTGGAACAATCGCATCGAGTTTGCACAACGATTTCTCGATTTCGGTATATCGACGGTTTCCGTTGGTTGTGATGTTTGTAAGTCGCTTCTGATGCATGATTTTTATGTATTCGAGAGAAATGAAGGTAATCGATACTCCAGTCGCGCCCTGAGACGATCAACCTGAATTTGAATAACGGTTCCTCGATTTCGGTATATTGAGGCTTTGCGTTCGTTTGGATGATTGGAGCGCTCTTCTGATGCATGAATTACATGTATTTGAATAAAATGCAGGATATCGACACACAAGTCGCGACCAGGCACGATCAACCCGAGTTTCCACAACGGTTTCTCGATTTCGGTAGATCGAGGCTTTGCGTTCGTTTGGATGATTGGAGGTCGCTTTAGATGCATGATTTTCATGTATTCGAGTGAAATGGAGGTAATCGGCAAGCAATACACGCACTGAAACTTTCGCCGCGAGTTTGCACAACGATTTCTGGATTTCGGTATATCGATTCCTTTGCGTTCGTTTCGGTATTGGCAGGCCACTTCTGATGGATGATTTTTATGTATTCGAGTGGAATGAAGGTAATCGATACACCAGTCGCGCCCTGAGACGATCAACCCGAGTTTACACAATGGTTCCTCGATTTCGGTATATTGAAGCTTTGCGTTCGTTTGGATGATTGGAGGGCTCTTCTGATGCATGAATTTCATGTATTAGAGTGAATAGAAGATAATCGACACACCAGTGCCCTGACACGATCAACCCGAGTTTGCACATCGGTTTCTCGATGTCGGTATATCGAGGCCTTTGCTTTCATTTGGATGATTGGAGGGCTCTTCTGATCCATGAATTTCATGTATTTGAGTGAAACGAAGTCAATCGACACACTAGTCGCGCCCTGAAACGATCAACCCGAGTTTACACAACAATTCCTCGATTTCGGTATAATGAGGCTTTGCGTTCGTTTGGATGATTGGAGTGCTTTTCTGATGCATGAATTTCATGTATTTGAATGAAATGAACGTAATCGACACACAAGTCGCGCCCTGACACGATCAACCCGAGTTTGCACAACGGTTCCCCGATTTCGGTATATTGAGGCTTTGCGTTCGGTTGGATGATTGGAGGGCGGTTCTGATGCATGAATTTCATGTATTTGAGTGAACCGAAGATAATCGACACACTAGTCGCGCCCTGACACGATCAACCCGAGTTTGCATAACGGTTCCTCGATTTCGGTATATTGAGGCTTTGCGTTCGTTTGGATGATTGGAGGGCTCTTCTGATGCATGAATTTCATGGATTTGAGTGAACCGAAGGTAATCGACACACTAGTCGCGCCCTGACACGATCAACCCGAGTTTCGACAACGGTTCCTCGATATCGGTATATTGAGGCTTTGCGTTCGTTTGGATGATTGGAGCGCTCTTCTGATGCATGAATTACATGTATTTGTATAAAATTCAGGATATCTACACACAAGTCGCGACCTGGCACGATCAACCCGAGTTTCCACAACGGTTTCTCGATTTCGGTAGATCGAGGCTTTGCGTTCGTTTGGATGATTGGAGGTCGCTTCAGATGCATGATTTTCATGTATTCGAGTGAAATGGAGGTAATCGACAAACAATACACGCACTGAAACTTTTGCCGCGAGTTTGCACAACGATTTCTGGATTTCGGTTTATCGAGTCCTTTGCGTTCGTTTCGGTATTTGCAGGCCACTTCTGATGGATGATTTTTATGTATTCGAGTGGAATGAAGGTAATGGATACACCAGTCGCGCCCTGAGACGATCAACCCGAGTTTGCATAACGGTTCCTCGATTTCGGTATATTGAGGCTTTGCGTTCGTTTGGATGATTGGAGGGCTCTTCTGATGCATGAATTTCATGTATTTGAATAAAATGCAGGATACCGACACACAAGTCGCGAACTGGCACGATCAACCCGAGTTTCCACAACGGTTTCTCGATTTCGGTATATTGAGGCTTTGCGTTCGTTTGGATGATTGGAGGGCTCTTCTGATGCATGAATTTCATGAATTTGAATGAAATGAAGGTTATCGACACACCAGTCGCGCCCTGACACGATCAACCCGAGTTTCCACAACGGTTCCTCGATTTCGGTATATTGAGGCTTTGCGTTCGTTTGGGTATTTGCAGGCCACTTCTGATGGATGATTTTTATGTATTCGAGTGAAATGAAGGTAATCGACACACCAGTCGCGCCCTGAGACGATCAACCCGAGTTTGCATAACGGTTCCTCGATTTCGGTATATTGAGGCTTTGCGTTCGTTTGGATGATTGGAGGGCTCTTCTGATGCATGAATTTCATGTATTTGAATAAAATGCAGGATACCGACACACAAGTCGCGACCTGGCACGATCAACCCGAGTTTCCACAACGGTTTCTCGATTTCGGTATATTGAGGCTTTGCGTTCGTTTGGATGATTGGAGGGCTCTTCTGATGCATGAATTTCATGTATTTGAGTGAACCGAAGGTAATCGACACACTAGTCGCGCCCTGACACGATCAACCCGAGTTTGCATAACGGTTCCTCTATTTCGGAATATTGAGGCTTTGCGTTCGTTTTGATTATTGGCGGTCGCTTCAGATGCATGAATTTCATGTATTTGAATGGAATGGATGTAATCGACAAACAATACACGCACTGAAACTTTCGCCGCGAGTTTGTACAACGATTTCTGGATTTCGGTATATCGAGGCCTTTGCGTTCGTTTGGGTATTTGCAGGCCACTTCTGATGGATGATTTTTATGTATTCGAGTGAAATGAAGGTAATCGACACACCAGTCGCGCCCTGAGACGATCAACCCGAGTTTGCATAACGGTTCCTCGATTTCGGTATATTGAGGCTTTGCGTTCGTTTGGATGATTGGAGGGCTCTTCTGATGCATGAATTTCATGTATTTGAGTGAACCGAAGGTAATCGACACACCAGTCGCGCCCTGACACGATCAACCCGAGTTTCCACAACGGTTCCTCGATTTCGGTATATTGAGGCTTTGCGTTCGTTTGGATGATTGGAGGGCTCTTCTGATGCATGAATTTCATGTATTTGAGTGAACCGAAGATAATCGACACACTAGTCGCGCCCTGACACGATCAACCCGAGTTTGCATAACGGTTCCTCGATTTCGGTATATTGAGGCTTTGCGTTCGTTTGGATGATTGGAGGGCTCTTCTGATGCATGAATTTCATGTACTTGAATAAAATGCAGGATATCGACACACAAGTCGCGACCTGGCACGATCAACCCGAGTTTCCACAACGGTTTCTCGATTTCGGTAGATCGAGGCTTTGCGTTCGTTTGGATGATTGGAGGTCGCTTCAGATGCATGATTTTCATGTATTCGAGTGAAATGGAGGTAATCGACAAACAATACACGCACTGAAACTTTCGCCGCGAGTTTGTACAACGATTTCTGGATTTCGGTATATCGAGGCCTTTGCGTTCGTTTGGGTATTTGCAGGCCACTTCTGATGGATGATTTTTATGTATTCGAGTGAAATGAAGGTAATCGACACACCAGTCGCGCCCTGAGACGATCAACCCGAGTTTACACAACGGTTCCTCTATTTCGGTATATTGAGGCTTTGCGTTAGGTTGGATGATTGGAGGGCTCTTCTGATCCATGAATTTCATGTATTTGAGTGAAACGAAGTCAATCGACACACTAGTCGCGCCCTGAGACGATCAACCCGAGTTTACACAACAATTCCTCGATTTCGGTATATTGAGGCTTTGCGTTCGTTTGGATGATTGGAGTGCTCTTCTGATGCATGAATTTCATGTATTTGAATGAAATGAAGGTAATCGACACACAAGTCGCGCCCTGACACGATCAACCCGAGTTTGCACAACGGTTCCCCGATTTCGGTATATTGAGGCTTTGCGTTCGTTTGGATGATTGGAGGGCGAGTCTGATGCATGAATTTCGTGTATTTGAATAAAATAAAGGTTATCGACACACCAGTCGCGCCCTGACACGATCAACCCGAGTTTGCACGACGGTTCCTCGATTTCGGTATATTGAGGCTTTGCGTTCGTTTGGATGATTGGAGTTCGCTTCAGATGCATGATTTTCATGTATTCCAGTGAAATGGAGGTAATCGACAAACCATACACGCACTGAAACTTTCCCCGCGAGTTTGCACAACGATTTCTGGATTTCGGTATATCGAGACCTTTGCGTTCGTTTCGGTATTTGCAGGCCACTTCTGATGGATGATTTTTATGTATTTGAGTGAAATGAACGTAATCGATACATCAGTCGCGCTCTGAGACTATCAATCCGAGTTTGCACAACGATTTCTGGATTTCGGTATATCGAGGCCTTTGCGTTCGTTTCGGTATTTCCAGGCCACTTCTGATGGATCTATTTCATGTATTTGAGTGAAACGAAGGTAATCGACACACTAATCGCGCCCTGGAACAATCGCATCGAGTTTGCACAACGATTTCTCGATTTCGGTATATCGAGGGTTTCCGTTGGTTGTGATGTTTGTAGGTCGCTTCTGATGCATGATTTTTATGTATTCGAGAGAAATGAAGGTAATCGATACACCAGTCGCGCCCTGAGACGATCAACCTGAATTTGCACAACGGTTCCTCGATTTCGGTATATTGAGGCTTTGCGTTCGTTTGGATGATTGGAGGGCGCTTCTAATGCATGAATTTCATGTATTTGAGTGAACCGAAGGTAATCGACACACTAGTAGCGCACTGACACGATCAACCCGAGTTTGCATAACGGTTCCTCGATTTCGTTATATTGAGGCTTTGCGTACGTTTGGATGATTGGAGGGCTCTTCTGATGCATGAATTTCATGTATTTGAATAAAATGCAGTATATCGACACACAAGTCGCGACCTGGCACGATCAAACCGAGTTTGCATAACGGTTCCTCGATTTCGGTATATTGAGGCTTTGCGTTCGTTTGGATGATTGGAGGGCGCGTCTGATGCATGAATTTCGTGTATTTGAATAAAATAAAGGTTATCGACACACCAGTCGCGCCCTGACACGACCAACCGGAGTTTGCACGACGGTTCCTCGATTTCGGTATATTGAGGCTTTGCGTTCGTTTGGATGATTGGAGGTCGCTTCAGATGCATGAATTTCATGTACTTGAATAAAATGCAGGATATCGACACACAAGTCGCGACCTGGCACGATCAACCCGAGTTTCCACAACGGTTTCTCGATTTCGGTAGATCGATTCCTTTGCGTTCGTTTCGGTATTGGCAGGCCACTTCTGATGGATGATTTTTATGTATTCGAGTGGAATGAAGGTAATCGATACACCAGTCGCGCCCTGAGACGATCAACCCGAGTTTACACAATGGTTCCTCGAATTCGGTATATTGAAGCTTTGCGTTCGTTTGGATGATTGGAGCGCTCTTCTGATGCATGAATTACATGTATTTGAATAAAATTCAGGATATCTACACACAAGTCGCGACCTGGCACGATCAACCCGAGTTTCCACAACGGTTTCTCGATTTCGGTAGATCGAGGCTTTGCGTTCGTTTGGATGATTGGAGGTCGCTTCTGATGCATGAATTTCATGTATTTGAATAAAATGCAGGATACCGACACACAAGTCGCGAACTGGCACGATCAACCCGAGTTTCCACAACGGTTTCTCGATTTCGGTATATTGAGGCTTTGCGTTCGTTTGGATGATTGGAGGGCTCTTCTGATGCATGAATTTCATGAATTTGAATAAAATGAAGGTTATCGACACACCAGTCGCGCCCTGACACGATCAACCCGAGTTTCCACAACGGTTCCTCGATTTCGGTATATTGAGGCTTTGCGTTCGTTTGGGTATTTGCAGGCCACTTCTGATGTATGATTTTTATGTATTCGAGTGAAATGAAGGTAATCGACACACCAGTCGCGCCCTGAGACGATCAACCCGAGTTTGCATAACGGTTCCTCGATTTCGGTATATTGAGGCTTTGCGTTCGTTTGGATGATTGGAGGGCTCTTCTGATGCATGAATTTCCTGTATTTGAATAAAATGCAGGATACCGACACACAAGTCGCGACCTGGCACGATCAACCCGAGTTTCCACAACGGTTTCTCGATTTCGGTATATTGAGGCTTTGCGTTCGTTTGGATGATTGGAGGGCTCTTCTGATGCATGAATTTCATGTATTTGAATAAAATGCAGGATACCGACACACAAGTCGCGAACTGGCACGATCAACCCGAGTTTCCACAACGGTTTCTCGATTTCGGTATATTGAGGCTTTGCGTTCGTTTGGATGATTGGAGGGCTCTTCTGATGCATGAATTTCATGAATTTGAATAAAATGAAGGTTATCGACACACCAGTCGCGCCCTGACACGATCAACCCGAGTTTCCACAACGGTTCCTCGATTTCGGTATATTGAGGCTTTGCGTTCGTTTGGGTATTTGCAGGCCACTTCTGATGTATGATTTTTATGTATTCGAGTGAAATGAAGGTAATCGACACACCAGTCGCGCCCTGAGACGATCAACCCGAGTTTGCATAACGGTTCCTCGATTTCGGTATATTGAGGCTTTGCGTTCGTTTGGATGATTGGAGGGCTCTTCTGATGCATGAATTTCCTGTATTTGAATAAAATGCAGGATACCGACACACAAGTCGCGACCTGGCACGATCAACCCGAGTTTCCACAACGGTTTCTCGATTTCGGTATATTGAGGCTTTGCGTTCGTTTGGATGATTGGAGGGCTCTTCTGATGGATGATTTTTATGTATTCGAGTGAAATGAAGGTAATCGACACACCAGTCGCGCCCTGAGACGATCAACCCGAGTTTGCATAACGGTTCCTCGATTTCGGTATATTGAGGCTTTGCGTTCGTTTGGATGATTGGAGGGCTCTTCTGATGCATGAATTTCATGTATTTGAGTGAACCGAAGGTAATCGACACACTAGTCGCGCCCTGACACGATCAACCCGAGTTTGCATAACGGAACCTCGATTTCGGTATATTGAGGCTTTGCGTTCGTTTGGATGATTGGAGGGCTCTTCTGATGCATGAATTTCATGTATTTGAGTGAACCGAAGATAATCGACACACCAGTCGCGCCCTGACACGATCAACCCGAGTTTCCACAACGGTTCCTCGATTTCGGTATATTGAGGCTTTGCGTTCGTTTGGATGATTGGAGGGCTCTTCTGATGCATGAATTTCATGTATTTGAGTGAACCGAAGATAATGGACACACTAGTCGCGCCCTGACACGATCAACCCGAGTTTGCATAACGGTTCCTCGATTTCGGTATATTGAGGCTTTGCGTTCGTTTGGATGATTGGAGGGCTCTTCTGATGCATGAATTTCATGTACTTGAATAAAATGCAGGATATCGACACACCAGTCGCGCCCTGAGACGATCAACCCGAGTTTACACAACGGTTCCTCTATTTCGGTATATTGAGGCTTTGCGTTAGGTTGGATGATTGGAGGGCTCTTCTGATCCATGAATTTCATGTATTTGAGTGAAACGAAGTCAATCGACACACTAGTCGCGCCCTGAGACGATCAACCCGAGTTTACACAACAATTCCTTGATTTCGGTATATTGAGGCTTTGCGTTCGTTTGGATGATTGGAGTGCTCTTCTGATGCATGAATTTCATGTATTTGAATGAAATGAAGGTAACCGACACACAAGTCGCGCCCTGACACGATCAACCCGAAATTGCACAACGGTTCCCCGATTTCGGTATATTGAGGCTTTGCGTTCGTTTGGATGATTGGAGTGCTCTTCTGATGCATGAATTTCATGTATTTGAATGAAATGAAGGTAATCGACACACAAGTCGCGCCCTGACACGATCAACCCGAGTTTGCACAACGGTTCCCCGATTTCGGTATATTGAGGCTTTGCGTTCGTTTGGATGATTGGAGGGCGAGTCTGATGCATGAATTTCGTGTATTTGAATAAAGTAAAGGTTATCGACACACCAGTCGCGCCCTGACACGATCAACCCGAGTTTGCACGACGGTTCCTCGATTTCGGTATATTGAGGTTTTGCGTTCGTTTGGATGATTGGAGCGCTCTTCTGATGCATGAATTACATGTATTTGAATAAAATTCAGGATATCTACACACAAGTCGCGACCTGGCACGATCAACCCGAGTTTCCACAACGGTTTCTCGATTTCGGTAGATCGAGGCTTTGCGTTCGTTTGGATGATTGGAGGTCGCTTCAGATGCATGATTTTCATGTATTCGAGTGAAATGGAGGTAATCGACAAACAATACACGCACTGAAACTTTTGCCGCGAGTTTGCACAACGATTTCTGGATTTCGGTATATCGAGTCCTTTGCGTTCGTTTCGGTATTTGCAGGCCACTTCTGATGGATGATTTTTATGTATTCGAGTGGAATGAAGGTAATGGATACACCAGTCGCGCCCTGAGACGATCAACCCGAGTTTACACAATGGTTCCTCGATTTCGGTATATTGAGGCTTTGAGTTCGTTTGGATGATTGGAGGGCTCTTCTGATGCATGAATTTCATGTATTTGAGTGAACCGAAGGTAATCGACACACTAGTCGCGCCCTGACACGAACAACCCGAGTTTGCATAACGGTTCCTCGATTTCGGTATATTGAGGCTTTGCGTTCGTTTGGATGATTGGAGGGCTCTTCTGATGCATGAATTTCATGTATTTGAATAAAATGCAGGATACCGACACACAAGTCGTGAACTGGCACGATCAACCCGAGTTTCCACAACGGTTTCTCGATTTCGGTATATTGAGGCTTTGCGTTCGTTTGAATGATTGGAGGGCTCTTCTGATGCATGAATTTCATGAATTTGAATGAAATGAAGGTTATCGACACACCAGTCGCGCCCTGACACGATCAACCCGAGTTTCCACAACGGTTCCTCGATTTCGGTATATTGAGGCTTTGCGTTCGTTTGGGTATTTGCAGGCCACTTCTGATGGATGATTTTTATGTATTCGAGTGAAATGAAGGTAATCGACACACCAGTCGCGCCCTGAGACGATCAACCCGAGTTTGCATAACGGTTCCTCGATTTCGGTATATTGAGGCTTTGCGTTCGTTTGGATGATTGGAGGGCTCTTCTGATGCATGAATTTCATGTATTTGAATAAAATGCAGGATACCGACACACAAGTCGCGACCTGGCACGATCAACCCGAGTTTCCACAACGGTTTCTCGATTTCGGTATATTGAGGCTTTGCGTTCGTTTGGATGATTGGAGGGCTCTTCTGATGCATGAATTTCATGTATTTGAATGAAATGAACGTAATCGACACACAAGTCGCGCCCTGACACGATCAACCCGAGTTTGCACAACGGTTCCCCGATTTCGGTATATTGAGGCTTTGCGTTCGTTTGGATGATTGGAGGGCGCTTCTGATGCATGAATTTCATGTATTTGAGTGAACCGAAGGTAATCGACACACTAGTCTCGCCCTGACACGATCAACCCGAGTTTGCATAACGGTTCCTCGATTTCGGTGTATTGAGGCTTTGCGTTCGTTTGGATGATTGGAGGGCTCTTCTGATGCATGAATTTCATGTATTTGAGAGAACCGAAGGTAATCGACACACTAGTCGCGCCCTGACACGATCAACCCGAGTTTGCATAACGGAACCTCGATTTCGGTATATTGAGGCTTTGCGTTCGTTTGGATGATTGGAGGGCTCTTCTGATGCATGAATTTCATGTATTTGAGTGAACCGAAGATAATCGACACACCAGTCGCGCCCTGACACGATCAACCCGAGTTTCCACAACGGTTCCTCGATTTCGGTTTATTGAGGCTTTGCGTTCGTTTGGATGATTGGAGGGCTCTTCTGATGCATGAATTTCATGTACTTGAGTGAACCGAAGATAATCGACACACTAGTCGCGCCCTGACACGATCAACCCGAGTTTGCATAACGGTTCCTCGATTTCGGTATATTGGGGCTTTGCGTTCGTTTGGATGATTGGAGGGCTCTTCTGATGCATGAATTTCATGAATTTGAATGAAATGCAGGATATCGACACACAAGTCGCGACCTGGCACGATCAACCCGAGTTTCCACAACGGTTTCTCGATTTCGGTAGATCGAGGCTTTGCGTTCGTTTGGATGATTGGAGGGCTCTTCTGATGCATGAATTTTATGTACTTGAATAAAATGCAGGATATCGACACACAAGTCGCGACCTGGCACGATCAACCCGAGTTTCCACAACGGTTTCTCGATTTCGGTAGATCGAGGCTTTGCGTTCGTTTGGATGATTGGAGGTCGCTTCAGATGCATGATTTTCATGTATTCGAGTGAAATGGAGGTAATCGGCAAGCAATACACGCACTGAAACTTTCGCCGCGAGTTTGCACAACGATTTCTGGATTTCGGTATATCGGGTCCTTTGCGTTCGTTTCGGTAATTGCAGGCCACTTCTGATGGATGATTTTTATGTATTCGAGTGAAATGAAGGTAATCGATACACCAGTTGCGCCCTGAGACGATCAACCCGAGTTTCCACAACGGTTCCTCGATTTCGGTATATTGAGGCTTTGCGTTCGTTTGGATGATTGGAGGGCTCTTCTGATGCATGAATTTCATGAATTTGAATGAAATGAAGGTTATCGACACAACAGTCGCGCCCTGACACGATCAACCCGAGTTTCGACAACGGTTCCTCGATATCGGTATATTGAGGCTTTGCGTTCGTTTGGATGATTGGAGCGCTCTTCTGATGCATGAATTACATGTATTTGAATAAAATTCAGGATATCTACACACAAGTCGCGACCTGGCACGATCAACCCGAGTTTCCACAACGGTTTCTCGATTTCGGTAGATCGAGGCTTTGCGTTCGTTTGGATGATTGGAGGTCGCTTCAGATGCATGATTTTCATGTATTCGAGTGAAATGGAGTTAATCGACAAACAATACACGCACTGAAACTTTCGCCGCGAGTTTGCACAACGATTTCTGGATTTCGGTATATCGAGTCCTTTGCGTTCGTTTCGGTATTTGAAGGCCACTTCTGATGGATTATTTTTATGTATTCGAGTGGAATGAAGGTAATGGATACACCAGTCGCGCCCTGAGACGATCAACCCGAGTTTACACAATGGTTCCTCGATTTCGGTATATTGAGGCTTTGCGTTCGTTTGGATGATTGGAGGGCTCTTCTGATGCATGAATTTCATGTATTTGAGTGAAACGAAGGTAATCGATACACTAGACGCGCCCTGATACGATCAACCCGAGTTTGCACAACGGTTCCTCGATTTCGGTATATTGAGGCTTTGCGTTCGTTTGGATGATTGGAGGTCGCTTCAGATGCATGATTTTCATGTATTCGAGTGAAATGGAGGTAATCGACAAACAATACACGCACTGAAACTTTTGCCGCGAGTTTGCACAACGATTTCTGGATTTCGGTATATCGAGTCCTTTGCGTTCGTTTCGGTATTTGCAGGCCACTTCTGATGGATGATTTTTATGTATTCGAGTGGAATGAAGGTAATGGATACACCAGTCGCGCCCTGAGACGATCAACCCGAGTTTACACAATGGTTCCTCGATTTCGGTATATTGAGGCTTTGCGTTCGTTTGGATGATTGGAGGGCTCTTCTGATGCATGAATTTCATGTATTTGAGTGAACCGAAGGTAATCGACACACTAGTCGCGCCCTGACACGAACAACCCGAGTTTGCATAACGGTTCCTCGATTTCGGTATATTGAGGCTTTGCGTTCGTTTGGATGATTGGAGGGCTCTTCTGATGCATGAATTTCATGTATTTGAATAAAATGCAGGATACCGACACACAAGTCGTGAACTGGCACGATCAACCCGAGTTTCCACAACGGTTTCTCGATTTCGGTATATTGAGGCTTTGCGTTCGTTTGGGTATTTGCAGGCCACTTCTGATGGATGATTTTTATGTATTCGAGTGAAATGAAGGTAATCGACACACCAGTCGCGCCCTGAGACGATCAACCCGAGTTTGCATAACGGTTCCTCGATGTCGGTATATTGAGGCTTTGCGTTCGTTTGGATGATTGGAGGGCTCTTCTGATGCATGAATTTCATGTATTTGAATAAAATGCAGGATACCGACACACAAGTCGCGACCTGGCACGATCAACCCGAGTTTCCACAACGGTTTCTCGATTTCGGTATATTGAGGCTTTGCGTTCGTTTGGATGATTGGAGGGCTCTTCTGATGCATGAATTTCATGTATTTGAATGAAATGAACGTAATCGACACACAAGTCGCGCCCTGACACGATCAACCCGAGTTTGCACAACGGTTCCCCGATTTCGGTATATTGAGGCTTTGCGTTCGTTTGGATGATTGGAGGGCGCTTCTGATGCATGAATTTCATGTATTTGAGAGAACCGAAGGTAATCGACACACTAGTCGCGCCCTGACACGATCAACCCGAGTTTGCATAACGGTTCCTCGATTTCGGTGTATTGAGGCTTTGCGTTCGTTTGGATGATTGGAGGGCTCTTCTGATGCATGAATTTCATGTATTTGAGAGAACCGAAGGTAATCGACACACTAGTCGCGCCCTGACACGATCAACCCGAGTTTGCATAACGGAACCTCGATTTCGGTATATTGAGGCTTTGCGTTCGTTTGGATGATTGGAGGGCTCTTCTGATGCATGAATTTCATGTATTTGAGTGAACCGAAGATAATCGACACACCAGTCGCGCCCTGACACGATCAACCCGAGTTTGCATAACGGTTCCTCGATTTCGGTATATTGGGGCTTTGCGTTCGTTTGGATGATTGGAGGGCTCTTCTGATGCATGAATTTCATGTATTTGAGTGAACCGAAGATAATCGACACACTAGTCGCGCCCTGACACGATCAACCCGAGTTTGCATAACGGTTCCTCGATTTCGGTATATTGGGGCTTTGCGTTCGTTTGGATGATTGGAGGGCTCTTCTGATGCATGAATTTCATGAATTTGAATGAAATGCAGGATATCGACACACAAGTCGCGACCTGGCACGATCAACCCGAGTTTCCACAACGGTTTCTCGATTTCGGTAGATCGAGGCTTTGCGTTCGTTTGGATGATTGGAGGGCTCTTCTGCTGCATGAATTTTATGTACTTGAATAAAATGCAGGATATCGACACACAAGTCGCGACCTGGCACGATCAACCCGAGTTTCCACAACGGTTTCTCGATTTCGGTAGATCGAGTCTTTGCGTTCGTTTGGATGATTGGAGGTCGCTTCAGATGCATGATTTTCATGTATTCGAGTGAAATGGAGGTAATCGGCAAGCAATACACGCACTGAAACTTTCGCCGCGAGTTTGCACAACGATTTCTGGATTTCGGTATATCGAGTCCTTTGCGTTCGTTTCGGTATTTGAAGGCCACTTCTGATGGATTATTTTTATGTATTCGAGTGGAATGAAGGTAATGGATACACCAGTCGCGCCCTGAGACGATCAACCCGAGTTTACACAATGGTTCCTCGATTTCGGTATATTGAGGCTTTGCGTTCGTTTGGATGATTGGAGGGCTCTTCTGATGCATGAATTTCATGTATTTGAGTGAAACGAAGGTAATCGATACACTAGACGCGCCCTGATACGATCAACCCGAGTTTGCACAACGGTTCCTCGATTTCGGTATATTGAGGCTTTGCGTTCGTTTGGATGATTGGAGGGCGCTTCTGATGCATGAATTTCATGTATTAGAGTGAATAGAAGATAATCGACACACCAGTGCCCTGACACGATCAACCCGAGTTTGCACATCGGTTTCTCGATGTCGGTATATCGAGGGCTTTGCGTTCGTTTGGGTGTTTGCAGGCCACTTGTGGTTCATGAATTTCATGTATTTGAATGAAACGAAGGTAATCGACACACAAGTCGCGCCCAGGAGCACTCGCATCGAGTTTGCACAACGATTTCTCGATTTCAGTGTATCGAGGGTTTGCGTTGGTCTCGATATTTGCAGGTCGCTTCTGATGCATTATTTTTATGTATTCGAGTAAAATAAAGGTAATCGACACACCAGTCGCGTCCTGAGATGATCAACCCGAGTGTACACAACGGTTCCTCGATTTCGGTATATTGAGGCTTTGCGTTCGTTCGGATGATTGGAGGGCTCTTCTGATGCATGACATTCATGTATTTGAGTGAAACGAAGGTAATCGACACACTAGTCGCGCCCTGACACGATCAACCCGAGTTTGCACAACGGTTCCTCGATTTCGGTATATTGAGGCATTGCGTTCGTTTGGATGATTGGAGGGCTCTTCTCATGCATGAATTTCATGTATTTGAGTGAACTGAAGGTAATCGATACACTAGTCGCGCCCTGACACGATCAACCCGAGGTTGCATAACGGTTCCTCGATTTCGGTATATTGAGGTTTGCGTTCGTCTGGATGATTGGAGGGCTCTTCTGATGCATGAATTTCATGTATTTGAATAAAATGCAGGATATCGACACACAAGTCGCGACCTGGCACGATCAACCCGAGTTTCCACAACGGTTTCTCGATTTCGGTAGATCGAGGCTTGCGTTCGTTTGCATGATTGGAGGTCGCTTCAGATGCATGATTTTCATGTATTCGAGTGAAATGCAGGTAATCGGCAAGCAATACACTCACTGAAACTTTCGCCGCGAGTTTGCACAACGATTTCTGGATTTCGGTATATCGGGTCCTTTGCGTTCGTTTCGGTAATTGCAGGCCACTTCTGATGGATGATTTTTATGTATTCGAGTGAAATGAAGGTAATCGATACACTAGTCGCGCCCTGACACGATCAACCCGAGGTTGCATAACGGTTCCTCGATTTCGGTATATTGAGGTTTGCGTTCGTCTGGATGATTGGAGGGCTCTTCTGATGCATGAATTTCATGTACTTGAATAAAATGCAGGATATCGACACACAAGTTGCGACCTGGCACGATCAACCCGAGTTTCCACAACGGTTTCTCGATTTCGTTAGATCGAGGCTTTGCGTTCGTTTGGATGATTGGAGGTCGCTTCAGATGCATGATTTTCATGTATTCGAGTGAAATGGAGGTAATCGGCAAGCAATACACGCACTGAAACTTTCGCCGCGAGTTTGCACAACGATTTCTGGATTTCGGTATATCGGTTCCTTTGCGTTCGTTTCGGTAATTGCAGGCCACTTCTGATGGATGATTTTTATGTATTCGAGTGAAATGAAGGTAATCGATACACCAGTCTCGCCCGGAGACGATCAACCCGAGTTTCCACAACGGTTCCTCGATTTCGGTATATTGAGGCTTTGCGTTCGTTTGGATGATTGGAGGGCTCTTCTGATGCATGAATTTCATGAATTTGTATGAAATGAAGGTTATCGACACAACAGTCGCGCCCTGACACGATCAACCCGAGTTTCCACAACGGTTCCTCGATATCAGTATATTGAGGCTTTGCGTTCGTTTGGATGATTGGAGCGCTCTTCTGATGCATGAATTACATGTATTTGAATAAAATTCAGGATATCTACACACAAGTCGCGACCTGGCAAGATCAACCCGAGTTTCCACAACGGTTTCTCGATTTCGGTACATCGAGGCTTTGCGTTTGTTTGGATGATTGGAGGTCGCTTCAGATGCATGATTTTCATGTATTCGAGTGAAATGGAGGTAATCGACAAACAATACACGCACTGAAACTTTCGCCGCGAGTTTGCACAACGATTTCTGGATTTCGGTATAAAGAGTCCTTTGCGTTCGTTTCGGTATTTGCAGGCCACTTCTGATGGATTATTTTTATGTATTCGAGTGGAATGAAGGTAATGGATACACCAGTCGCGCCCTGAGACGATCAACCCGAGTTTACACAATGGTTCCTCGATTTCGGTATATTGAGGCTTTGCGTTCGTTTGTATGATCGGAGGGCTCTTCTGATGGATGATTTTTATGTATTCGAGTGAAATGAAGGTAATCGACACACCAGTCGCGCCCTGAGACGATCAACCCGAGTTTGCATAACGGTTCCTCGATGTCGGTATATTGAGGCTTTGCGTTCGTTTGGATGATTGGAGGGCTCTTCTGATGCATGAATTTCATGTATTTGAATAAAATGCAGGATACCGACACACAAGTCGCGACCTGGCACGATCAACCCGAGTTTCCACAACGGTTTCTCGATTTCGGTATATTGAGGCTTTGCGTTCGTTTGGATGATTGGAGGGCTCTTCTGATGCATGAATTTCATGTATTTGAATGAAATGAACGTAATCGACACACAAGTCGCGCCCTGACACGATCAACCCGAGTTTGCACAACGGTTCCCCGATTTCGGTATATTGAGGCTTTGCGTTCGTTTGGATGATTGGAGGGCGCTTCTGATGCATGAATTTCATGTATTTGAGTGAACCGAAGGTAATCGACACACTAGTCGCGCCCTGACACGATCAACCCGAGTTTGCATAACGGTTCCTCGATTTCGGTGTATTGAGGCTTTGCGTTCGTTTGGATGATTGGAGGGCTCTTCTGATGCATGAATTTCATGTATTTGAGAGAACCGAAGGTAATCGACACACTAGTCGCGCCCTGACACGATCAACCCGAGTTTGCATAACGGAACCTCGATTTCGGTATATTGAGGCTTTGCGTTCGTTTGGATGATTGGAGGGCTCTTCTGATGCATGAATTTCATGTATTTGAGTGAACCGAAGATAATCGACACACCAGTCGCGCCCTGACACGATCAACCCGAGTTTCCACAACGGTTCCTCGATTTCGGTTTATTGAGGCTTTGCGTTCGTTTGGATGATTGGAGGGCTCTTCTGATGCATGAATTTCATGTATTTGAGTGAACCGAAGATAATCGACACACTAGTCGCGCCCTGACACGATCAACCCGAGTTTGCATAACGGTTCCTCGATTTCGGTATATTGGGGCTTTGCGTTCGTTTGGATGATTGGAGGGCTCTTCTGATGCATGAATTTCATGAATTTGAATGAAATGCAGGATATCGACACACAAGTCGCGACCTGGCACGATCAACCCGAGTTTCCACAACGGTTTCTCGATTTCGGTAGATCGAGGCTTTGCGTTCGTTTGGATGATTGGAGGGCTCTTCTGCTGCATGAATTTTATGTACTTGAATAAAATGCAGGATATCGACACACAAGTCGCGACCTGGCACGATCAACCCGAGTTTCCACAACGGTTTCTCGATTTCGGTAGATCGAGACTTTGCGTTCGTTTGGATGATTGGAGGTCGCTTCAGATGCATGATTTTCATGTATTCGAGTGAAATGGAGGTAATCGGCAAGCAATACACGCACTGAAACTTTCGCCGCGAGTTTGCACAACGATTTCTGGATTTCGGTATATCGAGTCCTTTGCGTTCGTTTCGGTATTTGAAGGCCACTTCTGATGGATTATTTTTATGTATTCGAGTGGAATGAAGGTAATGGATACACCAGTCGCGCCCTGAGACGATCAACCCGAGTTTACACAATGGTTCCTCGATTTCGGTATATTGAGGCTTTGCGTTCGTTTGGATGATTGGAGGGCTCTTCTGATGCATGAATTTCATGTATTTGAGTGAAACGAAGGTAATCGATACACTAGACGCGCCCTGATACGATCAACCCGAGTTTGCACAACGGTTCCTCGATTTCGGTATATTGAGGCTTTGCGTTCGTTTGGATGATTGGAGGGCGCTTCTGATGCATGAATTTCATGTATTAGAGTGAATAGAAGATAATCGACACACCAGTGCCCTGACACGATCAACCCGAGTTTGCACATCGGTTTCTCGATGTCGGTATATCGAGGGCTTTGCGTTCTATTGGGTGTTTGCAGGCCACTTGTGGTTCATGAATTTCATGTATTTGAATGAAACGAAGGTAATCGACACACAAGTCGCGCCCAGGAGCACTCGCATCGAGTTTGCACAACGATTTCTCGATTTCAGTGTATCGAGGGTTTGCGTTGGTCTCGATATTTGCAGGTCGCTTCTGATGCATTATTTTTATGTATTCGAGTAAAATAAAGGTAATCGACACACCAGTCGCGTCCTGAGATGATCAACCCGAGTGTACACAACGGTTCCTCGATTTCGGTATATTGAGGCTTTGCGTTCGTTTGGATGATTGGAGGGCTCTTCTGATGCATGACATTCATGTATTTGAGTGAAACGAAGGTAATCGACACACTAGTCGCGCCCTGACACGATCAACCCGAGTTTGCACAACGGTTCCTCGATTTCGGTATATTGAGGCATTGCGTTCGTTTGGATGATTGGAGGGCTCTTCTCATGCATGAATTTCATGTATTTGAGTGAACTGAAGGTAATCGATACACTAGTCGCGCCCTGACACGATCAACCCGAGGTTGCATAACGGTTCCTCGATTTCGGTATATTGAGGTTTGCGTTCGTCTGGATGATTGGAGGGCTCTTCTGATGCATGAATTTCATGTATTTGAATAAAATGCAGGATATCGACACACAAGTCGCGACCTGGCACGATCAACCCGAGTTTCCACAACGGTTTCTCGATTTCGGTAGATCGAGGCTTGCGTTCGTTTGCATGATTGGAGGTCGCTTCAGATGCATGATTTTCATGTATTCGAGTGAAATGCAGGTAATCGGCAAGCAATACACTCACTGAAACTTTCGCCGCGAGTTTGCACAACGATTTCTGGATTTCGGTATATCGGGTCCTTTGCGTTCGTTTCGGTAATTGCAGGCCACTTCTGATGGATGATTTTTATGTATTCGAGTGAAATGAAGGTAATCGATACACTAGTCGCGCCCTGACACGATCAACCCGAGGTTGCATAACGGTTCCTCGATTTCGGTATATTGAGGTTTGCGTTCGTCTGGATGATTGGAGGGCTCTTCTGATGCATGAATTTCATGTATTTGAATAAAATGCAGGATATCGACACACAAGTCGCGACCTGGCACGATCAACCCGAGTTTGCACAACGGTTCCTCGATTTCGGTATATTGAGGCATTGCGTTCGTTTGGATGATTGGAGGGCTCTTCTCATGCATGAATTTCATGTATTTGAGTGAACTGAAGGTAATCGATACACTAGTCGCGCCCTGACACGATCAACCCGAGGTTGCATAACGGTTCCTCGATTTCGGTATATTGAGGTTTGCGTTCGTCTGTATGATTGGAGGGCTCTTCTGATGCATGAATTTCATGTACTTGAATAAAATGCAGGATATCGACACACAAGTTGCGACCTGGCACGATCAACCCGAGTTTCCACAACGGTTTCTCGATTTCGTTAGATCGAGGCTTTGCGTTCGTTTGGATGATTGGAGGTCGCTTCAGATGCATGATTTTCATGTATTCGAGTGAAATGGAGGTAATCGGCAAGCAATACACGCACTGAAACTTTCGCCGCGAGTTTGCACAACGATTTCTGGATTTCGGTATATCGGTTCCTTTGCGTTCGTTTCGGTAATTGCAGGCCACTTCTGATGGATGATTTTTATGTATTCGAGTGAAATGAAGGTAATCGATACACCAGTCTCGCCCGGAGACGATCAACCCGAGTTTCCACAACGGTTCCTCGATTTCGGTATATTGAGGCTTTGCGTTCGTTTGGATGATTGGAGGGCTCTTCTGATGCATGAATTTCATGAATTTGTATGAAATGAAGGTTATCGACACAACAGTCGCGCCCTGACACGATCAACCCGAGTTTCCACAACGGTTCCTCGATATCAGTATATTGAGGCTTTGCGTTCGTTTGGATGATTGGAGCGCTCTTCTGATGCATGAATTACATGTATTTGAATAAAATTCAGGATATCTACACACAAGTCGCGACCTGGCACGATCAACCCGAGTTTCCACAACGGTTTCTCGATTTCGGTACATCGAGGCTTTGCGTTTGTTTGGATGATTGGAGGTCGCTTCAGATGCATGATTTTCATGTATTCGAGTGAAATGGAGGTAATCGACAAACAATACACGCACTGAAACTTTCGCCGCGAGTTTGCACAACGATTTCTGGATTTCGGTATAAAGAGTCCTTTGCGTTCGTTTCGGTATTTGCAGGCCACTTCTGATGGATTATTTTTATGTATTCGAGTGGAATGAAGGTAATGGATACACCAGTCGCGCCCTGAGACGATCAACCCGAGTTTACACAATGGTTCCTCGATTTCGGTATATTGAGGCTTTGCGTTCGTTTGTATGATCGGAGGGCTCTTCTGATGCATGAATTTCATGTATTTGAGTGAAACGAAGGTAATCGATACACTAGTCGCGCCCTGATACGATCAACCCGAGTTTGCACAACGGTTCCTCGATTTCGGTATATTGAGGCTTTGCGTTCGTTTGTATGATTGGAGGGCGCTTCTGATGCATGAATTTCATGTATTAGAGTGAATAGAAGATAATCGACACACCAGTGCCCTGACACGATCAACCCGAGTTTGCACATCGGTTTCTCGATGTCGGTATATCGAGGCCTTTGCGTTCGTTTGGGTGTTTGCAGGCCACTTGTGGTTCATGAATTTCATGTACTTGAATGAAACGAAGGTAATCGACACACAAGTCGCGCCCAGGAGCACTCGCATCGAGTTTGCACAACGATTTCTCGATTTCAGTGTATCGAGGGTTTGCGTTGGTCTCGATATTTGCAGGTCGCTTCTGATGTGTTATTTTTATGTATTCGAGTAAAATAAAGGTAATCGACACACCAGTCGCGTCCTGAGATGATCAACCCGAGTGTACACAACGGTTCCTCGATTTCGGTATATTGAGGCTTTGCGTTCGTTTGGATGATTGGAGGGCTCTTCTCATGCATGAATTTCATGTATTTGAGTGAACTGAAGGTAATCGATACACTAGTCGCGCCCTGACACGATCAACCCGAGGTTGCATAACGTTTCCTCGATTTCAGTATATTGAGGTTTGCGTTCGTCTGGATGATTGGAGGGCTCTTCTGATGCATGAATTTCATGTATTTGAATAAAATGCAGGATATCGACACACAAGTCGCGACCTGGCACGATCAACCCGAGTTTGCACAACGGTTCCTCGATTTCGGTATATTGAGGCATTACGTTCGTTTGGATGATTGGAGGGCTCTTCTCATGCATGAATTTCATGTATTTGAGTGAACTGAAGGTAATCGATACACTAGTCGCGCCCTGACACGATCAACCCCAGGTTGCATAACGGTTCCTCGATTTCGGTATATTGAGGTTTGCGTTCGTCTGGATGATTGGAGGGCTCTTCTGATGCATGAATTTCATGTATTTGAATAAAATGCAGGATATCGACACACAAGTCGCGACCTGGCACGATCAACCCGAGTTTCCACAACGGTTTCTCGATTTCGGTAGATCGAGGCTTGCGTTCGTTTGCATGATTGGAGGTCGCTTCAGATGCATGATTTTCATGTATTCGAGTGAAATGGAGGTAATCGGCAAGCAATACACTCACTGAAACTTTCGCCGCGAGTTTGCACAACGATTTCTGGATTTCGGTATATCGGGTCCTTTGCGTTCGTTTCGGTAATTGCAGGCCACTTCTGATGGATGATTTTTATGTATTCGAGTGAAATGAAGGTAATCGATACACCAGTCGCGCCCTGAGACGATCAACCCGAGTTTCCACAACGGTTCCTCGATTTCGGTATATTGAAGCTTTGCGTTCGTTTGGATGATTGGAGGGCTCTTCTGATGCATGAATTTGATGTATTTGAGTGAAACGAAGGTAATAGACACACTAGTCGCGCCCTGACACGATCAACCCGAGTTTACACAACGGTTCCTCGATTTCGGTATATTGAGGCTTTGCGTTCGTTTGGATGTTTGGAGGGCTCTTCTGATGCATGAATTTTATGTATTTGAGTGAAACGAAGGTAATAGACACACTAGTCGCGCCCTGACACGATCAACCCGAGTTTGCACAACGGTTCCTCGATTTCGGTATATTGAGGCATTGCGTTCGTTTGGATGATTGGAGTGCTCTTCTGATCCATGAATTTCATGTATTTGAGTGAAACGAAGTCAATCGACACACTAGTCGCGCCCTGAGACGATCAACCCGAGTTTACACAACAATTCCTCGATTTCGGTATATTGAGGCTTTGCGTTCGTTTGGATGATTGGAGTGCTCTTCTGATGCATGAATTTCATGTATTTGAATGAAATGAACGTAATCGACACACAAGTCGCGCCCTGACACTATTAACCCGAGTTTGCACAACGGTTCCCCGATTTCGGTATATTGAGGCTTTGCGTTCGTTTGGATGATTGGAGGGCGCTTCTGATGCATGAATTTCATGTATTTGAGTGAACCGAAGGTAATCGACATACTAGTCGCGCTCTGACACGATCAACCCGAGTTTACACAACGGTTCCTCGATTTCGGTATATTGAGGCTGTGCGTTCGTTTGGATGATTGGAGGGCTCTTCTGATGCATAAATTTTATGTATTTGAGTGAAACGAAGGTAATAGACACACTAGTCGCGCCCTGACACGATCAACACGAGTTTGCACAACGGTTCCTCGATTTCGGTATATTGAGGCATTGCGTTCGTTTGGATGATTGGAGTGCTCTTCTGATCCATGAATTTCATGTATTTGAGTGAAACGAAGTCAATCGACACACTAGTCGCGCCCTGAGACGATCAACCCGAGTTTACACAACAATTCCTCGATTTCGGTATATTGAGGCTTTGCGTTCGTTTGGATGATTGGAGTGCTCTTCTGATGCATGAATTTCATGTATTTGAATGAAATGAACGTAATCGACACACAAGTCGCGCCCTGACACTATTAACCCGAGTTTGCACAACGGTTCCCCGATTTCGGTATATTGAGGCTTTGCGTTCGTTTGGATGATTGGAGGGCACTTCTGATGCATGAATTTCATGTATTTGAGTGAACCGAAGGTAATCGACATACTGGTCGCGCCCTGAGACGATCAACCCGAGTTTACACAACAATTCCTCGATTTCGGTATATTGAGGCTTTGCGTTCGTTTGGATGATTGGAGTGCTCTTCTGATGCATGAATTTCATGTATTTGAATGAAATGAACGTAATCGACACACAAGTCGCGCCCTGACACTATTAACCCGAGTTTGCACAACGGTTCCCCGATTTCGGTATATTGAGGCTTTGCGTTCGTTTGGATGATTGGAGGGCACTTCTGATGCATTAATTTCATGTATTTGAGTGAACCGAAGGTAATCGACATACTAGTCGCGCTCTGACACGATCAACCCGAGTTTGCATAACGGTTCCTCGATTTCGGCATATTGAGGCTTTGCGTTCGTTTGGATGATTGGAGGGCTCTTCTGATGCATGAATTTCATGTATTTGAGTGAACCGAAGATAATCGACACACCAGTCGCGCCCTGACACGATCAACCCGAGTTTCCACAACGGTTCCTCGATTTCGGTATATTGAGGCTTTGCGTTCGTTTGGATGATTGGAGGGCTCTTCTGATGCATGAATTTCATGTATTTGAGTGAAACGAAGGTAATCGATACACTAGACGCGCCCTGATACGATCAACCCGAGTTTGCACAACGGTTCCTCGATTTCGGTATATTGAGGCTTTGCGTTCGTTTGGATGATTGGAGGGCGCTTCTGATGCATGAATTTTATGTATTAGAGTGAATAGAAGATAATCGACACACCAGTGCCCTGACACGATCAACCCGAGTTTGCACATCGGTTTCTCGATGTCGGTATATCGAGGCCTTTGCGTTCGTTTGGGTGTTTGCAGGCCACTTGTGGTGCATGAATTTTATGTATTTGAATGAACCGAAGGTAATCGACACACAAGTCGCGCCCAGGAGCACTCGCATCGAGTTTGCACAACGATTTCTCGATTTCAGTGTATCGAGGGTTTGCGTTGGTCTCGATATTTGCAGGTCGCTTCTGATGCATTATTTTTATGTATTCGAGTAAAATAAAGGTAATCGACACACCAGTCGCGTCCTGAGATGATCAACCCGAGTGTACACAACGGTTCCTCGATTTCGGTATATTGAGGCTTTGCGTTCGTTTGGATGATTGGAGGGCTCTTCTGATGCATGAAATTCATGTATTTGAGTGAAACGAAGGTAATCGACACACTAGTCGCGCCCTGACACGATCAACCCGAGTTTGCACAACGGTTCCTCGATTTCGGTATATTGAGGCATTGCGTTCGTTTGGATGATTGGAGGGCTCTTCTCATGCATGAATTTCATGTATTTGAGTAAACGATCAACCCGAGGTTGCATAACGGTTCCTCGATTTCGGTATATTGAGGTTTGCGTTCGTCTGGATGATTGGAGGGCTCTTCTGATGCATGAATTTCATGTACTTGAATAAAATGCAGGATATCGACACACAAGTCGCGACCTGGCACGATCAACCCGAGTTTCCACAACGGTTTCTCGATTTCGTTAGATCGAGGCTTTGCGTTCGTTTGGATGATTGGAGGTCGCTTCAGATGCATGATTTTCATGTATTCGAGTGAAATGGAGGTAATCGACAAACAATACACGCACTGAAACTTTCGCCGCGAGTTTGCACAACGATTTCTGGATTTCGGTATATCGAGTCCTTTGCGTTCGTTTCGGTATTTGCAGGCCACTTCTGATGGATTATTTTTATGTATTCGGGTGGAATGAAGGTAATGGATACACCAGTCGCGCCCTGAGACGATCAACCCGAGTTTACACAATGGTTCCTCGATTTCGGTATATTGAGGCTTTGCGTTCGTTTGGATGATCGGAGGGCTCTTCTGATGCATGAATTTCATGTATTTGAGTGAAACGAAGGTAATCGATACACTAGTCGCGCCCTGATACGATCAACCCGAGTTTGCACAACGGTTCCTCGATTTCGGTATATTGAGGCTTTGCGTTCGTTTCGATGATTGGATGGCGCTTCTGATGCATGAATTTCATGTATTAGAGTGAATAGAAGATAATCGACACACCAGTGCCCTGACACGATCAACCCGAGTTTGCACATCGGTTTCTCGATGTCGGTATATCGAGGCCTTTGCGTTCGTTTGGGTGTTTGCAGGCCACTTGTGGTTCATGAATTTCATGTATTTGAATGAAACGAAGGTAATCGACACACAAGTGGCGCCCAGGAGCACTCGCATCGAGTTTGCACAACGATTTCTCGATTTCAGTGTATCGAGGGTTTGCGTTGGTTTCGATATTTACAGGTCGCTTCTGATGCATTATTTTTATGTATTCGAGTAAAATAAAGGTAATCGACACACCAGTCGCGTACTGAGATGATCAACCCGAGTTTACACAACGGTTCCTCGATTTCGGTATATTGAGGCTTTGCGTTCGTTTGGATGATTGGAGGGCTCATCTGATGCAGGAATTTCATGTATTTGAGTGAAACGAAGGTAATCGACACACTAGTCGCGCCCTGACACGATCAACCCGAGTTTGCACAACTGTTCCTCGATTTCGGTATATTGAGGCATTGCGTTCGTTTGGATGATTGGAGGGCTCTTCTGATCCATGAATTTCATGTATTTGAGTGAATCGAAGTCAATCGACACACTAGTCGCGCCCTGAGACGATCAACCCGAGTTTACACAACAATTCCTCGATTTCGGTATATTGAGGCTTTGCGTTCGTTTGGATGATTGGAGTGCTCTTCTGATGCATGAATTTCATGTATTTGAATGAAATGAACGTAATCGACACACAAGTCGCGCCCTGACATGATCAACCCGAGTTTGCACAACGGTTCCCCGATTTCGGTATATTGAGGCTTTGCGTTCGTTTGGATGATTGGAGGGCGCTTCTGATGCATGAATTTCATGTATTTGAGTGAACCGAAGGTAATCGATACACTAGTCGCGCCCTGACACGATCAACCCGAGTTTGCATAACGGTTCCTCGATTTCGGTATATTGAGGCTTTGCGTTCGTTTGGATGATTGGAGGGCTCTTCTGATGCATGAATTTCATGTATTTGAGTGAACCGAAGGTAATCGACACACTAGTCGCGCCCTGACACGATCAACCCGAGTTTGCATAACGGAACCTCGATTTCGGTATATTGAGGCTTTGCGTTCGTTTGGATGATTGGAGGGCTCTTCTGATGCATGAATTTCATGTATTTGAATGAAATGAACGTAATCGACACACAAGTCGCGCCCTGACACGATCAACCCGAGTTTGCATAACGGTTCCTCGATTTCGGTATATTGAGGCTTTGCGATCGTTTGGATGATTGGAGGGCTCTTCTGATGCATGAATTTCATGTACTTGAATAAAATGCAGGATATCGACACACAAGTCGCGACCTGGCACGATCAACCCGAGTTTCCACAACGGTTTCTCGATTTCGGTAGATCGAGGCTTTGCGTTCGTTTGGATGATTGGAGGTCGCTTCAGATGCATGATTTTCATATATTCGAGTGAAATGGAGGTAATCGGCAAGCAATACACGCACTGAAACTTTCGCCGCGAGTTTGCACAACGATTTCTGGATTTCGGTATATCGGGTCCTTTGCGTTCGTTTCGGTAATTGCAGGCCACTTCTGATGGATGATTTTTATGTATTCGAGTGAAATGAAGGTAATCGATACACCAGTCGCGCCCTGAGACGATCAACCCGAGTTTCCACAACGGTTCCTCGATTTCGGTATATTGAGGCTTTGCGTTCGTTTGGATGATTGGAGGGCTCTTCTGATGCATGAATTTCATGAATTTGAATGAAATGAAGGTTATCGACACAACAGTCGCGCCCTGACACGATCAACCCGAGTTTCGACAACGGTTCCTCGATATCGGTATATTGAGGCTTTGCGTTCGTTTGGATGATTGGAGCGCTCTTCTGATGCATGAATTACATGTATTTGAATAAAATTCAGGATATCTACACACAAGTCGCGACCTGGCACGATAAACCCGAGTTTCCACAACGGTTTCTCGATTTCGGTAGATCGAGGCTTTGCGTTTGTTTGGATGATTGGAGGTCGCTTCAGATGCATGATTTTCATGTATTCGAGTGAAATGGAGGTAACCGACAAACAATACACGCACTGAAACTTTTGCCGCGAGTTTGCACAACGATTTCTGGATTTCGGTATATCGAGTCCTTTGCGTTCGTTTCGGTATTTGCAGGCCACTTCTGATGGATGATTTTTATGTATTCGAGTGGAATGAAGGTAATGGATACACCAGTCGCGCCCTGAGACGATCAACCCGAGTTTGCATAACGGTTCCTCGATTTCGGTATATTGAGGCTTTGCGTTCGTTTGGATGATTGGAGGGCTCTTCTGATGCATGAATTTCATGTATTTGAATGAAATGAACGTAATCGACACACAAGTCGCGCCCTAACACGATCAACCCGAGTTTGCACAACGGTTCCCCGATTTCGGTATATTGAGGCTTTGCGTTCGTTTGGATGATTGGAGGGCTCTTCTGATGCATGAATTTCATGTATTTGAGTGAACCGAAGATAATCGACACACTAGTCGCGCCCTGACACGATCAACCCGAGTTTGCATAACGGTTCCTCGATTTCGGTATATTGAGGCTTTGCGATCGTTTGGATGATTGGAGGGCTCTTCTGATGCATGAATTTCATGTACTTGAATAAAATGCAGGATATCGACACACAAGTCGCGACCTGGCACGATCAACCCGAGTTTCCACAACGGTTTCTCGATTTCGGTAGATCGAGGCTTTGCGTTCGTTTGGATGATTGGAGGTCGCTTCAGATGCATGATTTTCATATATTCGAGTGAAATGGAGGTAATCGGCAAGCAATACACGCACTGAAACTTTCGCCGCGAGTTTGCACAACGATTTCTGGATTTCGGTATATCGGGTCCTTTGCGTTCGTTTCGGTAATTGCAGGCCACTTCTGATGGATGATTTTTATGTATTCGAGTGAAATGAAGGTAATCGATACACCAGTCGCGCCCTGAGACGATCAACCCGAGTTTCCACAACGGTTCCTCGATTTCGGTATATTGAGGCTTTGCGTTCGTTTGGATGATTGGAGGGCTCTTCTTATGCATGAATTTCATGAATTTGAATGAAATGAAGGTTATCGACACAACAGTCGCGCCCTGACACGATCAACCCGAGTTTCGACAACGGTTCCTCGATATCGGTATATTGAGGCTTTGCGTTCGTTTGGATGATTGGAGCGCTCTTCTGATGCATGAATTACATGTATTTGAATAAAATTCAGGATATCTACACACAAGTCGCGACCTGGCACGATAAACCCGAGTTTCCACAACGGTTTCTCGATTTCGGTAGATCGAGGCTTTGCGTTTGTTTGGATGATTGGAGGTCGCTTCAGATGCATGATTTTCATGTATTCGAGTGAAATGGAGGTAATCGACAAACAATACACGCACTGAAACTTTTGCCGCGAGTTTGCACAACGATTTCTGGATTTCGGTATATCGAGTCCTTTGCGTTCGTTTCGGTATTTGCAGGCAACTTCTGATGGATGATTTTTATGTATTCGAGTGGAATGAAGGTAATGGATACACCAGTCGCGCCCTGAGACGATCAACCCGAGTTTGCATAACGGTTCCTCGATTTCGGTATATTGAGGCTTTGCGTTCGTTTGGATGATTGGAGGGCTCTTCTGATGCATGAATTTCATGTATTTGAATAAAATGCAGGATACCGACACACAAGTCGCGAACTGGCACGATCAACCCGAGTTTCCACAACGGTTTCTCGATTTCGGTATATTGAGGCTTTGCGTTCGTTTGGATGATTGGAGGGCTCTTCTGATGCATGAATTTCATGAATTTGAATGAAATGAAGGTTATCGACACACCAGTCGCGCCCTGACACGATCAACCCGAGTTTCCACAACGGTTCCTCGATTTCGGTATATTGAGGCTTTGCGTTCGTTTGGGTATTTGCAGGCCACTTCTGATGGATGATTTTTATGTATTCGAGTGAAATGAAGGTAATCGACACACCAGTCGCGCCCTGAGACGATCAACCCGAGTTTGCATAACGGTTCCTCGATTTCGGTATATTGAGGCTTTGCGTTCGTTTGGATGATTGGAGGGCTCTTCTGATGCATGAATTTCATGTATTTGAATAAAATGCAGGATACCGACACACAAGTCGCGACCTGGCACGATCAACCCGAGTTTCCACAACGGTTTCTCGATTTCGGTATATTGAGGCTTTGCGTTCGTTTGGATGATTGGAGGGCTCTTCTGATGCATGAATTTCATGAATTTGAATGAAATGAAGGTTATCGACACACCAGTCGCGCCCTGACACGATCAACCCGAGTTTCCACAACGGTTCCTCGATTTCGGTATATTGAGGCTTTGCGTTCGTTTGGATGATTGGAGGGCTCTTCTGATGCATGAATTTCATGTATTTGAGTGAACCGAAGGTAATCGACACACTAGTCGCGCCCTGACACGATCAACCCGAGTTTGCATAACGGTTCCTCTATTTCGGAATATTGAGGCTTTGCGTTCGTTTTGATTATTGGCGGTCGCTTCAGATGCATGAATTTCATGTATTTGAATGGAATGGATGTAATCGACAAACAATACACGCACTGAAACTTTCGCCGCGAGTTTGTACAACGATTTCTGGATTTCGGTATATCGAGGCCTTTGCGTTCGTTTGGGTATTTGCAGGCCACTTCTGATGGATGATTTTTATGTATTCGAGTGAAATGAAGGTAATCGACACACCAGTCGCGCCCTGAGACGATCAACCCGAGTTTGCATAACGGTTCCTCGATTTCGGTATATTGAGGCTTTGCGTTCGTTTGGATGATTGGAGGGCTCTTCTGATGCATGAATTTCATGTATTTGAGTGAACCGAAGGTAATCGACACACTAGTCGCGCCCTGACACGATCAACCCGAGTTTGCATAACGGAACCTCGATTTCGGTATATTGAGGCTTTGCGTTCGTTTGGATGATTGGAGGGCTCTTCTGATGCATGAATTTCATGTATTTGAGTGAACCGAAGATAATCGACACACCAGTCGCGCCCTGACACGATCAACCCGAGTTTCCACAACGGTTCCTCGATTTCGGTATATTGAGGCTTTGCGTTCGTTTGGATGATTGGAGGGCTCTTCTGATGCATGAATTTCATGTACTTGAATAAAATGCAGGATATCGACACACAAGTCGCGACCTGGCACGATCAACCCGAGTTTCCACAACGGTTTCTCGATTTCGGTAGATCGAGGCTTTGCGTTCGTTTGGATGATTGGAGGTCGCTTCAGATGCATGATTTTCATGTATTCGAGTGAAATGGAGGTAATCGACAAACAATACACGCACTGAAACTTTCGCCGCGAGTTTGTACAACGATTTCTGGATTTCGGTATATCGAGGCCTTTGCGTTCGTTTGGGTATTTGCAGGCCACTTCTGATGGATGATTTTTATGTATTCGAGTGAAATGAAGGTAATCGACACACCAGTCGCGCCCTGAGACGATCAACCCGAGTTTACACAACGGTTCCTCTATTTCGGTATATTGAGGCTTTGCGTTAGGTTGGATGATTGGAGGGCTCTTCTGATCCATGAATTTCATGTATTTGAGTGAAACGAAGTCAATCGACACACTAGTCGCGCCCTGAGACGATCAACCCGAGTTTACACAACAATTCCTCGATTTCGGTATATTGAGGCTTTGCGTTCGTTTGGATGATTGGAGTGCTCTTCTGATGCATGAATTTCATGTATTTGAATGAAATGAAGGTAACCGACACACAAGTCGCGCCCTGACACGATCAACCCGAGTTTGCACAACGGTTCCCCGATTTCGGTATATTGAGGCTTTGCGTTCGTTTGGATAATTGGAGTGCTCTTCTGATGCATGAATTTCATGTATTTGAATGAAATGAAGGTAATCGACACACAAGTCGCGCCCTGACACGATCAACCCGGGTTTGCACAACGGTTCCCCGATTTCGGTATATTGAGGCTTTGCGTTCGTTTGGATGATTCGAGGGCGAGTCTGATGCATGAATTTCGTGTATTTGAATAAAATAAAGGTTATCGACACACCAGTCGCGCCCTGACACGATCAACCCGAGTTTGCACGACGGTTCCTCGATTTCGGTATATTGAGGCTTTGCGTTCGTTTGGATGATTGGAGTTCGCTTCAGATGCATGATTTTCATGTATTCCAGTGAAATGGAGGTAATCGACAAACCATACACGCACTGAAACTTTCCCCGCGAGTTTGCACAACGATTTCTGGATTTCGGTATATCGAGGCCTTTGCGTTCGTTTCGGTATTTGCAGGCCACTTCTGATGGATGATTTTTATGTATTTGAGTGAAATGAACGTAATCGATACATCAGTCGCGCTCTGAGACTATCAATCCGAGTTTGCACAACGATTTCTGGATTTCGGTATATCGAGGCCTTTGCGTTCGTTTCGGTATTTCCAGGCCACTTCTGATGGATCTATTTCATGTATTTGAGTGAAACGAAGGTAATCGACACACTAATCGCGCCCTGGAACAATCGCATCGAGTTTGCACAACGATTTCTCGATTTCGGTATATCGAGGGTTTCCGTTGGTTGTGATGTTTGTAGGTCGCTTCTGATGCATGATTTTTATGTATTCGAGAGAAATGAAGGTAATCGATACACCAGTCGCGCCCTGAGACGATCAACCTGAATTTGCACAACGGTTCCTCGATTTCGGTATATTGAGGCTTTGCGTTCGTTTGGATGATTGGAGCGCGCTTCTAATGCATGAATTTCATGTATTTGAGTGAACCGAAGGTAATCGACACACTAGTAGCGCACTGACACGATCAACCCGAGTTTGCATAACGGTTCCTCGATTTCGTTATATTGAGGCTTTGCGTACGTTTGGATGATTGGAGGGCTCTTCTGATGCATGAATTTCATGTATTTGAATAAAATGCAGTATATCGACACACAAGTCGCGACCTGGCACGATCAAACCGAGTTTGCATAACGGTTCCTCGATTTCGGTATATTGAGGCTTTGCGTTCGTTTGGATGATTGGAGGGCGCGTCTGATGCATGAATTTCGTGTATTTGAATAAAATAAAGGTTATCGACACACCAGTCGCGCCCTGACACGATCAACCGGAGTTTGCACGACGCTTCCTCGATTTCGGTATATTGAGGCTTTGCGTTCGTTTGGGTGATTGGAGGTCGCTTCAGATGCATGATTTTCATGTATTCGAGTGAAATGGAGGTAACCGACAAACCATACACGCACTGAAACTTTCGCCGCGAGTTTGCACAACGATTTCTGGATTTCGGTATATCGATTCCTTTGCGTTCGTTTCGGTATTGGCAGGCCACTTCTGATGGATGATTTTTATGTATTCGAGTGGAATGAAGGTAATCGATACACCAGTCACGCCCTCAGACGATCAACCCGAGTTTACACAATGGTTCCTCGATTTCGGTATATTGAAGCTTTGCGTTCGTTTGGATGATTGGAGGGCTCTTCTGATGCATGAATTTCATGTATTAGAGTGAATAGAAGATAATCGACACAACAGTGCCCTGACACGATCAACCCGAGTTTGCACATCGGTTTCTCGATGTCGGTATATCGAGGCCTTTGCTTTCATTTGGATGATTGGAGGGCTCTTCTGATCCATGAATTTCATGTATTTGAGTGAAACGAAGTCAATCGACACACTAGTCGCGCCCTGAGACGATCAACACGAGTTTACACAACAATTCCTCGATTTCGGTATAATGAGGCTTTGCGTTCGTTTGGATGATTGGAGTGCTCTTCTGATGCATGAATTTCATGTATTTGAATGAAATGAACGTAATCGACACACAAGTCGCGCCCTGACACGATCAACCCGAGTTTGCACAACGGTTCCCCGATTTCGGTATATTGAGGCTTTGCGTTCGTTTGGATGATTGGAGGGCGCTTCTGATGCATGAATTTCATGTATTTGAGTGAACCGAAGGTAATCGACACACTAGTCGCGCCCTGACACGATCAACCCGAGTTTGCATAACGGTTCCTCGATTTCGGTATATTGAGGCTTTGCGTTCGTTTGGATGATTGGAGGGCTCTTCTGATGCATGGATTTCATGTATTTGAGTGAACCGAAGGTAATCGACACACTAGTCGCGCCCTGACACGATCAACCCGAGTTTGCATAACGGAACCTCGATTTCGGTATATTGAGGCTTTGCGTTCGTTTGGATGATTGGAGGGCTCTTCTGATGCATGAATTTCATGTATTTGAGTGAACCGAAGATAATCGACACACCAGTCGCGCCCTGACACGATCAACCCGAGTTTCCACAACGGTTCCTCGATTTCGGTATATTGAGACTTTGCGTTCGTTTGGATGATTGGAGGGCTCTTCTGATGCATGAATTTCATGTATTTGAGTGAACCGAAGATAATCGACACACTAGTCGCGCCCTGACACGATCAACCCGAGTTTGCATAACGGTTCCTCGATTTCGGTATATTGAGGCTTTGCGTTCGTTTGGATGATTGGAGGGCTCTTCTGATGCATGAATTTCATGAATTTGAATGAAATGCAGGATATCGACACACAAGTCGCGACCTGGCACGATCAACCCGAGTTTCCACAACGGTTTCTCGATTTCGGTAGATCGAGGCTTTGCGTTCGTTTGGATGATTGGAGGGCTCCTCTGATGCATGAATTTTATGTACTTGAATAAAATGCAGGATATCGACACACAAGTCGCGACCTGGCACGATCAACCCGAGTTTCCACAACGGTTTCTCGATTTCGGTAGATCGAGGCTTTGCGTTCGTTTGGATGATTGGAGGTCGCTTCAGATGCATGATTTTCATGTATTCGAGTGAAATGGAGGTAATCGGCAAGCAATACACGCACTGAAACTTTCGCCGCGAGTTTGCACAACGATTTCTGGATTTCGGTATATCGGGTCCTTTGCGTTCGTTTCGGTAATTGCAGGCCACTTCTGATGGATGATTTTTATGTATTCGAGTGAAATGAAGGTAATCGATACACCAGTTGCGCCCTGAGACGATCAACCCGAGTTTCCACAACGGTTCCTCGATTTCGGTATATTGAGGCTTTGCGTTCGTTTGGATGATTGGAGGGCTCTTCTGATGCATGAATTTCATGAATTTGAATGAATTGAAGGTTATCGACACAACAGTCGCGCGCTGACACGATCAACCCGAGTTTCGACAACGGTTCCTCGATATCGGTATATTGAGGCTTTGCGTTCGTTTGGATGATTGGAGCGCTCTTCTGATGCATGAATTACATGTATTTGAATAAAATTCAGGATATCTACACACAAGTCGCGACCTGGCACGATCAACCCGAGTTTCCACAACGGTTTCTCGATTTCGGTAGATCGAGTCTTTGCGTTCGTTTGGATGATTGGAGGTCGCTTCAGATGCATGATTTTCATGTATTCGAGTGAAATGGAGTTAATCGACAAACAATACACGCACTGAAACTTTCGCCGCGAGTTTGCACAACGATTTCTGGATTTCGGTATATCGAGACCTTTGCGTTCGTTTCGGTATTTGCAGCCACTTCTGATGGATTATTTTTATGTATTCGAGTGGAATGAAGGTAATGGATACACCAGTCGCGCCCTGAGACGATCAACCCGAGTTTACACAATGGTTCCTCGATTTCGGTATATTGAGGCTTTGCGTTCGTTTGGATGATTGGAGGGCTCTTCTGATGCATGAATTTCATGTATTTGAGTGAAACGAAGGTAATCGATACACTAGACGCGCCCTGATACGATCAACCCGAGTTTGCACAACGGTTCCTCGATTTCGGTATATTGAGGCTTTGCGTTCGTTTGGATGATTGGAGGGCGCTTCTGATGCATGAATTTCATGTATTAGAGTGAATAGAAGATAATCGACACACCAGTGCCCTGACACGATCAACCCGAGTTTGCATAACGGTTCCTCGATTTCGGTATATTGAGGCTTTGCGTTCGTTTGGATGATTGGAGGGCTCTTCTGATGCATGAATTTCATGAATTTGAATGAAATGCAGGATATCGACTCACAAGTCGCGACCTGGCACGATCAACCCCAGTTTCCACAACGGTTTCTCGATTTCGGTAGATCGAGGCTTTGCGTTCGTTTGGATGATTGGAGGGCTCTTCTGATGCATGAATTTTATGTACTTGAATAAAATGCAGGATATCGACACACAAGTCGCGACCTGGCACGATCAACCCGAGTTTCCACAACGGTTTCTCGATTTCGGTAGATCGAGGCTTTGCGTTCGTTTGGATGATTGGAGGTCGCTTCAGATGCATGATTTTCATGTATTCGAGTGAAATGGAGGTAATCGGCAAGCAATACACGCACTGAAACTTTCGCCGCGAGTTTGCACAACGATTTCTGGATTTCGGTATATCGGGTCCTTTGCGTTCGTTTCGGTAATTGCAGGCCACTTCTGATGGATGATTTTTATGTATTCGATTGAAATGAAGGTAATCGATACACCAGTTGCGCCCTGAGACGATCAACCCGAGTTTCCACAACGGTTCCTCGATTTCGGTATATTGAGGCTTTGCGTTCGTTTGGATGATTGGAGGGCTCTTCTGAGGCATGAATTTCATGAATTTGAATGAAATGAAGGTTATCGACACAACAGTCGCGCCCTGACACGATCAACCCGAGTTTCGACAACGGTTCCTCGATATCGGTATATTGAGGCTTTGCGTTCGTTTGGATGATTGGAGCGCTCTTCTGATGCATGAATTACATGTATTTGAATAAAATTCAGGATATCTACACACAAGTCGCGACCTGGCACGATCAACCCGAGTTTCCACAACGGTTTCTCGATTTCGGTAGATCGAGTCTTTGCGTTCGTTTGGATGATTGGAGGTCGCTTCAGATGCATGATTTTCATGTATTCGAGTGAAATGGAGTTAATCGACAAACAATACACGCACTGAAACTTTCGCCGCGAGTTTGCACAACGATTTATGGATTTCGGTATATCGAGTCCTTTGCGTTCGTTTCGGTATTTGCAGCCACTTCTGATGGATTATTTTTATGTATTCGAGTGGAATGAAGGTAATGGATACACCAGTCGCGCCCTGAGACGATCAACCCGAGTTTACACAATGGTTCCTCGATTTCGGTATATTGAGGCTTTGCGTTCGTTTGGATGATTGGAGGGCTCTTCTGATGCATGAATTTCATGTATTTGAGTGAAACGAAGGTAATCGATACACTAGACGCGCCCTGATACGATCAACCCGAGTTTGCACAACGGTTCCTCGATTTCGGTATATTGAGGCTTTGCGTTCGTTTGGATGATTGGAGGGCGCTTCTGATGCATGAATTTCATGTATTAGAGTGAATAGAAGATAATCGACACACCAGTGCCCTGACACGATCAACCCGAGTTTGCACATCGGTTTCTCGATGTCGGTATATCGAGGCCTTTGCGTTCGTTTGGGTGTTTGCAGGCCACTTGTGGTTCATGAGTTTCATGTATTTGAATGAAACGAAGGTAATCGACACACAAGTCGCGCCCAGGAGCACTCGCATCGAGTTTGCACAACGATTTCTCGATTTCAGTGTATCGAGGGTTTGCGTTGGTCTCGATATTTGCAGGTCGCTACTGATGCATTATTTTTATGTATTCGAGTAAAATAAAGGTAATCGACACACCACTCGCGTCCTGAGATGATCAACCCGAGTGTACACAACGGTTCCTCGATTTCGGTATATTGAGGCTTTGCGTTCGTTTGGATGATTGGAGGGCTCTTCTGATGCATGAATTTCATGTACTTGAATAAAATGCTGGATATCGATACACAAGTCGCGACCTGGCACGATCAACCCGAGTTTCCACAACGGTTCCTCGATTTCGGTATATTGAGGCTTTGCGTTCGTTTGGATGATTGGAGGGCTCTTCTGATGCATGAATTTCATGAATTTGAATGAAATGAAGGTTATCGACACAACAGTCGCGCCCTGACACGATCAACCCGAGTTTCGACAACGGTTCCTCGATATCGATATATTGAGGCTTTGCGTTCGTTTGGATGATTGGAGCGCTCTTCTGATGCATGAATTACATGTATTTGAATAAAATTCAGGATATCTACACACAAGTCGCGACCTGGCACGATCAACCCGAGTTTCCACAACGGTTTCTCGATTTCGGTAGATCGAGGCTTTGCGTTCGTTTGGATGATTGGAGGTCGCTTCAGATGCATGATTTTCATGTATTCGAGTGAAATGGAGGTAATCGACAAACAATACACGCACTGAAACTTTTGCCGCGAGTTTGCACAACGATTTCTGGATTTCGGTATATCGAGTCCTTTGCGTTCGTTTCGGTATTTGCAGGCCACTTCTGATGGATGATTTTTATGTATTCGAGTGGAATGAAGGTAATGGATACACCAGTCGCGCCCTGAGACGATCAACCCGAGTTTACACAATGGTTCCTCGATTTCGGTATATTGAGGCTTTGCGTTCGTTTGGATGATTGGAGGGCTCTTCTGATGCATGAATTTCATGTATTTGAGTGAACCGAAGGTAATCGACACACTAGTCGCGCCCTGACACGATCAACCCGAGTTTGCATAACGGTTCCTCGATTTCGGTATATTGAGGCTTTGCGTTCGTTTGGATGATTGGAGGGCTCTTCTGATGCATGAATTTCATGTATTTGAATAAAATGCAGGATACCGACACACAAGACGCGAACTGGCACGATCAACCCGAGTTTCCACAACGGTTTCTCGATTTCGGTATATTGAGGCTTTGCGTTCGTTTGGATGATTGGAGGGCTCTTCTGATGCATGAATTTCATGAATTTGAATGAAATGAAGGTTATCGACACACCAGTCGCGCCCTGACACGATCAACCCGAGTTTCCACAACGGTTTCTCGATTTCGGTATATTGAGGCTTTGCGTTCGTTTGGGTATTTGCAGGCCACTTCTGATGTATGATTTTTATGTATTCGAGTGAAATGAAGGTAATCGACACACCAGTCGCGCCCTGAGACGATCAACCCGAGTTTGCATAACGGTTCCTCGATTTCGGTATATTGAGGCTTTGCGTTCGTTTGGATGATTGGAGGGCTCTTCTGATGCATGAATTTCATGTATTTGAATAAAATGCAGGATACCGACACACAAGTCGCGACCTGGCACGATCAACCCGAGTTTCGACAACGGTTCCTCGATATCGGTATATTGAGGCTTTGCGTTCGTTTGGATGATTGGAGCGCTCTTCTGATGCATGAATTACATGTATTTGAATAAAATTCAGGATATCTACACACAAGTCGCGACCTGGCACGATCAACCCGAGTTTCCACAACGGTTTCTCGATTTCGGTAGATCGAGTCTTTGCGTTCGTTTGGATGATTGGAGGTCGCTTCAGATGCATGATTTTCATGTATTCGAGTGAAATGGAGTTAATCGACAAACAATACACGCACTGAAACTTTCGCCGCGAGTTTGCACAACGATTTATGGATTTCGGTATATCGAGTCCTTTGCGTTCGTTTCGGTATTTGCAGCCACTTCTGATGGATTATTTTTATGTATTCGAGTGGAATGAAGGTAATGGATACACCAGTCGCGCCCTGAGACGATCAACCCGAGTTTACACAATGGTTCCTCGATTTCGGTATATTGAGGCTTTGCGTTCGTTTGGATGATTGGAGGGCTCTTCTGATGCATGAATTTCATGTATTTGAGTGAAACGAAGGTAATCGATACACTAGACGCGCCCTGATACGATCAACCCGAGTTTGCACAACGGTTCCTCGATTTCGGTATATTGAGGCTTTGCGTTCGTTTGGATGATTGGAGGGCGCTTCTGATGCATGAATTTCATGTATTAGAGTGAATAGAAGATAATCGACACACCAGTGCCCTGACACGATCAACCCGAGTTTGCACATCGGTTTCTCGATGTCGGTATATCGAGGCCTTTGCGTTCGTTTGGGTGTTTGCAGGCCACTTGTGGTTCATGAGTTTCATGTATTTGAATGAAACGAAGGTAATCGACACACAAGTCGCGCCCAGGAGCACTCGCATCGAGTTTGCACAACGATTTCTCGATTTCAGTGTATCGAGGGTTTGCGTTGGTCTCGATATTTGCAGGTCGCTACTGATGCATTATTTTTATGTATTCGAGTAAAATAAAGGTAATCGACACACCACTCGCGTCCTGAGATGATCAACCCGAGTGTACACAACGGTTCCTCGATTTCGGTATATTGAGGCTTTGCGTTCGTTTGGATGATTGGAGGGCTCTTCTGATGCATGAATTTCATGTACTTGAATAAAATGCTGGATATCGATACACAAGTCGCGACCTGGCACGATCAACCCGAGTTTCCACAACGGTTCCTCGATTTCGGTATATTGAGGCTTTGCGTTCGTTTGGATGATTGGAGGGCTCTTCTGATGCATGAATTTCATGAATTTGAATGAAATGAAGGTTATCGACACAACAGTCGCGCCCTGACACGATCAACCCGAGTTTCGACAACGGTTCCTCGATATCGATATATTGAGGCTTTGCGTTCGTTTGGATGATTGGAGCGCTCTTCTGATGCATGAATTACATGTATTTGAATAAAATTCAGGATATCTACACACAAGTCGCGACCTGGCACGATCAACCCGAGTTTCCACAACGGTTTCTCGATTTCGGTAGATCGAGGCTTTGCGTTCGTTTGGATGATTGGAGGTCGCTTCAGATGCATGATTTTCATGTATTCGAGTGAAATGGAGGTAATCGACAAACAATACACGCACTGAAACTTTTGCCGCGAGTTTGCACAACGATTTCTGGATTTCGGTATATCGAGTCCTTTGCGTTCGTTTCGGTATTTGCAGGCCACTTCTGATGGATGATTTTTATGTATTCGAGTGGAATGAAGGTAATGGATACACCAGTCGCGCCCTGAGACGATCAACCCGAGTTTACACAATGGTTCCTCGATTTCGGTATATTGAGGCTTTGCGTTCGTTTGGATGATTGGAGGGCTCTTCTGATGCATGAATTTCATGTATTTGAGTGAACCGAAGGTAATCGACACACTAGTCGCGCCCTGACACGATCAACCCGAGTTTGCATAACGGTTCCTCGATTTCGGTATATTGAGGCTTTGCGTTCGTTTGGATGATTGGAGGGCTCTTCTGATGCATGAATTTCATGTATTTGAATAAAATGCAGGATACCGACACACAAGACGCGAACTGGCACGATCAACCCGAGTTTCCACAACGGTTTCTCGATTTCGGTATATTGAGGCTTTGCGTTCGTTTGGATGATTGGAGGGCTCTTCTGATGCATGAATTTCATGAATTTGAATGAAATGAAGGTTATCGACACACCAGTCGCGCCCTGACACGATCAACCCGAGTTTCCACAACGGTTTCTCGATTTCGGTATATTGAGGCTTTGCGTTCGTTTGGGTATTTGCAGGCCACTTCTGATGTATGATTTTTATGTATTCGAGTGAAATGAAGGTAATCGACACACCAGTCGCGCCCTGAGACGATCAACCCGAGTTTGCATAACGGTTCCTCGATTTCGGTATATTGAGGCTTTGCGTTCGTTTGGATGATTGGAGGGCTCTTCTGATGCATGAATTTCATGTATTTGAATAAAATGCAGGATACCGACACACAAGTCGCGACCTGGCACGATCAACCCGAGTTTCCACAACGGTTTCTCGATTTCGGTATATTGAGGCTTTGCGTTCGTTTGGATGATTGGAGGGCTCTTCTGATGCATGAATTTCATGAAATTGAATGAAATGAAGGTTATCGACACACCAGTCGCGCCCTGACACGATCAACCCGAGTTTCCACAACGGTTCCTCGATTTCGGTATATTGAGGCTTTGCGTTCGTTTGGATGATTGGAGGGCTCTTCTGATGCATGAATTTCATGTATTTGAGTGAACCGAAGGTAATCGACACACTAGTCGCGCCCTGACACGATCAACCCGAGTTTGCATAACGGTTCCTCTATTTCGGTATATTGAGGCCTTGCGTTCGTTTTGATGATTGGCGGTCGCTTCAGATGCATGAATTTCATGTATTTGAATGGAATGGATGTAATCGACAAACAATACACGCACTGAAACTTTGGCCGCGAGTTTGTACAACGATTTCTGGATTTCGGTATATCGAGGCCTTTGCGTTCGTTTGGGTATTTGCAGGCCACTTCTGATGGATGATTTTTATGTATTCGAGTGAAATGAAGGTAATCGACACACCAGTCGTGCCCTGAGACGATCAACCCGAGTTTGCATAACGGTTCCTCGATTTCGGTATATTGAGGCTTTGCGTTCGTTTGGATGATTGGAGGGCTCTTCTGATGCATGAATTTCATGTACTTGAATAAAATGCAGGATATCGACACACCAGTCGCGCCCTGAGACGATCAACCCGAGTTTACACAACGGTTCCTCTATTTCGGTATATTGAGGCTTTGCGTTAGGTTGGATGATTGGAGGGCTCTTCTGATCCATGAATTTCATGTATTTGAGTGAAACGAAGTCAATCGACACACTAGTCGCGCCCTGAGACGATCAACCCGAGTTTACACAACAATTCCTTGATTTCGGTATATTGAGGCTTTGCGTTCGTTTGGATGATTGGAGTGCTCTTCTGATGCATGAATTTCATGTATTTGAATGAAATGAAGGTAACCGACACACAAGTCGCGCCCTGACACGATCAACCCGAGTTTGCACAACGGTTCCCCGATTTCGGTATATTGAGGCTTTGCGTTCGTTTGGATGATTGGAGTGCTCTTCTGATGCATGAATTTCATGTATTTGAATGAAATGAAGGTAATCGACACACAAGTCGCGCCCTGACACGATCAACCCGAGTTTGCACAACGGTTCCCCGATTTCGGTATATTGAGGCTTTGCGTTCGTTTGGATGATTGGAGGGCGAGTCTGATGCATGAATTTCGTGTATTTGAATAAAATAAAGGTTATCGACACACCAGTCCCGCCCTGACACGATCAACCCGAGTTTGCACGACGGTTCCTCGATTTCGGTATATTGAGGCTTTGCGTTCGTTTGGATGATTGGAGCGCTTTTCTGATGCATGAATTACATGTATTTGAATAAAATTCAGGATATCTACACACAAGTCGCGACCTGGCACGATCAACCCGAGTTTCCACAACGGTTTCTCGATTTCGGTAGATCGAAGCTTTGCGTTCGTTTGGATGATTGGAGGTCGCTTCAGATGCATGATTTTCATGTATTCGAGTGAAATGGAGGTAATCGGCAAGCAATACACGCACTGAAACTTTCGCCGCGAGTTTGCACAACGATTTCTGGATTTCGGTATATCGGGTCCTTTGCGTTCGTTTCGGTAATTGCAGGCCACTTCTAATGGATGATTTTTATGTATTCGAGTGAAATGAAGGTAATCGATACACCAGTCGCGCCCTGAGACGATCAACCCGAGTTTCCACAACGGTTCCTCGATTTCGGTATATTGAGGCTTTGCGTTCGTTTGGATGATTGGAGGGCTCTTCTGATGCATGAATTTCATGTATTTGAGTGAACCGAAGATAATCGACACACTAGTCGCGCCCTGACACGATCAACCCGAGTTTGCATAACGGTTCCTCGATTTCGGTATATTGAGGCTTTGCGTTCGTTTGGATGATTGGAGGGCTCTTCTGATGCATGAATTTCATGAATTTGAATGAAATGCAGGATATCGACACACAAGTCGCGACCTGGCACGATCAACCCGAGTTTCCACAACGGTTTCTCGATTTCGGTAGATCGAGGCTTTGCGTTCGTTTGGATGATTGGAGGGCTCCTCTGATGCATGAATTTTATGTACTTGAATAAAATGCAGGATATCGACACACAAGTCGCGACCTGGCACGATCAACCCGAGTTTCCACAACGGTTTCTCGATTTCGGTAGATCGAGGCTTTGCGTTCGTTTGGATGATTGGAGGTCGCTTCAGATGCATGATTTTCATGTATTCGAGTGAAATGGAGGTAATCGGCAAGCAATACACGCACTGAAACTTTCGCCGCGAGTTTGCACAACGATTTCTGGATTTCGGTATATCGGGTCCTTTGCGTTCGTTTCGGTAATTGCAGGCCACTTCTGATGGATGATTTTTATGTATTCGAGTGAAATGAAGGTAATCGATACACCAGTTGCGCCCTGAGACGATCAACCCGAGTTTCCACAACGGTTCCTCGATTTCGGTATATTGAGGCTTTGCGTTCGATTGGATGATTGGAGGGCTCTTCTGATGCATGAATTTCATGAATTTGAATGAAATGAAGGTTATCGACACAACAGTCGCGCGCTGACACGATCAACCCGAGTTTCGACAACGGTTCCTCGATATCGGTATATTGAGGCTTTGCGTTCGTTTGGATGATTGGAGCGCTCTTCTGATGCATGAATTACATGTATTTGAATAAAATTCAGGATATCTACACACAAGTCGCGACCTGGCACGATCAACCCGAGTTTCCACAACGGTTTCTCGATTTCGGTAGATCGAGTCTTTGCGTTCGTTTGGATGATTGGAGGTCGCTTCAGATGCATGATTTTCATGTATTCGAGTGAAATGGAGTTAATCGACAAACAATACACGCACTGAAACTTTCGCCGCGAGTTTGCACAACGATTTCTGGATTTCGGTATATCGAGACCTTTGCGTTCGTTTCGGTATTTGCAGCCACTTCTGATGGATTATTTTTATGTATTCGAGTGGAATGAAGGTAATGGATACACCAGTCGCGCCCTGAGACGATCAACCCGAGTTTACACAATGGTTCCTCGATTTCGGTATATTGAGGCTTTGCGTTCGTTTGGATGATTGGAGGGCTCTTCTGATGCATGAATTTCATGTATTTGAGTGAAACGAAGGTAATCGATACACTAGACGCGCCCTGATACGATCAACCCGAGTTTGCACAACGGTTCCTCGATTTCGGTATATTGAGGCTTTGCGTTCGTTTGGATGATTGGAGGGCGCTTCTGATGCATGAATTTCATGTATTAGAGTGAATAGAAGATAATCGACACACCAGTGCCCTGACACGATCAACCCGAGTTTGCATAACGGTTCCTCGATTTCGGTATATTGAGGCTTTGCGTTCGTTTGGATGATTGGAGGGCTCTTCTGATGCATGAATTTCATGAATTTGAATGAAATGCAGGATATCGACACACAAGTCGCGACCTGGCACGATCAACCCCAGTTTCCACAACGGTTTCTCGATTTCGGTAGATCGAGGCTTTGCGTTCGTTTGGATGATTGGAGGGCTCTTCTGATGTATGAATTTTATGTACTTGAATAAAATGCAGGATATCGACACACAAGTCGCGACCTGGCACGATCAACCCGAGTTTCCACAACGGTTTCTCGATTTCGGTAGATCGAGGCTTTGCGTTCGTTTGGATGATTGGAGGTCGCTTCAGATGCATGATTTTCATGTATTCGAGTGAAATGGAGGTAATCGGCAAGCAATACACGCACTGAAACTTTCGCCGCGAGTTTGCACAACGATTTCTGGATTTCGGTATATCGGGTCCTTTGCGTTCGTTTCGGTAATTGCAGGCCACTTCTGATGGATGATTTTTATGTATTCGATTGAAATGAAGGTAATCGATACACCAGTTGCGCCCTGAGACGATCAACCCGAGTTTCCACAACGGTTCCTCGATTTCGGTATATTGAGGCTTTGCGTTCGTTTGGATGATTGGAGGGCTCTTCTGAGGCATGAATTTCATGAATTTGAATGAAATGAAGGTTATCGACACAACAGTCGCGCCCTGACACGATCAACCCGAGTTTCGACAACGGTTCCTCGATATCGGTATATTGAGGCTTTGCGTTCGTTTGGATGATTGGAGCGCTCTTCTGATGCATGAATTACATGTATTTGAATAAAATTCAGGATATCTACACACAAGTCGCGACCTGGCACGATCAACCCGAGTTTCCACAACGGTTTCTCGATTTCGGTAGATCGAGTCTTTGCGTTCGTTTGGATGATTGGAGGTCGCTTCAGATGCATGATTTTCATGTATTCGAGTGAAATGGAGTTAATCGACAAACAATACACGCACTGAAACTTTCGCCGCGAGTTTGCACAACGATTTATGGATTTCGGTATATCGAGTCCTTTGCGTTCGTTTCGGTATTTGCAGCCACTTCTGATGCATGAATTTCATGTATTTGAGTGAAACGAAGGTAATCGATACACTAGACGCGCCCTGATACGATCAACCCGAGTTTGCACAACGGTTCCTCGATTTCGGTATATTGAGGCTTTGCGTTCGTTTGGATGATTGGAGGGCGCTTCTGATGCATGAATGTCATGTATTTGAGTGAACCGAAGGTAATCGACACACTAGTCGCGCCCTGACACGATCAACCCGAGTTTGCATAACGGAACCTCGATTTCGGTATATTGAGGCTTTGCGTTCGTTTGGATGATTGGAGGGATCTTCTGATGCATGAATTTCATGTATTTGAGTGAACCGAAGATAATCGACACACCAGTCGCGCCCTGACACGATCAACCCGAGTTTCCACAACGGTTCCTCGATTTCGGTATATTGAGGCTTTGCGTTCGTTTGGATGATTGGAGGGCTCTTCTGATGCATGAATTTCATGTATTTGAGTAATCCGAAGATAATCGACACACTAGTCGCGCCCTGACACGATCAACCCGAGTTTGCATAACGGTTCCTCGATTTCGGTATATTGAGGCTTTGCGTTCGTTTGGATGATTGGAGGGCTCTTCTGATGCATGAATTTCATGTATTTGAATAAAATGCAGGATACCGACACACAAGACGCGAACTGGCACGATCAACCCGAGTTTCCACAACGGTTTCTCGATTTCGGTATATTGAGGCTTTGCGTTCGTTTGGATGATTGGAGGGCTCTTCTGATGCATGAATTTCATGAATTTGAATGAAATGAAGGTTATCGACACAACAGTCGCGCCCTGACACGATCAACCCGAGTTTCGACAACGGTTCCTCGATATCGATATATTGAGGCTTTGCGTTCGTTTGGATGATTGGAGCGCTCTTCTGATGCATGAATTACATGTATTTGAATAAAATTCAGGATATCTACACACAAGTCGCGACCTGGCACGATCAACCCGAGTTTCCACAACGGTTTCTCGATTTCGGTAGATCGAGGCTTTGCGTTCGTTTGGATGATTGGAGGTCGCTTCAGATGCATGATTTTCATGTATTCGAGTGAAATGGAGGTAATCGACAAACAATACACGCACTGAAACTTTTGCCGCGAGTTTGCACAACGATTTCTGGATTTCGGTATATCGAGTCCTTTGCGTTCGTTTCTGTATTTGCAGGCCACTTCTGATGGATGATTTTTATGTATTCGAGTGGAATGAAGGTAATGGATACACCAGTCGCGCCCTGAGACGATCAACCCGAGTTTACACAATGGTTCCTCGATTTCGGTATATTGAGGCTTTGCGTTCGTTTGGATGATTGGAGGGCTCTTCTGATGCATGAATTTCATGTATTTGAGTGAACCGAAGGTAATCGACACACTAGTCGCGCCCTGACACGATCAACCCGAGTTTGCATAACGGTTCCTCGATTTCGGTATATTGAGGCTTTGCGTTCGTTTGGATGATTGGAGGGCTCTTCTGATGCATGAATTTCATGTATTTGAATAAAATGCAGGATACCGACACACAAGACGCGAACTGGCACGATCAACCCGAGTTTCCACAACGGTTTCTCGATTTCGGTATATTGAGGCTTTGCGTTCGTTTGGATGATTGGAGGGCTCTTCTGATGCATGAATTTCATGAATTTGAATGAAATGAAGGTTATCGACACACCAGTCGCGCCCTGACACGATCAACCCGAGTTTCCACAACGGTTCCTCGATTTCGGTATATTGAGGCTTTGCGTTCGTTTGGGTATTTGCAGGCCACTTCTGATGTATGATTTTTATGTATTCGAGTGAAATGAAGGTAATCGACACACCAGTCGCGCCCTGAGACGATCAACCCGAGTTTGCATAACGGTTCCTCGATTTCGGTATATTGAGGCTTTGCGTTCGTTTGGATGATTGGAGGGCTCTTCTGATGCATGAATTTCATGTATTTGAATAAAATGCAGGATACCGACACACAAGTCGCGACCTGGCACGATCAACCCGAGTTTCCACAACGGTTTCTCGATTTCGGTATATTGAGGCTTTGCGTTCGTTTGGATGATTGGAGGGCTCTTCTGATGCATGAATTTCATGAATTTGAATGAAATGAAGGTTATCGACACACCAGTCGCGCCCTGACACGATCAACCCGAGTTTCCACAACGGTTCCTCGATTTCGGTATATTGAGGCTTTGCGTTCGTTTGGATGATTGGAGGGCTCTTCTGATGCATGAATTTCATGTATTTGAGTGAACCGAAGGTAATCGACACACTAGTCGCGCCCTGACACGATCAACCCGAGTTTGCATAACGGTTCCTCTATTTCGGTATATTGAGGCCTTGCGTTCGTTTTGATGATTGGCGGTCGCTTCAGATGCATGAATTTCATGTATTTGAATGGAATGGATGTAATCGACAAACAATACACGCACTGAAACTTTGGCCGCGAGTTTGTACAACGATTTCTGGATTTCGGTATATCGAGGCCTTTGCGTTCGTTTGGGTATTTGCAGGCCACTTCTGATGGATGATTTTTATGTATTCGAGTGAAATGAAGGTAATCGACACACCAGTCGTGCCCTGAGACGATCAACCCGAGTTTGCATAACGGTTCCTCGATTTCGGTATATTGAGGCTTTGCGTTCGTTTGGATGATTGGAGGGCTCTTCTGATGCATGAATTTCATGTACTTGAATAAAATGCAGGATATCGACACACCAGTCGCGCCCTGAGACGATCAACCCGAGTTTACACAACGGTTCCTCTATTTCGGTATATTGAGGCTTTGCGTTAGGTTGGATGATTGGAGGGCTCTTCTGATCCATGAATTTCATGTATTTGAGTGAAACGAAGTCAATCGACACACTAGTCGCGCCCTGAGACGATCAACCCGAGTTTACACAACAATTCCTTGATTTCGGTATATTGAGGCTTTGCGTTCGTTTGGATGATTGGAGTGCTCTTCTGATGCATGAATTTCATGTATTTGAATGAAATGAAGGTAACCGACACACAAGTCGCGCCCTGACACGATCAACCCGAGTTTGCACAACGGTTCCCCGATTTCGGTATATTGAGGCTTTGCGTTCGTTTGGCTGATTGGAGTGCTCTTCTGATGCATGAATTTCATGTATTTGAATGAAATGAAGGTAATCGACACACAAGTCGCGCCCTGACACGATCAACCCGAGTTTGCACAACGGTTCCCCGATTTCGGTATATTGAGGCTTTGCGTTCGTTTGGATGATTGGAGGGCGAGTCTGATGCATGAATTTCGTGTATTTGAATAAAATAAAGGTTATCGACACACCAGTCCCGCCCTGACACGATCAACCCGAGTTTGCACGACGGTTCCTCGATTTCGGTATATTGAGGCTTTGCGTTCGTTTGGATGATTGGAGCGCTCTTCTGATGCATGAATTACATGTATTTGAATAAAATTCAGGATATCTACACACAAGTCGCGACCTGGCACGATCAACCCGAGTTTCCACAACGGTTTCTCGATTTCGGTAGATCGAAGCTTTGCGTTCGTTTGGATGATTGGAGGTCGCTTCAGATGCATGATTTTCATGTATTCGAGTGAAATGGAGGTAATCGGCAAGCAATACACGCACTGAAACTTTCGCCGCGAGTTTGCACAACGATTTCTGGATTTCGGTATATCGGGTCCTTTGCGTTCGTTTCGGTAATTGCAGGCCACTTCTAATGGATGATTTTTATGTATTCGAGTGAAATGAAGGTAATCGATACACCAGTCGCGCCCTGAGACGATCAACCCGAGTTTCCACAACGGTTCCTCGATTTCGGTATATTGAGGCTTTGCGTTCGTTTGGATGATTGGAGGGCTCTTCTGATGCATGAATTTCATGTATTTGAGTGAACCGAAGATAATCGACACACTAGTCGCGCCCTGACACGATCAACCCGAGTTTGCATAACGGTTCCTCGATTTTGGTATATTGAGGCTTTGCGTTCGTTTGGATGATTGGAGGGCTCTTCTGATGCATGAATTTCATGAATTTGAATGAAATGCAGGATATCGACACACAAGTCGCGACCTGGCACGATCAACCCGAGTTTCCACAACGGTTTCTCGATTTCGGCAGATCGAGGCTTTGCGTTCGTTTGGATGATTGGAGGGCTCCTCTGATGCATGAATTTTATGTACTTGAATAAAATGCAGGATATCGACACACAAGTCGCGACCTGGCACGATCAACCCGAGTTTCCACAACGGTTTCTCGATTTCGGTAGATCGAGGCTTTGCGTTCGTTTGGATGATTGGAGGTCGCTTCAGATGCATGATTTTCATGTATTCGAGTGAAATGGAGGTAATCGGCAAGCAATACACGCACTGAAACTTTCGCCGCGAGTTTGCACAACGATTTCTGGATTTCGGTATATCGGGTCCTTTGCGTTCGTTTCGGTAATTGCAGGCCACTCCTGATGGATGATTTTTATGTATTCGAGTGAAATGAAGGTAATCGATACACCAGTTGCGCCCTGAGACGATCAACCCGAGTTTCCACAACGGTTCCTCGATTTCGGTATATTGAGGCTTTGCGTTCGTTTGGATGATTGGAGGGCTCTTCTGATGCATGAATTTCATGAATTTGAATGAAATGAAGGTTATCGACACAACAGTCGCGCGCTGACACGATCAACCCGAGTTTCGACAACGGTTCCTCGATATCGGTATATTGAGGCTTTGCGTTCGTTTGGATGATTGGAGCGCTCTTCTGATGCATGAATTACATGTATTTGAATAAAATTCAGGATATCTACACACAAGTCGCGACCTGGCACGATCAACCCGAGTTTCCACAACGGTTTCTCGATTTCGGTAGATCGAGTCTTTGCGTTCGTTTGGATGATTGGAGGTCGCTTCAGATGCATGATTTTCATGTATTCGAGTGAAATGGAGTTAATCGACAAACAATACACGCACTGAAACTTTCGCCGCGAGTTTGCACAACGATTTCTGGATTTCGGTATATCGAGACCTTTGCGTTCGTTTCGGTATTTGCAGCCACTTCTGATGGATTATTTTTATGTATTCGAGTGGAATGAAGGTAATGGATACACCAGTCGCGCCCTGAGACGATCAACCCGAGTTTACACAATGGTTCCTCGATTTCGGTATATTGAGGCTTTGCGTTCGTTTGGATGATTGGAGGGCTCTTCTGATGCATGAATTTCATGTATTTGAGTGAAACGAAGGTAATCGATACACTAGACGCGCCCTGATACGATCAACCCGAGTTTGCACAACGGTTCCTCGATTTCGGTATATTGAGGCTTTGCGTTCGTTTGGATGATTGGAGGGCGCTTCTGATGCATGAATTTCATGTATTAGAGTGAATAGAAGATAATCGACACACCAGTGCCCTGACACGATCAACCCGAGTTTGCATAACGGTTCCTCGATTTCGGTATATTGAGGCTTTGCGTTCGTTTGGATGATTGGAGGGCTCTTCTGATGCATGAATTTCATGAATTTGAATGAAATGCAGGATATCGACACACAAGTCGCGACCTGGCACGATCAACCCCAGTTTCCACAACGGTTTCTCGATTTCGGTAGATCGAGGCTTTGCGTTCGTTTGGATGATTGGAGGGCTCTTCTGATGCATGAATTTTATGTACTTGAATAAAATGCAGGATATCGACACACAAGTCGCGACCTGGCACGATCAACCCGAGTTTCCACAACGGTTCCTCGATTTCGGTATATTGAGGCTTTGCGTTCGTTTGGATGATTGGAGGGCTCTTCTGAGGCATGAATTTCATGAATTTGAATGAAATGAAGGTTATCGACACAACAGTCGCGCCCTGACACGATCAACCCGAGTTTCGACAACGGTTCCTCGATATCGGTATATTGAGGCTTTGCGTTCGTTTGGATGATTGGAGCGCTCTTCTGATGCATGAATTACATGTATTTGAATAAAATTCAGGATATCTACACACAAGTCGCGACCTGGCACGATCAACCCGAGTTTCCACAACGGTTTCTCGATTTCGGTAGATCGAGTCTTTGCGTTCGTTTGGATGATTGGAGGTCGCTTCAGATGCATGATTTTCATGTATTCGAGTGAAATGGAGGTAATCGACAAACAATACACGCACTGAAACTTTTGCCGCGAGTTTGCACAACGATTTCTGGATTTCGGTATATCGAGTCCTTTGCGTTCGTTTCGGTATTTGCAGGCCACTTCTGATGGATGATTTTTATGTATTCGAGTGGAATGAAGGTAATGGATACACCAGTCGCGCCCTGAGACGATCAACCCGAGTTTACACAATGGTTCCTCGATTTCGGTATATTGAGGCTTTGCGTTCGTTTGGATGATTGGAGGGCTCTTCTGATGCATGAATTTCATGTATTTGAGTGAACCGAAGGTAATCGACACACTAGTCGCGCCCTGACACGATCAACCCGAGTTTGCATAACGGTTCCTCGATTTCGGTATATTGAGGCTTTGCGTTCGTTTGGATGATTGGAGGGCTCTTCTGATGCATGAATTTCATGTATTTGAATAAAATGCAGGATACCGACACACAAGACGCGAACTGGCACGATCAACCCGAGTTTCCACAACGGTTTCTCGATTTCGGTATATTGAGGCTTTGCGTTCGTTTGGATGATTGGAGGGCTCTTCTGATGCATGAATTTCATGAATTTGAATGAAATGAAGGTTATCGACACACCAGTCGCGCCCTGACACGATCAACCCGAGTTTCCACAACGGTTCCTCGATTTCGGTATATTGAGGCTTTGCGTTCGTTTGGGTATTTGCAGGCCACTTCTGATGTATGATTTTTATGTATTCGAGTGAAATGAAGGTAATCGACACACCAGTCGCGCCCTGAGACGATCAACCCGAGTTTGCATAACGGTTCCTCGATTTCGGTATATTGAGGCTTTGCGTTCGTTTGGATGATTGGAGGGCTCTTCTGATGCATGAATTTCATGTATTTGAATAAAATGCAGGATACCGACACACAAGTCGCGACCTGGCACGATCAACCCGAGTTTCCACAACGGTTTCTCGATTTCGGTATATTGAGGCTTTGCGTTCGTTTGGATGATTGGAGGGCTCTTCTGATGCATGAATTTCATGAATTTGAATGAAATGAAGGTTATCGACACACCAGTCGCGCCCTGACACGATCAACCCGAGTTTCCACAACGGTTCCTCGATTTCGGTATATTGAGGCTTTGCGTTCGTTTGGATGATTGGAGGGCTCTTCTGATGCATGAATTTCATGTATTTGAGTGAACCGAAGGTAATCGACACACTAGTCGCGCCCTGACACGATCAACCCGAGTTTGCATAACGGTTCCTCTATTTCGGTATATTGAGGCCTTGCGTTCGTTTTGATGATTGGCGGTCGCTTCAGATGCATGAATTTCATGTATTTGAATGGAATGGATGTAATCGACAAACAATACACGCACTGAAACTTTGGCCGCGAGTTTGTACAACGATTTCTGGATTTCGGTATATCGAGGCGTTTGCGTTCGTTTGGGTATTTGCAGGCCACTTCTGATGGATGATTTTTATGTATTCGAGTGAATTGAAGGTAATCGACACACCAGTCGTGCCCTGAGACTATCAACCCGAGTTTGCATAACGGTTCCTCGATTTCGGTATATTGAGGCTTTGCGTTCGTTTGGATGATTGGAGGGCGAGTCTGATGCATGAATTTCGTGTATTTGAATAAAATAAAGGTTATCGACACACCAGTCCCGCCCTGACACGATCAACCCGAGTTTGCACGACGGTTCCTCGATTTCGGTATATTGAGGCTTTGCGTTCGTTTGGATGATTGGAGCGCTCTTCTGATGCATGAATTACATGTATTTGAATAAAATTCAGGATATCTACACACAAGTCGCGACCTGGCACGATCAACCCGAGTTTCCACAACGGTTTCTCGATTTCGGTAGATCGAGGCTTTGCGTTCGTTTGGATGATTTGAGGTCGCTTCAGATGCATGATTTTCATGTATTCGAGTGAAATGGAGGTAATCGGCAAGCAATACACGCACTGAAACTTTCGCCGCGAGTTTGCACAACGATTTCTGGATTTCGGTATATCGGGTCCTTTGCGTTCGTTTGGGTGTTTGCAGGCCACTTGTGGTTCATGAGTTTCATGTATTTGAATGAAACGAAGGTAATCGACACACAAGTCGCGCCCAGGAGCACTCGCATCGAGTTTGCACAACGATTTCTCGATTTCCGTGTATCGAGGGTTTGCGTTGGTCTCGATATTTGCAGGTCGCTACTGATGCATTATTTTTATGTATTCGAGTAAAATAAAGGTAATCGACACACCACTCGCGTCCTGAGATGATCAACCCGAGTGTACACAACGGTTCCTCGATTTCGGTATATTGAGGCTTTGCGTTCGTTTGGATGATTGGAGGGCACTTCTGATGCCTGAATGTCATGTATTTGAGTGAACCGAAGGTAATCGACACACTAGTCGCGCCCTGACACGATCAACCCGAGTTTGCATAACGGAACCTCGATTTCGGTATATTGAGGCTTTGCGTTCGTTTGGATGATTGGAGGGATCTTCTGATGCATGAATTTCATGTATTTGAGTGAACCGAAGATAATCGACACACCAGTCGCGCCCTGACACGATCAACCCGAGTTTCCACAACGGTTCCTCGATTTCGGTATATTGAGGCTTTGCGTTCGTTTGGATGATTGGAGGGCTCTTCTGATGCATGAATTTCATGAATTTGAATGAAATTCAGGATATCTACACACAAGTCGCGACCTGGCACGATCAACCCGAGTTTCCACAACGGTTTCTCGATTTCGGTAGATCGAGGCTTTGCGTTCGTTTGGATGATTGGAGGTCGCTTCAGATGCATGATTTTCATGTATTCGAGTGAAATGGAGGTAATCGACAAACAATACACGCACTGAAACTTTTGCCGCGAGTTTGCACAACGATTTCTGGATTTCGGTATATCGAGTCCTTTGCGTTCGTTTCGGTATTTGCAGGCCACTTCTGATGGATGATTTTTATGTATTCGAGTGGAATGAAGGTAATGGATACACCAGTCGCGCCCTGAGACGATCAACCCGAGTTTACACAATGGTTCCTCGATTTCGGTATATTGAGGCTTTGCGTTCGTTTGGATGATTGGAGGGCTCTTCTGATGCATGAATTTCATGTATTTGAGTGAACCGAAGGTAATCGACACACTAGTCGCGCCCTGACACGATCAACCCGAGTTTGCATAACGGTTCCTCGATTTCGGTATATTGAGGCTTTGCGTTCGTTTGGATGATTGGAGGGCTCTTCTGATGCATGAATTTCATGTATTTGAATAAAATGCAGGATACCGACACACAAGTCGCGAACTGGCACGATCAACCCGAGTTTCCACAACGGTTTCTCGATTTCGGTATATTGAGGCTTTGCGTTCGTTTGGATGATTGGAGGGCTCTTCTAATGCATGAATTTCATGAATTTGAATGAAATGAAGGTTATCGACACACCAGTCGCGCCCTGACACGATCAACCCGAGTTTCCACAACGGTTCCTCGATTTCGGTATATTGAGGCTTTGCGTTCGTTTGGGTATTTGCAGGCCACTTCTGATGTATGATTTTTATGTATTCGAGTGAAATAAAGGTAATCGACACACCAGTCGCGCCCTGAGACGATCAACCCGAGTTTGCATAACGGTTCCTCGATTTCGGTATATTGAGGCTTTGCGTTCGTTTGGATGATTGGAGGGCTCTTCTGATGCATGAATTTCATGTATTTGAATAAAATGCAGGATACCGACACACAAGTCGCGACCTGGCACGATCAACCCGAGTTTCCACAACGGTTTCTCGATTTCGGTATATTGAGGCTTTGCGTTCGTTTGGATGATTGGAGGGCTCTTCTGATGCATGAATTTCATGAATTTGAATGAAATGAAGGTTATCGACACACCAGTCGCGCCCTGACACGATCAACCCGAGTTTCCACAACGGTTCCTCGATTTCGGTATATTGAGGCTTTGCGTTCGTTTGGATGATTGGAGGGCTCTTCTGATGCATGAATTTCATGTATTTGAGTGAACCGAAGGTAATCGACACACTAGTCGCGCCCTGACACGATCAACCCGAGTTTGCACAACGGTTCCTCTATTTCGGTATATTGAGGCCTTGCGTTCGTTTTGATGATTGGCGGTCGCTTCAGATGCATGAATTTCATGTATTTGAATGGAATGGATGTAATCGACAAACAATACACGCACTGAAACTTTGGCCGCGAGTTTGTACAACGATTTCTGGATTTCGGTATATCGAGGCCTTTGCGTTCGTTTGGGTATTTGCAGGCCACTTCTGATGGATGATTTTTATGTATTCGAGTGAAATGAAGGTAATCGACACACCAGTCGCGCCCTGAGACGATCAACCCGAGTTTGCATAACGGTTCCTCGATTTCGGTATATTGAGGCTTTGCGTTCGTTTGGATGATTGGAGGGCTCTTCTGATGCATGAATTTCATGTATTTGAGTGAACCGAAGGTAATCGACACACTAGTCGCGCCCTGACACGATCAACCCGAGTTTGCATAACGGAACCTCGATTTCGGTATATTGAGGCTTTGCGTTCGTTTGGATGATTGGAGGGCTCTTCTGATGCATGAATTTCATGTATTTGAGTGAACCGAAGATAATCGACACACCAGTCGCGCCCTGACACGATCAACCCGAGTTTCCACAACGGTTCCTCGATTTCGGTATATTGAGGCTTTGCGTTCGTTTGGATGATTGGAGGGCTCTTCTGATGCATGAATTTCATGTATTTGAGTGAACCGAAGATAATCGACACACTAGTCGCGCCCTGACACGATCAACCCGAGTTTGCATAACGGTTCCTCGATTTCGGTATATTGAGGCTTTGCGTTCGTTTGGATGATTGGAGGGCTCTTCTGATGCATGAATTTCATGTACTTGAATAAAATGCAGGATATCGACACACCAGTCGCGCCCTGAGACGATCAACCCGAGTTTACACAACGGTTCCTCTATTTCGGTATATTGAGGCTTTGCGTTAGGTTGGATGATTGGAGGGCTCTTCTGATCCATGAATTTCATGTATTTGAGTGAAACGAAGTCAATCGACACACTAGTCGCGCCCTGAGACGATCAACCCGAGTTTACACAACAATTCCTTGATTTCGGTATATTGAGGCTTTGCGTTCGTTTGGATGATTGGAGTGCTCTTCTGATGCATGAATTTCATGTATTTGAATGAAATGAAGGTAACCGACACACAAGTCGCGCCCTGACACGATCAACCCGAGTTTGCACAACGGTTCCCCGATTTCGGTATATTGAGGCTTTGCGTTCGTTTGGATGATTGGAGTGCTCTTCTGATGCATGAATTTCATGTATTTGAATGAAATGAAGGTAATCGACACACAAGTCGCGCCCTGACACGATCAACCCGAGTTTGCACAACGGTTCCCCGATTTCGGTATATTGAGGCTTTGCGTTCGTTTGGATGATTGGAGGGCGAGTCTGATGCATGAATTTCGTGTATTTGAATAAAATAAAGGTTATCGACACACCAGTCCCGCCCTGACACGATCAACCCGAGTTTGCACGACGGTTCCTCGATTTCGGTATATTGAGGCTTTGCGTTCGTTTGGATGATTGGAGCGCTCTTCTGATGCATGAATTACATGTATTTGAATAAAATTCAGGATATCTACACACAAGTCGCGACCTGGCACGATCAACCCGAGTTTCCACAACGGTTTCTCGATTTCGGTAGATCGAGGCTTTGCGTTCGTTTGGATGATTGGAGGTCGCTTCAGATGCATGATTTTCATGTATTCGAGTGAAATGGAGGTAATCGACAAACAATACACGCACTGAAACTTTTGCCGCGAGTTTGCACAACGATTTCTGGATTTCGGTATATCGAGTCCTTTGCGTTCGTTTCGGTATTTGCAGGCCACTTCTGATGGATGATTTTTATGTATTCGATTGGAATGAAGGTTATGGATACACCAGTCGCGCCCTGAGACGATCAACCCGAGTTTACACAATGGTTCCTCGATTTCGGTATATTGAGGCTTTGCGTTCGTTTGGATGATTGGAGGGCTCTTCTGATGCATGAATTTCATGTATTTGCGTGAACCGAAGGTAATCGACACATTAGTCGCGCCCTGACACGAACAACCCGAGTTTGCATAACGGTTCCTCGATTTCGGTATATTGAGGCTTTGCGTTCGTTTGGATGATTGGAGGGCTCTTCTGATGCATGAATTTCATGTATTTGAATAAAATGCAGGATACCGACACACAAGTCGCGAACTGGCACGATCAACCCGAGTTTCCACAACGGTTTCTCGATTTCGGTATATTGAGGCTTTGCGTTCGTTTGAATGATTGGAGGGCTCTTCTGATGCATGAATTTCATGAATTTGAATGAAATGAAGGTTATCGACACACCAGTCGCGCCCTGACACGATCAACCCGAGTTTCCACAACGGTTCCTCGATTTCGGTATATTGAGGCTTTGCGTTCGTTTGGGTATTTGCAGGCCACTTCTGATGGATGATTTTTATGTATTCGAGTGAAATGAAGGTAATCGACACACCAGTCGCGCCCTGAGACGATCAACCCGAGTTTGCATAACGGTTCCTCGATTTCGGTATATTGAGGCTTTGCGTTCGTTTGGATGATTGGAGGGCTCTTCTGATGCATGAATTTCATGTATTTGAGTGAACCGAAGATAATCGACATACTAGTCGCGCCCTGACACGATCAACCCGAGTTTGCATAACGGTTCCTCGATTTCGGTATATTGAGGCTTTGCGTTCGTTTGGATGATTGGAGGGCTCTTCTGATGCATGAATTTCATGTACTTGAATAAAATGCTGGATATCGACACACAAGTCGCGACCTGGCACGATCAACCCGAGTTTCCACAACGGTTTCTCGATTTCGGTAGATCGAGGCTTTGCGTTCGTTTGGATGATTGGAGGTCGCTTCAGATGCATGATTTTCATGTATTCGAGTGAAATGGAGGTAATCGGCAAGCAATACACGCACTGAAACTTTCGCCGCGAGTTTGCACAACGATTTCTGGATTTCGGTATATCGGGTCCTTTGCGTTCGTTTCGGTAATTGCAGGCCACTTCTAATGGATGATTTTCATGTATTCGAGTGAAATGAAGGTAATCGATACACCAGTCGCGCCCTGAGACGATCAACCCGAGTTTCCACAACGGTTCCTCGATTTCGTTATATTGAGGCTTTGCGTTCGTTTGGATGATTGGAGGGCTCTTCTGATGCATGAATTTCATGAATTTGAATGAAATGAAGGTTATCGACACAACAGTCGCGCCCTGACACGATCAACCCGAGTTTCGACAACGATTCCTCGATATCGATATATTGAGGCTTTGCGTTCGTTTGGATGATTGGAGCGCTCTTCTGATGCATGAATTACATGTATTTGAATAAAATTCAGGATATCTACACACAAGTCGCGACCTGGCACGATCAACCCGAGTTTCCACAACGGTTTCTCGATTTCGGTAGATCGAGGCTTTGCGTTCGTTTGGATGATTGGAGGTCGCTTCAGATGCATGATTTTCATGTATTCGAGTGAAATGGAGGTAATCGACCAACAATACACGCACTGAAACTTTTGCCGCGAGTTTGCACAACGATTTCTGGATTTCGGTATATCGAGTCCTTTGCGTTCGTTTCGGTATTTGCAGGCCACTTCTGATGGATGATTTTTATGTATTCGAGTGGAATGAAGGTAATGGATACACCAGTCGCGCCCTGAGACGATCAACCCGAGTTTACACAATGGTTCCTCGATTTCGGTATATTGAGGCTTTGCGTTCGTTTGGATGATTGGAGGGCTCTTCTGATGCATGAATTTCATGTATTTGAGTGAACCGAAGGTAATCGACACACTAGTCGCGCCCTGACACGATCAACCCGAGTTTGCATAACGGTTCCTCGATTTCGGTATATTGAGGCTTTGCGTTCGTTTGGATGATTGGAGGGCTCTTCTGATGCATGAATTTCATGTATTTGAATAAAATGCAGGATACCGACACACAAGTCGCGAACTGGCACGATCAACCCGAGTTTCCACAACGGTTTCTCGATTTCGGTATATTGAGGCTTTGCGTTCGTTTGGATGATTGGAGGGCTCTTCTGATGCATGAATTTCATGAATTTGAATGAAATGAAGGTTATCGACACACCAGTCGCGCCCTGACACGATCAACCCGAGTTTCCACAACGGTTCCTCGATTTCGGTATATTGAGGCTTTGCGTTCGTTTGGGTATTTGCAGGCCACTTCTGATGTATGATTTTTATGTATTCGAGTGAAATGAAGGTAATCGACACACCAGTCGCGCCCTGAGACGATCAACCCGAGTTTGCATAACGGTTCCTCGATTTCGGTATATTGAGGCTTTGCGTTCGTTTGGATGATTGGAGGGCTCTTCTGATGCATGAATTTCATGTATTTGAGTGAACCGAAGGTAATCGACACACTAGTCGCGCCCTGACACGATCAACCCGAGTTTGCATAACGCAACCTCGATTTCGGTATATTGAGGCTTTGCGTTCGTTTGGATAATTGGAGGGCTCTTCTGATGCATGAATTTCATGTATTTGAGTGAACCGAAGATAATCGACACACCAGTCGCGCCCTGACACGATCAACCCGAGTTTCCACAACGGTTCCTCGATTTCGGTATATTGAGGCTTTGCGTTCGTTTGGATGATTGGAGGGCTCTTCTGATGCATGAATTTCATGTATTTGAGTGAACCGAAGATAATCGACACACTAGTCGCGCCCTGACACGATCAACCCGAGTTTGCATAACGGTTCCTCGATTTCGGTATATTGAGGCTTTGCGTTCGTTTGGATGATTGGAGGGCTCTTCTGATGCATGAATTTCATGTACTTGAATAAAATGCAGGATATCGACACACCAGTCGCGCCCTGAGACGATCAACCCGAGTTTACACAACGGTTCCTCTATTTCGGTATATTGAGGCTTTGCGTTAGGTTGGATGATTGGAGGGCTCTTCTGATCCATGAATTTCATGTATTTGAGTGAAACGAAGTCAAACGACACACTAGTCGCGCCCTGAGACGATCAACCCGAGTTTACACAACAATTCCTTGATTTCGGTATATTGAGGCTTTGCGTTCGTTTGGATGATTGGAGTGCTCTTCTGATGCATGAATTTCATGTATTTGAATGAAGTGAAGGTAACCGACACACAAGTCGCGCCCTGACACGATCAACCCGAGTTTGCACAACGGTTCCCCGATTTCGGTATATTGAGGCTTTGCGTTCGTTTGGATGATTGGAGTGCTCTTCTGATGCATGAATTTCGTGTATTTGAATAAAATAAAGGTTATCGACACACCAGTCGCGCCCTGACACGATCAACCCGAGTTTGCACGACGGTTCCTCGATTTCGGTATATTGAGGCTTTGCGTTCGTTTGGATGATTGGAGCGCTCTTCTGATGCATGAATTACATGTATTTGAATAAAATTCAGGATATCTACACACAAGTCGCGACCTGGCACGATCAACCCGAGTTTCCACAACGGTTTCTCGATTTCGGTAGATCGAGGCTTTGCGTTCGTTTGGATGATTGGAGGTCGCTTCAGATGCATGATTTTCATGTATTCGAGTGAAATGGAGGTAATCGACAAACAATACACGCACTGAAACTTTTGCCGCGAGTTTGCACAACGATTTCTGGATTTCGGTATATCGAGTCCTTTGCGTTCGTTTCGGTATTTGCAGACCACTTCTGATGGATGATTTTTATGTATTCGAGTGGAATGAAGGTAATGGATACACCAGTTGCGCGCTGAGACGATCAACCCGAGTTTACACAATGGTTCCTCGATTTCGGTATATTGAGGCTTTGCGTTCGTTTGGATGATTGGAGGGCTCTTCTGATGCATGAATTTCATGTATTTGAGTGAACCGAAGGTAATCGACACACTAGTCGCGCCCTGACACGATCAACCCGAGTTTGCATAACGGTTCCTCGATTTCGGTATATTGAGGCTTTGCGTTCGTTTGGATGATTGGAGGGCTCTTCTGATGCATGAATTTCATGTATTTGAATAAAATGCAGGATACCGACACACAAGTCGCGAACTGGCACGATCAACCCGAGTTTCCACAACGGTTTCTCGATTTCGGTATATTGAGGCTTTGCGTTCGTTTGGATGATTGGAGGGCTCTTCTGATGCATGAATTTCATGAATTTGAATGAAATGAAGGTTATCGACACACCAGTCGCGCCCTGACACGATCAACCCGAGTTTCCACAACGGTTCCTCGATTTCGGTATATTGAGGCTTTGCGTTCGTTTGGGTATTTGCAGGCCACTTCTGATGGATGATTTTTATGTATTCGAGTGAAATGAAGGTAATCGACACACCAGTCGCGCCCTGAGACGATCAACCCGAGTTTGCATAACGGTTCCTCGATTTCGGTATATTGAGGCTTTGCGTTCGTTTGGATGATTGGAGGGCTCTTCTGATGCATGAATTTCATGTATTTGAATAAAATGCAGGATACCGACACACAAGTCGCGACCTGGCACGATCAACCCGAGTTTCCACAACGGTTTCTCGATTTCGGTATATTGAGGCTTTGCGTTCGTTTGGATGATTGGAGGGCTCTTCTGATGCATGAATTTCATGTATTTGAATGAAATGAACGTAATCGACACACAAGTCGCGCCCTGACACGATCAACCCGAGTTTGCACAACGGTTCCCCGATTTCGGTATATTGAGGCTTTGCGTTCGTTTGGATGATTGGAGGGCGCTTCTGATGCATGAATTTCATGTATTTGAGTGAACCGAAGGTAATCGACACACTAGTCGCGCCCTGACACGATCAACCCGAGTTTGCATAACGGTTCCTCGATTTCGATGTATTGAGGCTTTGCGTTCGTTTGGATGATTGGAGGGCTCTTCTGATGCATGAATTTCATGTATTTGAGAGAACCGAAGGTAATCGACACACTAGTCGCGCCCTGACACGATCAACCCGAGTTTGCATAACGGAACCTCGATTTCGGTATATTGAGGCTTCGCGTTCGTTTGGATGATTGGAGGGGGCTCTTCTGATGCATGAATTTCATGTATTTGAGTGAACCGAAGATAATCGACACACCAGTCGCGCCCTGACACGATCAACCCGAGTTTCCACAACGGTTCCTCGATTTCGGTTTATTGAGGCTTTGCGTTCGTTTGGATGATTGGAGGGCTCTTCTGATGCATGAATTTCATGTATTTGAGTGAACCGAAGATAATCGACACACTAGTCGCGCCCTGATACGATCAACCCGAGTTTGCATAACGGTTCCTCGATTTCGGTATATTGGGGCTTTGCGTTCGTTTGGATGATTGGAGGGCTCTTCTGATGCATGAATTTCATGAATTTGAATGAAATGCAGGATATCGACACACAAGTCGCGACCTGGCACGATCAACCCGAGTTTCCACAACGGTTTCTCGATTTCGGTAGATCGAGGCTTTGCGTTCGTTTGGATGATTGGAGGGCTCTTCTGATGCATGAATTTTATGTACTTGAATAAAATGCAGGATATCGACACACAAGTCGCGACCTGGCACGATCAACCCGAGTTTCCACAACGCTTTCTCGATTTCGGTAGATCGAGGCTTTGCGTTCGTTTGGATGATTGGAGGTCGCTTCAGATGCATGATTTTCATGTATTCGAGTGAAATGGAGTTAATCGACAAACAATACACGCACTGAAACTTTCGCCGCGAGTTTGCACAACGATTTCTGGATTTCGGTATATCGAGTCCTTTGCGTTCGTTTCGGTATTTGAAGGCCACTTCTGATGGATTATTTTTATGTATTCGAGTGGAATGAAGGTAATGGATACACCAGTCGCGCCCTGAGACGATCAACCCGAGTTTACACAATGGTTCCTCGATTTTGGTATATTGAGGCTTTGCGTTCGTTTGGATGATTGGAGGGCTCTTCTGATGCATGAATTTCATGTATTTGAGTGAAACGAAGGTAATCGATACACTAGACGCGCCCTGATACGATCAACCCGAGTTTGCACAACGGTTCCTCGATTTCGGTATATTGAGGCTTTGCGTTCGTTTGGATGATTGGAGGGCTCTTCTGATGCATGAATTTCATGTATTTGAGTGAAACGAAGGTAATAGACACACTAGTCGCGCCCTGACACGATCAACCCGAGTTTACACAACGGTTCCTCGATTTCGGTATATTGAGGCTTTGCGTTCGTTTGGATGATTGGAGGGCTCTTCTGATGCATGAATTTTATGTATTTGAGTGAAACGAAGGTAATAGACACACTAGTCGCGCCCTGACACGATCAACCCGAGTTTGCACAACGGTTCCTCGATTTCGGTATATTGAGGCATTGCGTTCGTTTGGATGATTGGAGTGCTCTTCTGATGCATGAATTTCATGTATTTGAATGAAATGAACGTAATCGACACACAAGTCGCGCCCTGACACTATTAACCCGAGTTTGCACAACGGTTCCCCGATTTCGGTATATTGAGGCTTTGCGTTCGTTTGGATGATTGGAGGGCACTTCTGATGCATGAATTTCATGTATTTGAGTGAACCGAAGGTAATCGACATACTAGTCGCGCTCTGACACGATCAACCCGAGTTTGCATAACGGTTCCTCGATTTCGGTATATTGAGGCTTTGCGTTCGTTTGGATGATTGGAGGGCTCTTCTGATGCATGAATTTCATGTATTTGAGTGAACCGAAGGTAATCGACACACTAGTCGCGCCCTGACACGATCAACCCGAGTTTGCATAACGGAACCTCGATTTCGGTATATTGAGGCTTTGCGTTCGTTTGGATGATTGGAGGGCTCTTCTGATGCATGAATTTCATGTATTTGAGTGAACCGAAGATAATCGACACACCAGTCGCGCCCTGACACGATCAACCCGAGTTTCCACAACGGTTCCTCGATTTCGGTATATTGAGGCTTTGCGTTCGTTTGGATGATTGGAGGGCTCTTCTGATGCATGAATTTCATGTATTTGAGTGAAACGAAGGTAATCGATACACTAGACGCGCCCTGCTACGATCAACCCGAGTTTGCATAACGGTTCCTCGATTTCGGTATATTGAGGCTTTGCGTTCGTTTGGATGATTGGAGGGCGCTTCTGATGCATGAATTTCATGTATTAGAGTGAATAGAAGATAATCGACACACCAGTGCCCTGACACGATCAACCCGAGTTTGCACATCGGTTTCTCGATGTCGGTATATCGAGGCCTTTGCGTTCGTTTGGGTGTTTGCAGGCCACTTGTGGTGCATGAATTTCATGTATTTGAATGAAACGAAGGTAATCGACACACAAGTCGCGCCCAGGAGCATTCGCATCGAGTTTGCACAACGATTTCTCGATTTCAGTGTATCGAGGGTTTGCGTTGGTCTCGATATTTGCAGGTCGCTTCTGATGCATTATTTTTATGTATTCGAGTAAAATAAAGGTAATCGACACACCAGTCGCGTCCTGAGATGATCAACCCGAGTGTACACAACGGTTCCTCGATTTCGGTATATTGAGGCTTTGCGTTCGTTTGGATGATTGGAGGGCTCTTCTGATGCATGAAATTCATGTATTTGAGTGAAACGAAGGTAATCGACACACTAGTCGCGCCGTGACACGATCAACCCGAGTTTGCACAACGGTTCCTCGATTTCGGTATATTGAGGCATTGCGTTCGTTTGGCTGATTGGAGGGCTCTTCTCATGCATGAATTTCATGTATTTGAGTGAACTGAAGGTAATCGATACACTAGTCGCGCCCTGACACGATCAACCCGAGGTTGCATAACGGTTCCTCGATTTCGGTATATTGAGGTTTGCGTTCGTCTGGATGATTGGAGGGCTCTTCTGATGCATGAATTTCATGTATTTGAATAAAATGCAGTATATCGACACACAAGTCGCGACCTGGCACGATCAAACCGAGTTTGCATAACGGTTCCTCGATTTCGGTATATTGAGGCTTTGCGTACGTTTGGATGATTGGAGGGCTCTTCTGATGCATGAATTTCATGTATTTGAATAAAATGCAGTATATCGACACACAAGTCGCGACCTGGCACGATCAAACCGAGTTTGCATAACGGTTCCTCGATTTCGGTATATTGAGGCTTTGCGTTCGTTTGGATGATTGGAGGGCTCTTCTGATGTATGAATTTCATGTATTTGAGTGAAATGAAGGTAATCGACACACAAGTCGCGCCCTGACACGATCAACCCGAGTTTGCACAACGGTTCCCCGATTTCGGTATATTGAGGCTTTGCGTTCGTTTGGATGATTGGAGGGCGCGTCTGTTGCATGAATTTCGTGTATTTGAATAAAGTAAAGGTTATCGACACACCAGTCGCGCCCTGACACGATCAACCGGAGTTTGCACGACGGTTCCTCGATTTCGGTATATTGAGGCTTTGCGTTCGTTTGGATGATTGGAGGTCGCTTCAGATGCATGATTTTCATGTATTCGAGTGAAATGGAGGTAACCGACAAACCATACACGCACTGAAACTTTCCCCGCGAGTTTGCACAACTATTTCTGGATTTCGGTATATCGAGGCCTTTGCGTTCGTTTCGGTATTTGCAGGCCACTTCTGACGGATGATTTTTATGTACTTGAGTGAAATGAACGTAATCGATACATCAGTCGCGCTCTGAGTCGATCAATCCGAGTTTGCACAACGATTTCTGGATTTCGGTATATCGAGGCCTTTGCGTTCGTTTCGGTATTTCCCGGCCACTTCTGATGGATGAGTTTCATGTATCTGAGTGAAACGAAGGTAATCGACACACTAATCGCGCCCTGGAACAATCGCATCGAGTTTGCACAACGATTTCTCGATTTCGGTATATCGACGGTTTCCGTTGGTTGTGATGTTTGTAAGTCGCTTCTGATGCATGATTTTTATGTATTCGAGAGAAATGAAGGTAATCGATACTCCAGTCGCGCCCTGAGACGATCAACCTGAATTTGAATAACGGTTCCTCGATTTCGGTATATTGAGGCTTTGCGTTCGTTTGGATGATTGGAGCGCTCTTCTGATGCATGAATTACATGTATTTGAATAAAATGCAGGATATCGACACACAAGTCGCGACCTGGCACGATCAACCCGAGTTTCCACAACGGTTTCTCGATTTCGGTAGATCGAGGCTTTGCGTTCGTTTGGATGATTGGAGGTCGCTTTAGATGCATGATTTTCATGTATTCGAGTGAAATGGACGTAATCGGCAAGCAATCCACGCACTGAAACTTTCGCCGCGAGTTTGCACAACGATTTCTGGATTTCGGTATATCGATTCCTTTGCGTTCGTTTCGGTATTGGCAGGCCACTTCTGATGGATGATTTTTATGTATTCGAGTGGAATGAAGGTAATCGATACACCAGTCGCGCCCTGAGACGATCAACCCGAGTTTACACAATGGTTCCTCGATTTCGGTATATTGAAGCTTTGCGTTCGTTTGGATGATTGGAGGGCTCTTCTGATGCATGAATTTCATGTATTAGAGTGAATAGAAGATAATCGACACACCAGTGCCCTGACACGATCAACCCGAGTTTGCACATCGGTTTCTCGATGTCGGTATATCGAGGCCTTTGCTTTCATTTGGATGATTGGAGGGCTCTTCTGATCCATGAATTTCATGTATTTGAGTGAAACGAAGTCAATCGACACACTAGTCGCGCCCTGAGACGATCAACCCGAGTTTACACAACAATTCCTCGATTTCGGTATAATGAGGCTTTGCGTTCGTTTGGATGATTGGAGTGCTCTTCTGATGCATGAATTTCATGTATTTGAATGAAATGAACGTAATCGACACACAAGTCGCGCCCTGACACGATCAACCCGAGTTTGCACAACGGTTCCCCGATTTCGGTATATTGAGGCTTTGCGTTCGTTTGGATGATTGGAAGGCGCTTCTGATGCATGAATTTCAGGTATTTGAGTGAACCGAAGGTAATCGACACACTAGTCGCGCCCTGACACGATCAACCCGAGTTTGCATAACGGTTCCTCGATTTCGGTATATTGAGGCTTTGCGTTCGTTTGGATGATTGGAGGGCTCTTCTGATGCATGAATTTCATGTATGTGAGTGAACCGAAGGTAATTGACACACTAGTCGCGCCCTGACACGATCAACCCGAGTTTGCATAACGGAACCTCGATTTCGGTATATTGAGGCTTTGCGTTCGTTTGGATGATTGGAGGGCTCTTCTGATGCATGAATTTCATGTATTTGAATGAAATGAACGTAATCGACACACAAGTCGCGCCCTAACACGATCAACCCGAGTTTGCACAACGGTTCCCCGATTTCGGTATATTGAGGCTTTGCGTTCGTTTGGATGATTGGAGGGCTCTTCTGATGCATGAATTTCATGTATTTGAGTGAACCGAAGATAATCGACACACTAGTCGCGCCCTGACACGATCAACCCGAGTTTGCATAACGGTTCCTCGATTTCGGTATATTGAGGCTTTGCGTTCGTTTGGATGATTGGAGGGCTCTTCTGATGCATGAATTTCATGTACTTGAATAAAATGCAGGATATCGACACACAAGTCGCGACCTGGCACGATCAACCCGAGTTTCCACAACGGTTTCTCGATTTCGGTAGATCGAGGCTTTGCGTTCGTTTGGATGATTGGAGGTCGCTTCAGATGCATGATTTTCATATATTCGAGTGAAATGGAGGTAATCGGCAAGCAATACACGCACTGAAACTTTCGCCGCGAGTTTGCACAACGATTTCTGGATTTCGGTATATCGGGTCCTTTGCGTTCGTTTCGGTAATTGCAGGCCACTTCTGATGGATGATTTTTATGTATTCGAGTGAAATGAAGGTAATCGATACACCAGTCGCGCCCTGAGACGATCAACCCGAGTTTCCACAACGGTTCCTCGATTTCGGTATATTGAGGCTTTGCGTTCGTTTGGATGATTGGAGGGCTCTTCTGATGCATGAATTTCATGAATTTGAATGAAATGAAGGTTATCGACACAACAGTCGCGCCCTGACACGATCAACCCGAGTTTCGACAACGGTTCCTCGATATCGGTATATTGAGGCTTTGCGTTCGTTTGGATGATTGGAGCGCTCTTCTGATGCATGAATTACATGTATTTGAATAAAATTCAGGATATCTACACACAAGTCGCGACCTGGCACGATCAACCCGAGTTTCCACAACGGTTTCTCGATTTCGGTAGATCGAGGCTTTGCGTTCGTTTGGATGATTGGAGGTCGCTTCAGATGCATGATTTTCATGTATTCGAGTGAAATGGAGGTAATCGACAAACAATACACGCACTGAAACTTTTGCCGCGAGTTTGCACAACGATTTCTGGATTTCGGTATATCGAGTCCTTTGCGTTCGTTTCGGTATTTGCAGGCCACTTCTGATGGATGATTTTTATGTATTCGAGTGGAATGAAGGTAATGGATACACCAGTCGCGCCCTGAGACGATCAACCCGAGTTTGCATAACGGTTCCTCGATTTCGGTATATTGAGGCTTTGCGTTCGTTTGGATGATTGGAGGGCTCTTCTGATGCATGAATTTCATGTATTTGAATAAAATGCAGGATACCGACACACAAGTCGGGAACTGGCACGATCAACCCGAGTTTCCACAACGGTTCCTCGATTTCGGTATATTGAGGCTTTGCGTTCGTTTGGGTATTTGCAGGCCACTTCTGATGGATGATTTTTATGTATTCGAGTGAAATGAAGGTAATCGACACACCAGTCGCGCCCTGAGACGATCAACCCGAGTTTGCATAACGGTTCCTCGATTTCGGTATATTGAGGCTTTGCGTTCGTTTGGATGATTGGAGGGCTCTTCTGATGCATGAATTTCATGTATTTGAATAAAATGCAGGATACCGACACACAAGTCGCGACCTGGCACGATCAACCCGAGTTTCCACAACGGTTTCTCGATTTCGGTATATTGAGGCTTTGCGTTCGTTTGGATGATTGGAGGGCTCTTCTGATGCATGAATTTCATGAATTTGAATGAAATGAAGGTTATCGACACACCAGTCGCGCCCTGACACGATCAACCCGAGTTTCCACAACGGTTCCTCGATTTCGGTATATTGAGGCTTTGCGTTCGTTTGGATGATTGGAGGGCTCTTCTGATGCATGAATTTCATGTATTTGAGTGAACCGAAGGTAATCGACACACTAGTCGCGCCCTGACACGATCAACCCGAGTTTGCATAACGGTTCCTCTATTTCGGAATATTGAGGCTTTGCGTTCGTTTTGATTATTGGCGGTCGCTTCAGATGCATGAATTTCATGTATTTGAATGGAATGGATGTAATCGACAAACAATACACGCACTGAAACTTTCGCCGCGAGTTTGTACAACGATTTCTGGATTTCGGTATATCGAGGCCTTTGCGTTCGTTTGGGTATTTGCAGGCCACTTCTGATGGATGATTTTTATGTATTCGAGTGAAATGAAGGTAATCGACACACCAGTCGCGCCCTGAGACGATCAACCCGAGTTTGCATAACGGTTCCTCGATTTCGGTATATTGAGGCTTTGCGTTCGTTTGGATGATTGGAGGGCTCTTCTGATGCATGAATTTCATGTATTTGAGTGAACCGAAGGTAATCGACACACTAGTCGCGCCCTGACACGATCAACCCGAGTTTGCATAACGGAACCTCGATTTCGGTATATTGAGGCTTTGCGTTCGTTTGGATGATTGGAGGGCTCTTCTGATGCATGAATTTCATGTATTTGAGTGAACCGAAGATAATCGACACACCAGTCGCGCCCTGACACGATCAACCCGAGTTTCCACAACGGTTCCTCGATTTCGGTATATTGAGGCTTTGCGTTCGTTTGGATGATTGGAGGGCTCTTCTGATGCATGAATTTCATGTATTTGAGTGAACCGAAGATAATCGACACACTAGTCGCGCCCTGACACGATCAACCCGAGTTTGCATAACGGTTCCTCGATTTCGGTATATTGAGGCTTTGCGTTCGTTTGGATGATTGGAGGGCTCTTCTGATGCATGAATTTCATGTACTTGAATAAAATGCAGGATATCGACACACAAGTCGCGACCTGGCACGATCAACCCGAGTTTCCACAACGGTTTCTCGATTTCGGTAGATCGAGGCTTTGCGTTCGTTTGGATGATTGGAGGGCTCCTCTGATGCATGAATTTTATGTACTTGAATAAAATGCAGGATATCGACACACAAGTCGCGACCTGGCACGATCAACCCGAGTTTCCACAACGGTTTCTCGATTTCGGTAGATCGAGGCTTTGCGTTCGTTTGGCTGATTGGAGGTCGCTTCAGATGCATGATTTTCATGTATTCGAGTGAAATGGAGGTAATCGGCAAGCAATACACGTACTGAAACTTTCGCCGCGAGTTTGCACAACGATTTCTGGATTTCGGTATATCGGGTCCTTTGCGTTCGTTTCGGTAATTGCAGGCCACTTCTGATGGATGATTTTTATGTATTCGAGTGAAATGAAGGTAATCGATACACCAGTTGCGCCCTGAGACGATCAACCCGAGTTTCCACAACGGTTCCTCGATTTCGGTATATTGAGGCTTTGCGTTCGTTTGGATGATTGGAGGGCTCTTCTGATGCATGAATTTCATGAATTTGAATGAAATGAAGGTTATCGACACAACAGTCGCGCGCTGACACGATCAACCCGAGTTTCGACAACGGTTCCTCGATATCGGTATATTGAGGCTTTGCGTTCGTTTGGATGATTGGAGCGCTCTTCTGATGCATGAATTACATGTATTTGAATAAAATTCAGGATATCTACACACAAGTCGCGACCTGGCACGATCAACCCGAGTTTCCACAACGGTTTCTCGATTTCGGTAGATCGAGTCTTTGCGTTCGTTTGGATGATTGGAGGTCGCTTCAGATGCATGATTTTCATGTATTCGAGTGAAATGGAGTTAATCGACAAACAATACACGCACTGAAACTTTCGCCGCGAGTTTGCACAACGATTTCTGGATTTCGGTATATCGAGACCTTTGCGTTCGTTTCGGTATTTGCAGCCACTTCTGATGGATTATTTTTATGTATTCGAGTGGAATGAAGGTAATGGATACACCAGTCGCGCCCTGAGACGATCAACCCGAGTTTACACAATGGTTCCTCGATTTCGGTATATTGAGGCTTTGCGTTCGTTTGGATGATTGGAGGGCTCTTCTGATGCATGAATTTCATGTATTTGAGTGAAACGAAGGTAATCGATACACTAGACGCGCCCTGATACGATCAACCCGAGTTTGCACAACGGTTCCTCGATTTCGGTATATTGAGGCTTTGCGTTCGTTTGGATGATTGGAGGGCGCTTCTGATGCATGAATTTCATGTATTAGAGTGAATAGAAGATAATCGACACACCAGTGCCCTGACACGATCAACCCGAGTTTGCATAACGGTTCCTCGATTTCGGTATATTGAGGCTTTGCGTTCGTTTGGATGATTGGAGGGCTCTTCTGATGCATGAATTTCATGAATTTGAATGAAATGCAGGATATCGACACACAAGTCGCGACCTGGCACGATCAACCCGAGTTTCCACAACGGTTTCTCGATTTCGGTAGATCGAGGCTTTGCGTTCGTTTGGATGATTGGAGGGCTCTTCTGATGCATGAATTTTATGTACTTGAATAAAATGCAGGATATCGACACACAAGTCGCGACCTGGCACGATCAACCCGAGTTTCCACAACGGTTTCTCGATTTCGGTAGATCGAGTCTTTGCGTTCGTTTGGATGATTGGAGGTCGCTTCAGATGCATGATTTTCATGTATTCGAGTGAAATGGAGTTAATCGACAAACAATACACGCACTGAAACTTTCGCCGCGAGTTTGCACAACGATTTATGGATTTCGGTATATCGAGTCCTTTGCGTTCGTTTCGGTATTTGCAGCCACTTCTGATGGATTATTTTTATGTATTCGAGTGGAATGAAGGTAATGGATACACCAGTCGCGCCCTGAGACGATCAACCCGAGTTTACACAATGGTTCCTCGATTTCGGTATATTGAGGCTTTGCGTACGTTTGGATGATTGGAGGGCTCTTCTGATGCATGAATTTCATGTATTTGAGTGAAACGAAGGTAATCGATACACTAGACGCGCCCTGATACGATCAACCCGAGTTTGCACAACGGTTCCTCGATTTCGGTATATTGAGGCTTTGCGTTCGTTTGGATGATTGGAGGGCGCTTCTGATGCATGAATTTCATGTATTAGAGTGAATAGAAGATAATCGACACACCAGTGCCCTGACACGATCAACCCGAGTTTGCACATCGGTTTCTCGATGTCGGTATATCGAGGCCTTTGCGTTCGTTTGGGTGTTTGCAGGCCACTTGTGGTTCATGAGTTTCATGTATTTGAATGAAACGAAGGTAATCGACACACAAGTCGCGCCCAGGAGCACTCGCATCGAGTTTGCACAACGATTTCTCGATTTCAGTGTATCGAGGGTTTGCGTTGGTCTCGATATTTGCAGGTCGCTACTGATGCATTATTTTTATGTATTCGAGTAAAATAAAGGTAATCGACACACCACTCGCGTCCTGAGATGATCAACCCGAGTGTACACAACGGTTCCTCGATTTCGGTATATTGAGGCTTTGCGTTCGTTTGGATGATTGGAGGGCTCTTCTGATGCCTGAATGTCATGTATTTGAGTGAACCGAAGGTAATCGACACACTAGTCGCGCCCTGACACGATCAACCCGAGTTTGCATAACGGAACCTCGATTTCGGTATATTGAGGCTTTGCGTTCGTTTGGATGATTGGAGGGATCTTCTGATGCATGAATTTCATGTATTTGAGTGAACCGAAGATAATCGACACACCAGTCGCGCCCTGACACGATCAACCCGAGTTTCCACAACGGTTCCTCGATTTCGGTATATTGAGGCTTTGCGTTCGTTTGGATGATTGGAGGGCTCTTCTGATGCATGAATTTCATGTATTTGAGTAAACCGAAGATAATCGACATACTAGTCGCGCCCTGACACGATCAACCCGAGTTTGCATAACGGTTCCTCGATTTCGGTATATTGAGGCTTTGCGTTCGTTTGGATGATTGGAGGGCTCTTCTGATGCATGAATTTCATGTACTTGAATAAAATGCTGGATATCGACACACAAGTCGCGACCTGGCACGATCAACCCGAGTTTCCACAACGGTTCCTCGATTTCGGTATATTGAGGCTTTGCGTTCGTTTGGATGATTGGAGGGCTCTTCTGATGCATGAATTTCATGAATTTGAATGAAATGAAGGTTATCGACACAACAGTCGCGCCCTGACACGATCAACCCGAGTTTCGACAACGGTTCCTCGATATCGATATATTGAGGCTTTGCGTTCGTTTGGATGATTGGAGCGCTCTTCTGATGCATGAATTACATGTATTTGAATAAAATTCAGGATATCTACACACAAGTCGCGACCTGGCACGATCAACCTGAGTTTCCACAACGGTTTCTCGATTTCGGTAGATCGAGGATTTGCGTTCGTTTGGATGATTGGAGGTCGCTTCAGATGCATGATTTTCATGTATTCGAGTGAAATGGAGGTAATCGACAAACAATACACGCACTGAAACTTTTGCCGCGAGTTTGCACAACGATTTCTGGATTTCGGTATATCGAGTCCTTTGCGTTCGTTTCGGTATTTGCAGGCCACTTCTGATGGATGATTTTTATGTATTCGAGTGGAATGAAGGTAATGGATACACCAGTCGCGCCCTGAGACGATCAACCCGAGTTTACACAATGGTTCCTCGATTTCGGTATATTGAGGCTTTGCGTTCGTTTGTATGATTGGAGGGCTCTTCTGATGCATGAATTTCATGTATTTGAGTGAACCGAAGGTAATCGACACACTAGTCCCGCCCTGACACGATCAACCCGAGTTTGCATAACGGTTCCTCGATTTCGGTATATTGAGGCTTTGCGTTCGTTTGGATGATTGGAGGGCTCTTCTGATGCATGAATTTCATGTATTTGAATAAAATGCAGGATACCGACACACAAGACGCGAACTGGCACGATCAACCCGAGTTTCCACAACGGTTTCTCGATTTCGGTATATTGAGGCTTTGCGTTCGTTTGGATGATTGGAGGGCTCTTCTGATGCATGAATTTCATGAATTTGAATGAAATGAAGGTTATCGACACACCAGTCGCGCCCTGACACGATCAACCCGAGTTTCCACAACGGTTCCTCGATTTCGGTATATTGAGGCTTTGCGTTCGTTTGGGTATTTGCAGGCCACTTCTGATGTATGATTTTTATGTATTCGAGTGAAATGAAGGTAATCGACACACCAGTCGCGCCCTGAGACGATCAACCCGAGTTTGCATAACGGTTCCTCGATTTCGGTATATTGAGGCTTTGCGTTCGTTTGGATGATTGGAGGGCTCTTCTGATGCATGAATTTCATGTATTTGAATAAAATGCAGGATACCGACACACAAGTCGCGACCTGGCACGATCAACCCGAGTTTCCACAACGGTTTCTCGATTTCGGTATATTGAGGCTTTGCGTTCGTTTGGATGATTGGAGGGCTCTTCTGATGCATGAATTTCATGAATTTGAATGAAATGAAGGTTATCGACACACCAGTCGCGCCCTGACACGATCAACCCGAGTTTCCACAACGGTTCCTCGATTTCGGTATATTGAGGCTTTGCGTTCGTTTGGATGATTGGAGGGCTCTTCTGATGCATGAATTTCATGTATTTGAGTGAACCGAAGGTAATCGACACACTAGTCGCGCCCTGACACGATCAACCCGAGTTTGCATAACGGTTCCTCTATTTCGGTATATTGAGGCCTTGCGTTCGTTTTGATGATTGGCGGTCGCTTCAGATGCATGAATTTCATGTATTTGAATGGAATGGATGTAATCGACAAACAATACACGCACTGAAACTTTGGCCGCGAGTTTGTACAACGATTTCTGGATTTCGGTATATCGAGGCCTTTGCGTTCGTTTGGGTATTTGCAGGCCACTTCTGATGGATGATTTTTATGTATTCGAGTGAAATGAAGGTAATCGACACACCAGTCGCGCCCTGAGACGATCAACCCGAGTTTGCATAACGGTTCCTCGATTTCGGTATATTGAGGCTTTGCGTTCGTTTGGATGATTGGAGGGCTCTTCTGATGCATGAATTTCATGTATTTGAGTGAACCGAAGGTAATCGACACACTAGTCGCGCCCTGACACGATCAACCCGAGTTTGCATAACGGAACCTCGATTTCGGTATATTGAGGCTTTGCGTTCGTTTGGATGATTGGAGGGCTCTTCTGATGCATGAATTTCATGTATTTGAGTGAACCGAAGATAATCGACACACCAGTCGCGCCCTGACACGATCAACCCGAGTTTCCACAACGGTTCCTCGATTTCGGTATATTGAGGCTTTGCGTTCGTTTGGATGATTGGAGGGCTCTTCTGATGCATGAATTTCATGTATTTGAGTGAACCGAAGATAATCGACACACTAGTCGCGCCCTGACACGATCAACCCGAGTTTGCATAACGGTTCCTCGATTTCGGTATATTGAGGCTTTGCGTTCGTTTGGATGATTGGAGGGCTCTTCTGATGCATGAATTTCATGTACTTGAATAAAATGCAGGATATCGACACACCAGTCGCGCCCTGAGACGATCAACCCGAGTTTACACAACGGTTCCTCTATTTCGGTATATTGAGGCTTTGCGTTAGGTTGGATGATTGGAGGGCTCTTCTGATCCATGAATTTCATGTATTTGAGTGAAACGAAGTCAATCGACACACTAGTCGCGCCCTGAGACGATCAACCCGAGTTTACACAACAATTCCTTGATTTCGGTATATTGAGGCTTTGCGTTCGTTTGGATGATTGGAGTGCTCTTCTGATGCATGAATTTCATGTATTTGAATGAAATGAAGGTAACCGACACACAAGTCGCGCCCTGACACGATCAACCCGAGTTTGCACAACGGTTCCCCGATTTCGGTATATTGAGGCTTTGCGTTCGTTTGGATGATTGGAGTGCTCTTCTGATGCATGAATTTCATGTATTTGAATGAAATGAAGGTAATCGATACACCAGTCGCGCCCTGAGACGATCAACCCGAGTTTACACAACGGTTCCTCGATTTCGGTATATTGAGGCTTTGCGTTCGTTTGGATGATTGGAGGGCTCTTCTGATGCATGAATTTCATGAATTTGAATGAAATGAAGGTTATCGACACAACAGTCGCGCCCTGACACGATCAACCCGAGTTTCGACAACGGTTCCTCGATATCGATATATTGAGGCTTTGCTTGTTATGTGTTGCTTTAGCCGTTTATGAAGGATATGTGGTATAGGTGCTTCGGCGAATGACGGCTTATGACTTTTTTTTCCTTTTTTTTTGGGTTTAACGTTTCGCCCTGATCAGGGCCTCTTCAGAAACCATTTATTGTTGTTATATTCTAAAATGTATGTACAGACAAAAACCAACATCTTATACTCGGTATACAACAAATCACAAAAAAAGCAGACAGAGAATATAATTAAAGACACCAAAGCCTTTTTAAGTACACATCCAGATATTATAACAACAAAAGCGGATAAAGGGAACACAACAGTTATTTTAAAAAAAACAGACTATATAAACAAAACCAAAAATTTACTAGAGGATAACACAACGTACCAAGTAGTTAAGAAAGATCCAATTAACACGTTACAAAAAACCATCACAGTTCTTCTAACTAGATGGAAAAATGAAAAAATTATTACAGAAAAAACCTTTGAGTATATAAAACCACAAAATTGTAACATAGCCAGACTATACACGCTTCCTAAAATCCACAAAGAGAATTTTCCGTTAAGACCAATAGTGTCGTCTATCAACTTTCCTACTTATAAAATAGCAAATTTCGTACATAAAATCATAAGTAGAAAACTAAAAAATCATGAGTCAAACATTAAAGATAGCTTTACTCTCAAAGAAATAATTGACCAAATAACTCTTCCTGACAACTATGTTTTGATGTCACTCGATGTAACAGCATTATACACAAACGTTCCATTAGAATTAGTAAGAAAAAGTTTAGAAAAAAGGAAAGATTTGTTTGAAAAATATTTTCCCATAGGGGAATTAATAAAAGCGGTAGAACTAATAATGAGCTCTACCTATTTCACTTTTGATAACGTAATATACAAACAAATCTCAGGACTTCCAATGGGATCTCCTCTAGCGCCTATCTTGTCGAACATAGTCATGATTGATCTAGAAGAAATTTGTCTAGGAAAATTAAATTTCACTCCACCTATATATAAAAGGTATGTGGATGATGTAATCATAGCTCTACCAGCAAACGAAATAGATAATACCTTAGAAATTTTCAATTCATATAATCCCAAATTGCAATTCACAATAGAAAAGGAAAAAAACAACATGATTCCGTTTCTAGACATGTCACTCACGCGGACAAATAATAAAATCATTACGAATTGGTATAGGAAACCAACTTGGTCGGGACGTTTTAGGAAATTTTTTTTCGAATCATCCATTACAACAAAAAATAGGTATCATCTACATGCTGGTAGACAGAGCAATAAAGTTATCTAATATAACGCATCACAATAAAAACATTGAACTTATCACGGAAACATTAAAAAATAACTGTTATCCCATAGGGTTGATAAAAAAGCACATCAACAAAAGACTAAAAAAAATCCAAAAAAATGTTAATGAAAACAACCAAATAACGGACATAACAGAATTTGACACAAGTAGGCTTATGAATTTCCCATACATGGAACAGATTCACCATCCATTATTCAAGATGTTAAAAACGTACAATATCAACATGGTGAATAATAACAAACATAACATACAACATCTAGTAGGCTCAACAAAGGATAAAATACCTGAACTGTTAAAGTCAAACGTAGTTTACAAAATACCATGCAAAGATTGCTCGGGAACATATATCGGACAAACGAAAAGATATTTAAAAACGAGGCTACATGAACATGAAAATAGCCTACATCACTTAGACTCCGAACACACAGCGTTAGTAGGACATGTAAAGGAAAAAAAACACACCTTTGACTTTGACAATACAAAGATATTAACGATAGAACCTTGTTATTATAAAAGAATATTAAATGAAATGATAAAAATAAAAGCAGATAAAAACGCAATCAATTATAGAACAGACGTGAGTAATCTGAGCATAATTTATAGTTCCATAATTTAATTAGAATAGAATTAAAATGATAAAGTATGTTAAAAGATAATAATAAAACATGAACAAAAATGGATACATAAAACATTAGTAATATAAATATAACAGACATAGAAAACAAAGGTTCGGCAGGAAAAAAGTAGACATGTATGCTACCTACTAAATCTGGGAAGGTAGTAGTAAAGTTCCAACACGTCGGTAAAGAAGGAATTCTCAAATGTAAACCGCCTAAATAACGAATTCACCGGTAGTTAAAAATGTGACCTCGTGGTGACCGGACTCTCCGGTCTCAAAAGTTAAAAATAAAAATAAATATGAGTGCAATGTAAAAAAAAGAAGCCATAGTGTTAAACTTTTAAGAACATACAACACAGGTATTTGTCATTAAACAACCAACATGCACAAAAAACACAACAACAAAATACAACATGTTACATTGTTCGTATAGACAGGCTTAACCTATAAGACCGAGGAGCCCGGTCACCAATCACAAAGCACTGGAAAAGATCTATTTGTCAAACAGCAAATATACAAATGTGAGACATAAACAAGTATGAGGTCACAAACTCATCGGTAAGCTTATTGCAAAGGAAATTAGTACTAACACGAACAATATTATTTTTATAATTTTTTTTTGGTACAAAATATTATAATTTTTTTTTGGTACAAAATATTATTTTATATATTTTTTTTGTCTGTACATACATTTTAGAATATAACAACAATAAATGGTTTCTGAAGAGGCCCTGATCAGGGCGAAACGTTAAACCCAAAAAAAAAGGAAAAAAAAAGTCATAAGCCGTCATTCGCCGAAGCACCTATACCACATATTGAGGCTTTGCGTTCGTTTGGATGATTGGAGCGCTCTTCTGATGCATGAATTATATGTATTTGAATAAAATTCAGGATATCTACACACAAGTCGCGACCTGGCACGATCAACCCGAGTTTCCACAACGGTTTCTCGATTTCGGTAGATCGAGGCTTTGCGTTCGTTTGGATGATTGGAGGTCGCTTCAGATGCATGATTTTCAGGTATTCGAGTGAAATGGAGGTAATCGACAAACAATACACGCACTGAAACTTTTGCCGCGAGTTTGCACAACGATTTCTGGATTTCGGTATATCGAGTCCTTTGCGTTCGTTTCGGTATTTGCAGGCCACTTCTGATGGATGATTTTTATGTATTCGAGTGGAATGAAGGTAATGGATACACCAGTCGCGCCCTGAGACGATCAACCCGAGTTTACACAATGGTTCCTCGATTTCGGTATATTGAGGCTTTGCGTTCGTTTGGATGATTGGAGGGCTCTTCTGATGCATGAATTTCATGTATTTGAGTGAACCGAAGGTAATCGACACACTAGTCGCGCCCTGACACGATCAACCCGAGTTTGCATAACGGTTCCTCGATTTCGGTATATTGAGGCTTTGCGTTCGTTTGGATGATTGGAGGGCTCTTCTGATGCATGAATTTCATGAATTTGAATGAAATGAAGGTTATCGACACACCAGTCGCGCCCTGACACGATCAACCCGAGTTTCCACAACGGTTCCTCGATTTCGGTATATTGAGGCTTTGCGTTCGTTTGGGTATTTGCAGGCCACTTCTGATGTATGATTTTTATGTATTCGAGTGAAATGAAGGTAATCGACACACCAGTCGCGCCCTGAGACGATCAACCCGAGTTTGCATAACGGTTCCTCGATTTCGGTATATTGAGGCTTTGCGTTCGTTTGGATGATTGGAGGGCTCTTCTGATGCATGAATTTCATGTATTTGAATAAAATGCAGGATACCGACACACAAGTCGCGACCTGGCACGATCAACCCGAGTTTCCACAACGGTTTCTCGATTTCGGTATATTGAGGCTTTGCGTTCGTTTGGATGATTGGAGGGCTCTTCTGATGCATGAATTTCATGAATTTGAATGAAATGAAGGTTATCGACACACCAGTCGCGCCCTGACACGATCAACCCGAGTTTCCACAACGGTTCCTCGATTTCGGTATATTGAGGCTTTGCGTTCGTTTGGATGATTGGAGGGCTCTTCTGATGCATGAATTTCATGTATTTGAGTGAACCGAAGTTAATCGACACACTAGTCGCGCCCTGACACGATCAACCCGAGTTTGCATAACGGTTCCTCTATTTCGGTATATTGAGGCCTTGCGTTCGTTTTGATGATTGGCGGTCGCTTCAGATGCATGAATTTCATGTATTTGAATGGAATGGATGTAATCGACAAACAATACACGCACTAAAACTTTGGCCGCGAGTTTGTACAACGATTTATGGATTTCGGTATATCGAGGCCTTTGCGTTCGTTTGGGTATTTGCAGGCCACTTCTGATGGATGATTTTTATGTATTCGAGTGAAATGAAGGTAATCGACACACCAGTCGCGCCCTGAGACGATCAACCCGAGTTTGCATAACGGTTCCTCGATTTCGGTATATTGAGGCTTTGCGTTCGTTTGGATGATTGGAGGGCTCTTCTGATGCATGAATTTCATGTATTTGAGTGAACCGAAGGTAATCGACACACTAGTCGCGCCCTGACACGATCAACCCGAGTTTGCATAACGGAACCTCGATTTCGGTATATTGAGGCTTTGCGTTCGTTTGGATGATTGGAGGGCTCTTCTGATGCATGAATTTCATGTATTTGAGTGAACCGAAGATAATCGACACACCAGTCGCGCCCTGACACGATCAACCCGAGTTTCCACAACGGTTCCTCGATTTCGGTATATTGAGGCTTTGCGTTCGTTTGGATGATTGGAGGGCTCTTCTGATGCATGAATTTCATGTATTTGAGTGAACCGAAGATAACCGACACACTAGTCGCGCCCTGACACGATCAACCCGAGTTTGCATAACGGTTCCTCGATTTGGGTATATTGAGGCTTTGCGTTCGTTTGGATGATTGGAGGGCTCTTCTGATGCATGAATTTCATGTACTTGAATAAAATGCAGGATATCGACACACCAGTCGCGCCCTGAGACGATCAACCCGAGTTTACACAACGGTTCCTCTATTTCGGTATATTGAGGCTTTGCGTTAGGTTGGATGATTGGAGGGCTCTTCTGATCCATGAATTTCATGTATTTGAGTGAAACGAAGTCAATCGACACACTAGTCGCGCCCTGAGACGATCAACCCGAGTTTACACAACAATTCCTTGATTTCGGTATATTGAGGCTTTGCGTTCGTTTGGATGATTGGAGTGCTCTTCTGATGCATGAATTTCATGTATTTGAATGAAATGAAGGTAACCGACACACAAGTCGCGCCCTGACACGATCAACCCGAGTTTGCACAACGGTTCCCCGATTTCGGTATATTGAGGCTTTGCGTTCGTTTGGATGATTGGAGTGCTCTTCTGATGCATGAATTTCATGTATTTGAATGAAATGAAGGTAATCGACACACAAGTCGCGCCCTGACACGATCAACCCGAGTTTGCACAACGGTTCCCCGATTTCGGTATATTGAGGCTTTGCGTTCGTTTGGATGATTGGAGGGCGAGTCTGATGCATGAATTTCGTGTATTTGAATAAAATAAAGGTTATCGACACACCAGTCCCGCCCTGACACGATCAACCCGAGTTTGCACGACGGTTCCTCGATCTCGGTATATTGAGGCTTTGCGTTCGTTTGGATGATTGGAGCGCTCTTCTGATGCATGAATTACATGTATTTGAATAAAATTCAGGATATCTACACACAAGTCGCGACCTGGCACGATCAACCCGAGTTTCCACAACGGTTTCTCGATTTCGGTAGATCGAGGCTTTGCGTTCGTTTGGATGATTGGAGGTCGCTTCAGATGCATGATTTTCATGTATTCGAGTGAAATGGAGGTAATCGACAAACAATACACGCACTGAAACTTTTGCCGCGAGTTTGCACAACGATTTCTGGATTTCGGTATATCGAGTCCTTTGCGTTCGTTTCGGTATTTGCAGGCCACTTCTGATGGATGATTTTTATGTATTCGATTGGAATGAAGGTAATGGATACACCAGTCGCGCCCTGAGACGATCAACCCGAGTTTACACAATGGTTCCTCGATTTCGGTATATTGAGGCTTTGCGTTCGTTTGGATGATTGGAGGGCTCTTCTGATGCATGAATTTCATGTATTTGCGTGAACCGAAGGTAATCGACACACTAGTCGCGCCCTGACACGAACAACCCGAGTTTGCATAACGGTTCCTCGATTTCGGTATATTGAGGCTTTGCGTTCGTTTGGATGATTGGAGGGCTCTTCTGATGCATGAATTTCATGTATTTGAATAAAATGCAGGATACCGACACACAAGTCGCGAACTGGCACGATCAACCCGAGTTTCCACAACGGTTTCTCGATTTCGGTATATTGAGGCTTTGCGTTCGTTTGAATGATTGGAGGGCTCTTCTGATGCATGAATTTCATGAATTTGAATGAAATGAAGGTTATCGACACACCAGTCGCGCCCTGACACGATCAACCCGAGTTTCCACAACGGTTCCTCGATTTCGGTATATTGAGGCTTTGCGTTCGTTTGGGTATTTGCAGGCCACTTCTGATGGATGATTTTTATGTATTCGAGTGAAATGAAGGTAATCGACACACCAGTCGCGCCCTGAGACGATCAACCCGAGTTTGCATAACGGTTCCTCGATTTCGGTATATTGAGGCTTTGCGTTCGTTTGGATGATTGGAGGGCTCTTCTGATGCATGAATTTCATGTATTTGAATAAAATGCAGGATACCGACACACAAGTCGCGACCTGGCACGATCAACCCGAGTTTCCACAACGGTTTCTCGATTTCGGTATATTGAGGCTTTGAGTTCGTTTGGATGATTGGAGGGCTCTTCTGATGCATGAATTTCATGTATTTGAATGAAATGAACGTAATCGACACACAAGTCGCGCCCTGACACGATCAACCCGAGTTTGCACAACGGTTCCCCGATTTCGGTATATTGAGGCTTTGCGTTCGTTTGGATGATTGGAGGGCGCTTCTGATGCATGAATTTCATGTATTTGAGTGAACCGAAGGTAATCGACACACTAGTCGCGCCCTGACACGATCAACCCGAGTTTGCATAACGGTTCCTCGATTTCGGTGTATTGAGGCTTTGCGTTCGTTTGGATGATTGGAGGGCTCTTCTGATGCATGAATTTCATGTATTTGAATGAAATGAAGGTTATCGACACAACAGTCGCGCCCTGACACGATCAACCCGAGTTTCGACAACGGTTCCTCGATATCGGTATATTGAGGCTTTGCGTTCGTTTGGATGATTGGAGCGCTCTTCTGATGCATGAAATACATGTATTTGAATAAAATTCAGGATATCTACACACAAGTCGCGACCTGGCACGATCAACCCGAGTTTCCACAACGGTTTCTCGATTTCGGTAGATCGAGGCTTTGCGTTCGTTTGGATGATTGGAGGTCGCTTCAGATGCATGATTTTCATGTATTCGAGTGAAATGGAGTTAATCGACAAACAATACACGCACTGAAACTTTCGCCGCGAGTTTGCACAACGATTTCTGGATTTCGGTATATCGAGTCCTTTGCGTTCGTTTCGGTATTTGAAGGCCACTTCTGATGGATTATTTTTATGTATTCGAGTGGAATGAAGGTAATGGATACACCAGTCGCGCCCTGAGACGATCAACCCGAGTTTACACAATGGTTCCTCGATTTCGGTATATTGAGGCTTTGCGTTCGTTTGGATGATTGGAGGGCTCTTCTGATGCATGAATTTCATGTATTTGAGTGAAACGAAGGTAATCGATACACTAGACGCGCCCTGATACGATCAACCCGAGTTTGCACAACGGTTCCTCGATTTCGGTATATTGAGGCTTTGCGTTCGTTTGGATGATTGGAGGGCGCTTCTGATGCATGAATTTCATGTATTAGAGTGAATAGAAGATAATCGACACACCAGTGCCCTGACACGATCAACCCGAGTTTGCATAACGGTTCCTCGATTTCGGTATATTGAGGCTTTGCGTTCGTTTGGATGATTGGAGGGCTCTTCTGGTGCATGAATTTCATGAATTTGAATGAAATGCAGGATATCGACACACAAGTCGCGACCTGGCACGATCAACCCGAGTTTCCACAACGGTTTCTCGATTTCGGTAGATCGAGGCTTTGCGTTCGTTTGGATGATTGGAGGGCTCTTCTGATGCCTGAATTTCATGTATTTGAGTGAACCGAAGGTAATCGACACACTAGTCGCGCCCTGACACGATCAACCCGAGTTTGCATAACGGAACCTCGATTTCGGTATATTGAGGCTTTGCGTTCGTTTGGATGATTGGAGGGCTCTTCTGATGCATGAATTTCATGTATTTGAGTGAACCGAAGATAATCGACACACCAGTCGCGCCCTGACACGATCAACCCGAGTTTCCACAACGGTTCCTCGATTTCGGTATATTGAGGCTTTGTGTTCGTTTGGATGATTGGAGGGCTCTTCTGATGCATGAATTTCATGTATTTGAGTGAACCGAAGGTAATCGACACACTAGTCGCGCCCTGACACGATCAACCCGAGTTTGCATAACGGAACCTCGATTTCGGTATATTGAGGCTTTGCGTTCGTTTGGATGATTGGAGGGCTCTTCTGATGCATGAATTTCATGTATTTGAGTGAACCGAAGATAATCGACACACCAGTCGCGCCCTGACACGATCAACCCGAGTTTCCACAACGGTTCCTCGATTTCGGTATATTGAGGCTTTGCGTTCGTTTGGATGATTGGAGGGCTCTTCTGATGCATGAATTTCATGTATTTGAGTGAACCGAAGATAATCGACATACTAGTCGCGCCCTGACACGATCAACCCGAGTTTGCATAACGGTTCCTCGATTTCGGTATATTGAGGCTTTGCGTTCGTTTGGATGATTGGAGGGCTCTTCTGATGCATGAATTTCATGTACTTGAATAAAATGCTGGATATCGACACACAAGTCGCGACCTGGCACGATCAACCCGAGTTTCCACAACGGTTTCTCGATTTCGGTAGATCGAGGCTTTGCGTTCGTTTGGATGATTGGAGGTCGCTTCAGATGCATGATTTTCATGTATTCGAGTGAAATGGAGGTAATCGGCAAGCAATACACGCACTGAAACTTTCGCCGCGAGTTTGCACAACGATTTCTGGATTTCGGTATATCGGGTCCTTTGCGTTCGTTTCGGTAATTGCAGGCCACTTCTAATGGATGATTTTCATGTATTCGAGTGAAATGAAGGTAATCGATACACCAGTCGCGCCCTGAGACGATCAACCCGAGTTTCCACAACGGTTCCTCGATTTCGGTATATTGAGGCTTTGCGTTCGTTTGGATGATTGAAGGGCTCTTCTGATGCATGAATTTCATGAATTTGAATGAAATGAAGGTTATCGACACAACAGTCGCGCCCTGACACGATCAACCCGAGTTTCGACAACGATTCCTCGATATCGATATATTGAGGCTTTGCGTTCGTTTGGATGATTGGAGCGCTCTTCTGATGCATGAATTACATGTATTTGAATAAAATTCAGGATATCTACACACAAGTCGCGACCTGGCACGATCAACCCGAGTTTCCACAACGGTTTCTCGATTTCGGTAGATCGAGGCTTTGCGTTCGTTTGGATGATTGGAGGTCGCTTCAGATGCATGATTTTCATGTATTCGAGTGAAATGGAGGTAATCGACAAACAATACACGCACTGAAACTTTTGCCGCGAGTTTGCACAACGATTTCTGGATTTCGGTATATCGAGTCCTTTGCGTTCGTTTCGGTATTTGCAGGCCACTTCTGATGGATGATTTTTATGTATTCGAGTGCAATGAAGGTAATGGATACACCAGTCGCGCCCTGAGACGATCAACCCGAGTTTACACAATGGTTCCTCGATTTCGGTATATTGAGGCTTTGCGTTCGTTTGGATGATTGGAGGGCTCTTCTGATGCATGAATTTCATGTATTTGAGTGAACCGAAGGTAATCGACACACTAGTCGCGCCCTGACACGATCAACCCGAGTTTGCATAACGGTTCCTCGATTTCGGTATATTGAGGCTTTGCGTTCGTTTGGATGATTGGAGGGCTCTTCTGATGCATGAATTTCATGTATTTGAATAAAATGCAGGATACCGACACACAAGTCGCGAACTGGCACGATCAACCCGAGTTTCCACAACGGTTTCTCGATTTCGGTATATTGAGGCTTTGCGTTCGTTTGGATGATTGGAGGGCTCTTCTGATGCATGAATTTCATGAATTTGAATGAAATGAAGGTTATCGACACACCAGTCGCGCCCTGACACGATCAACCCGAGTTTCCACAACGGTTCCTCGATTTCGGTATATTGAGGCTTTGCGTTCGTTTGGGTATTTGCAGGCCACTTCTGATGTATGATTTTTATGTATTCGAGTGAAATGAAGGTAATCGACACACCAGTCGCGCCCTGAGACGATCAACCCGAGTTTGCATAACGGTTCCTCGATTTCGGTATATTGAGGCTTTGCGTTCGTTTGGATGATTGGAGGGCTCTTCTGATGCATGAATTTCATGTATTTGAATAAAATGCAGGATACCGACACACAAGTCGCGACCTGGCACGATCAACCCGAGTTTCCACAACGGTTTCTCGATTTCGGTATATTGAGGCTTTGCGTTCGTTTGGATGATTGGAGGGCTCTTCTGATGCATGAATTTCATGAATTTGAATGAAATGAAGGTTATCGACACACCAGTCGCGCCCTGACACGATCAACCCGAGTTTCCACAACGGTTCCGCGATTTCGGTATATTGAGGCTTTGCGTTCGTTTGGATGATTGGAGGGCTCTTCTGATGCATGAATTTCATGTATTTGAGTGAACCGAAGGTAATCGACACACTAGTCGCGCCCTGACACGATCAACCCGAGTTTGCATAACGGTTCCTCTATTTCGGTATATTGAGGCTTTGCGTTCGTTTTGATGATTGGCGGTCGCTTCAGATGCATGAATTTCATGTATTTGAATGGAATGGATGTAATCGACAAACAATACACGCACTGAAACTTTCGCCGCGAGTTTGTACAACGATTTCTGGATTTCGGTATATCGAGGCCTTTGCGTTCGTTTGGGTATTTCCAGGCCACTTCTGATGGATGATTTTTATGTATTCGAGTGAAATGAAGGTAATCGACACACCAGTCGCGCCCTGAGACGATCAACCCGAGTTTGCATAACGGTTCCTCGATTTCGGTATATTGAGGCTTTGCGTTCGTTTGGATGATTGGAGGGCTCTTCTGATGCATGAATTTCATGTATTTGAGTGAACCGAAGGTAATCGACACACTAGTCGCGCCCTGACACGATCAACCCGAGTTTGCATAACGCAACCTCGATTTCGGTATATTGAGGCTTTGCGTTCGTTTGGATGATTGGAGGGCTCTTCTGATGCATGAATTTCATGTATTTGAGTGAACCGAAGATAATCGACACACCAGTCGCGCCCTGACACGATCAACCCGAGTTTCCACAACGGTTCCTCGATTTCGGTATATTGAGGCTTTGCGTTCGTTTGGATGATTGGAGGGCTCTTCTGATGCATGAATTTCATGTATTTGAGTGAACCGAAGTTAATCGACACACTAGTCGCGCCCTGACACGATCAACCCGAGTTTGCATAACGGTTCCTCGATTTCGGTATATTGAGGCTTTGCGTTCGTTTGGATGATTGGAGGGCTCTTCTGATGCATGAATTTCATGTACTTGAATAAAATGCAGGATATCGACACACCAGTCGCGCCCTGAGACGATCAACCCGAGTTTACACAACGGTTCCTCTATTTCGGTATATTGAGGCTTTGCGTTAGGTTGGATGATTGGAGGGCTCTTCTGATCCATGAATTTCATGTATTTGAGTGAAACGAAGTCAAACGACACACTAGTCGCGCCCTGAGACGATCAACCCGAGTTTACACAACAATTCCATGATTTCGGTATATTGAGGCTTTGCGTTCGTTTGGATGATTGGAGTGCTCTTCTGATGCATGAATTTCATGTATTTGAATGAAATGAAGGTAACCGACACACAAGTCGCGCCCTGACACGATCAACCCGAGTTTGCACAACGGTTCCCCGATTTCGGTATATTGAGGCTTTGCGTTCGTTTGGATGATTGGAGTGCTCTTCTGATGCATGAATTTCATGTATTTGAATGAAATGAAGGTAATCGACACACAAGTCGCGCGCTGACACGATCAACCCGAGTTTGCACAACGGTTCCCCGATTTCGGTATATTGAGGCTTTGCGTTCGTTTGGATGATTGGAGGGCGAGTCTGATGCATGAATTTCGTGTATTTGAATAAAATAAAGGTTATCGACACACCAGTCGCGCCCTGACACGATCAACCCGAGTTTGCACGACGGTTCCTCGATTTCGGTATATTGAGGCTTTGCGTTCGTTTGGATGATTGGAGCGCTCTTCTGATGCATGAATTACATGTATTTGAATAAAATTCAGGATATCTACACACAAGTCGCGACCTGGCACGATCAACCCGAGTTTCCACAACGGTTTCTCGATTTCGGTAGATCGAGGCTTTGCGTTCGTTTGGATGATTGGAGGTCGCTTCAGATGCATGATTTTCATGTATTCGAGTGAAATGGAGGTAATCGACAAACAATACACGCACTGAAACTTTTGCCGCGAGTTTGCACAACGATTTCTGGATTTCGGTATATCGAGTCCTTTGCGTTCGTTTCGGTATTTGCAGGCCACTTCTGATGGATGATTTTTATGTATTCGAGTGGAATGAAGGTAATGGATACACCAGTTGCGCCCTGAGACGATCAACCCGAGTTTACACAATGGTTCCTCGATTTCGGTATATTGAGGCTTTGCGTTCGTTTGGATGATTGGAGGGCTCTTCTGATGCATGAATTTCATGTATTTGAGTGAACCGAAGGTAATCGACACACTAGTCGCGCCCTGACACGATCAACCCGAGTTTGCATAACGGTTCCTCGATTTCGGTATATTGAGGCTTTGCGTTCGTTTGGATGATTGGAGGGCTCTTCTGATGCATGAATTTCATGTATTTGAATAAAATGCAGGATACCGACACACAAGTCGCGAACTGGCACGATCAACCCGAGTTTCCACAACGGTTTCTCGATTTCGGTATATTGAGGCTTTGCGTTCGTTTGGATGATTGGAGGGCTCTTCTGATGCATGAATTTCATGAATTTGAATGAAATGAAGGTTATCGACACACCAGTCGCGCCCTGACACGATCAACCCGAGTTTCCACAACGGTTCCTCGATTTCGGTATATTGAGGCTTTGCGTTCGTTTGGGTATTTGCAGGCCACTTCTGATGGATGATTTTTATGTATTCGAGTGAAATGAAGGTAATCGACACACCAGTCGCGCCCTGAGAAGATCAACCCGAGTTTGCATAACGGTTCCTCGATTTCGGTATATTGAGGCTTTGCGTTCGTTTGGATGATTGGAGGGCTCTTCTGATGCATGAATTTCATGTATTTGAATAAAATGCAGGATACCGACACACAAGTCGCGACCTGGCACGATCAACCCGAGTTTCCACAACGGTTTCTCGATTTCGGTATATTGAGGCTTTGCGTTCGTTTGGATGATTGGAGGGCTCTTCTGATGCATGAATTTCATGTATTTGAATGAAATGAACGTAATCGACACACAAGTCGCGCCCTGACACGATCAACCCGAGTTTGCACAACGGTTCCCCGATTTCGGTATATTGAGGCTTTGCGTTCGTTTGGATGATTGGAGGGCGCTTCTGATACATGAATTTCATGTATTTGAGTGAACCGAAGGTAATCGACACACTAGTCGCGCCCTGACACGATCAACCCGAGTTTGCATAACGGTTCCTCGATTTCGATGTATTGAGGCTTTGCGTTCGTTTGGATGATTGGAGGGCTCTTCTGATGCATGAATTTCATGTATTTGAGAGAACCGAAGGTAATCGACACACTAGTCGCGCCCTGACACGATCAACCCGAGTTTGCATAACGGAACCTCGATTTCGGTATATTGAGGCTTCGCGTTCGTTTGGATGATTGGAGGGGGCTCTTCTGATGCATGAATTTCATGTATTTGAGTGAACCGAAGATAATCGACACACCAGTCGCGCCCTGACACGATCAACCCGAGTTTCCACAACGGTTCCTCGATTTCGGTTTATTGAGGCTTTGCGTTCGTTTGGATGATTGGAGGGCTCTTCTGATGCATGAATTTCATGTATTTGAGTGAACCGAAGATAATCGACACACTAGTCGCGCCCTGACACGATCAACCCGAGTTTGCATAACGGTTCCTCGATTTCGGTATATTGGGGCTTTGCGTTCGTTTGGATGATTGGAGGGCTCTTCTGATGCATGAATTTCATGAATTTGAATGAAATGCAGGATATCGACACACAAGTCGCGACCTGGCACGATCAACCCGAGTTTCCACAACGGTTTCTCGATTTCGGTATATCGAGGCTTTGGGTTCGTTTGGATGATTGGAGGGCTCTTCTGATGCATGAATTTTATGTACTTGAATAAAATGCAGGATATCGACACACAAGTCGCGACCTGGCACGATCAACCCGAGTTTCCACAACGGTTTCTCGATTTCGGTAGATCGAGGCTTTGCGTTCGTTTGGATGATTGGAGGTCGCTTCAGATGCATGATTTTCATGTATTCGAGTGAAATGGAGTTAATCGACAAACAATACACGCACTGAAACTTTCGCCGCGAGTTTGCACAACGATTTCTGGATTTCGGTATATCGAGTCCTTTGCGTTCGTTTCGGTATTTGAAGGCCACTTCTGATGGATTATTTTTATGTATTCGAGTGGAATGAAGGTAATGGATACACCAGTCGCGCCCTGAGACGATCAACCCGAGTTTACACAATGGTTCCTCGATTTTGGTATATTGAGGCTTTGCGTTCGTTTGGATGATTGGAGGGCTCTTCTGATGCATGAATTTCATGTATTTGAGTGAAACGAAGGTAATCGATACACTAGACGCGCCCTGATACGATCAACCCGAGTTTGCACAACGGTTCCTCGATTTCGGTATATTGAGGCTTTGCGTTCGTTTGGATGATTGGAGGGCTCTTCTGATGCATGAATTTCATGTATTTGAGTGAAACGAAGGTAATAGACACACTAGTCGCGCCCTGACACGATCAACCCGAGTGTACACAACGGTTCCTCGATTTCGGTATATTGAGGCTTTGCGTTCGTTTGGATGATTGGAGGGCTCTTCTGATGCATGAATTTTATGTACTTGAGTGAAACGAAGGTAATAGACACACTAGTCGCGCCCTGACACGATCAACCCGAGTTTGCACAACGGTTCCTCGATTTCGGTATATTGAGGCATTGCGTTCGTTTGGATGATTGGAGTGCTCTTCTGATCCATGAATTTCATGTATTTGAGTGAAACGAAGTCAATCGACACACTAGTCGCGCCCTGAGACGATCAACCCGAGTTTACACAACAATTCCTCGATTTCGGTATATTGAGGCTTTGCGTTCGTTTGGATGATTGGAGTGCTCTTCTGATGCATGAATTTCATGTATTTGAATGAAATGAACGTAATCGACACACAAGTCGCGCCCTGACACTATTAACCCGAGTTTGCACAACGGTTCCCCGATTTCGGTATATTGAGGCTTTGCGTTCGTTTGGATGATTGGAGGGCACTTCTGATGCATGAATTTCATGTATTTGAGTGAACCGAAGGTAATCGACATACTAGTCGCGCTCTGACACGATCAACCCGAGTTTGCATAACGGTTCCTCGATTTCGGTATATTGAGGCTTTGCGTTCGTTTGGATGATTGGAGGGCTCTTCTGATGCATGAATTTCATGTATTTGAGTGAACCGAAGGTAATCGACACACTAGTCGCGCCCTGACACGATCAACCCGAGTTTGCATAACGGAACCTCGATTTCGGTATATTGAGGCTTTGCGTTCGTTTGGATGATTGGAGGGCTCTTCTGATGCATGAATTTCATGTATTTGAGTGAACCGAAGATAATCGACACACCAGTCGCGCCCTGACACGATCAACCCGAGTTTCCACAACGGTTCCTCGATTTCGGTATATTGAGGCTTTGCGTTCGTTTGGATGATTGGAGGGCTCTTCTGATGCATGAATTTCATGTATTTGAGTGAAACGAAGGTAATCGATACACTAGACGCGCCCTGCTACGATCAACCCGAGTTTGCACAACGGTTCCTCGATTTCGGTATATTGAGGCTTTGCGTTCGTTTGGATGATTGGAGGGCGCTTCTGATGCATGAATTTCATGTATTAGAGTGAATAGAAGATAATCGACACACCAGTGCCCTGACACGATCAACCCGAGTTTGCACATCGGTTTCTCGATGTCGGTATATCGAGGCCTTTGCGTTCGTTTGGGTGTTTGCAGGCCACTTGTGGTGCATGAATTTCATGTATTTGAATGAAACGAAGGTAATCGACACACAAGTCGCGCCCAGGAGCATTCGCATCGAGTTTGCACAACGATTTCTCGATTTCAGTGTATCGAGGGTTTGCGTTGGTCTCGATATTTGCAGGTCGCTTCTGATGCATTATTTTTATGTATTCGAGTAAAATAAAGGTAATCGACACACCAGTCGCGTCCTGAGATGATCAACCCGAGTGTACACAACGGTTCCTCGATTTCGGTATATTGAGGCTTTGCGTTCGTTTGGATGATTGGAGGGCTCTTCTGATGCATGAAATTCATGTATTTGAGTGAAACGAAGGTAATCGACACACTAGTCGCGCCCTGACACGATCAACCCGAGTTTGCACAACGGTTCCTCGATTTCGGTATATTGAGGCATTGCGTTCGTTTGGCTGATTGGAGGGCTCTTCTCATGCATGAATTTCATGTATTTGAGTGAACTGAAGGTAATCGATACACTAGTCGCGCCCTGACACGATCAACCCGAGGTTGCATAACGGTTCCTCGATTTCGGTATATTGAGGTTTGCGTTCGTCTGGATGATTGGAGGGCTCTTCTGATGCATGAATTTCATGTAATTGAATAAAATGCAGGATATCGACACACAAGTCGCGACCTGGCACGATCAACCCGAGTTTCCACAACGGTTTCTCGATTTCGTTAGATCGAGGCTTTGCGTTCGTTTGGATGATTGGAGGTGGCTTCAGATGCATGATTTTCATGTATTCGAGTGAAATGGAGGTAATCGGCAAGCAATACACGCACTGAAACTTTCGCCGCGAGTTTGCACAACGATTTCTGGATTTCGGTATATCGGTTCCTTTGCGTTCGTTTCGGTAATTGCAGGCCACTTCTGATGGATGATTTTTATGTATTCGAGTGAAATGAAGGTAATCGATACACCAGTCTCGCCCGGAGACGATCAACCCGAGTTTCCACAACGGTTCCTCGATTTCGGTATATTGAGGCTTTGCGTTCGTTTGGATGATTGGAGGGCTCTTCTCATGCATGAATTTCATGAATTTGAGTGAACCGAAGGTAATCGACACACTAGTAGCGCACTGACACGATCAACCCGAGTTTGCATAACGGTTCCTCGATTTCGGTATATTGAGGCTTTGCGTACGTTTGGATGATTGGAGGGCTCTTCTGATGCATGAATTTCATGTATTTGAATAAAATGCAGTATATCGACACACAAGTCGCGACCTGGCACGATCAAACCGAGTTTGCATAACGGTTCCTCGATTTCGGTATATTGAGGCTTTGCGTACGTTTGGATGATTGGAGGGCTCTTCTGATGCATGAATTTCATGTATTTGAATAAAATGCAGTATATCGACACACAAGTCGCGACCTGGCACGATCAAACCGAGTTTGCATAACGGTTCCTCGATTTCGGTATATTGAGGCTTTGCGTTCGTTTGGATGATTGGAGGGCTCTTCTGATGTATGAATTTCATGTATTTGAGTGAAATGAAGGTAATCGACACACAAGTCGCGCCCTGACACGATCAACCCGAGTTTGCACAACGGTTCCCCGATTTCGGTATATTGAGGCTTTGCGTTCGTTTGGATGATTGGAGGGCGCGTCTGTTGCATGAATTTCGTGTATTTGAATAAAGTAAAGGTTATCGACACACCAGTCGCGCCCTGACACGATCAACCGGAGTTTGCACGACGGTTCCTCGATTTCGGTATATTGAGGCTTTGCGTTCGTTTGGATGATTGGAGGTCGCTTCAGATGCATGATTTTCATGTATTCGAGTGAAATGGAGGTAACCGACAAACCATACACGCACTGAAACTTTCCCCGCGAGTTTGCACAACTATTTCTGGATTTCGGTATATCGAGGCCTTTGCGTTCGTTTCGGTATTTGCAGGCCACTTCTGACGGATGATTTTTATGTACTTGAGTGAAATGAACGTAATCGATACATCAGTCGCGCTCTGAGTCGATCAATCCGAGTTTGCACAACGATTTCTGGATTTCGGTATATCGAGGCCTTTGCGTTCGTTTCGGTATTTCCCGGCCACTTCTGATGGATGAGTTTCATGTATCTGAGTGAAACGAAGGTAATCGACACACTAATCGCGCCCTGGAACAATCGCATCGAGTTTGCACAACGATTTCTCGATTTCGGTATATCGACGGTTTCCGTTGGTTGTGATGTTTGTAAGTCGCTTCTGATGCATGATTTTTATGTATTCGAGAGAAATGAAGGTAATCGATACTCCAGTCGCGCCCTGAGACGATCAACCTGAATTTGAATAACGGTTCCTCGATTTCGGTATATTGAGGCTTTGCGTTCGTTTGGATGATTGGAGCGCTCTTCTGATGCATGAATTACATGTATTTGAATAAAATGCAGGATATCGACACACAAGTCGCGACCTGGCACGATCAACCCGAGTTTCCACAACGGTTTCTCGATTTCGGTAGATCGAGGCTTTGCGTTCGTTTGGATGATTGGAGGTCGCTTTAGATGCATGATTTTCATGTATTCGAGTGAAATGGACGTAATCGGCAAGCAATACACGCACTGAAACTTTCGCCGCGAGTTTGCACAACGATTTCTGGATTTCGGTATATCGATTCCTTTGCGTTCGTTTCGGTATTGGCAGGCCACTTCTGATGGATGATTTTTATGTATTCGAGTGGAATGAAGGTAATCGATACACCAGTCGCGCCCTGAGACGATCAACCCGAGTTTACACAATGGTTCCTCGATTTCGGTATATTGAAGCTTTGCGTTCGTTTGGATGATTGGAGGGCTCTTCTGATGCATGAATTTCATGTATTAGAGTGAATAGAAGATAATCGACACACCAGTGCCCTGACACGATCAACCCGAGTTTGCACATCGGTTTCTCGATGTCGGTATATCGAGGCCTTTGCTTTCATTTGGATGATTGTAGGGCTCTTCTGATCCATGAATTTCATGTATTTGAGTGAAACGAAGTCAATCGACACACTAGTCGCGCCCTGAGACGATCAACCCGAGTTTACACAACAATTCCTCGATTTCGGTATAATGAGGCTTTGCGTTCGTTTGGATGATTGGAGTGCTCTTCTGATGCATGAATTTCATGTATTTGAATGAAATGAACGTAATCGACACACAAGTCGCGCCCTGACACGATCAACCCGAGTTTGCACAACGGTTCCCCGATTTCGGTATATTGAGGCTTTGCGTTCGTTTGGATGATTGGAAGGCGCTTCTGATGCATGAATTTCATGTATTTGAGTGAACCGAAGGTAATCGACACACTAGTCGCGCCCTGACACGATCAACCCGAGTTTGCATAACGGTTCCTCGATTTCGGTATATTGAGGCTTTGCGTTCGTTTGGATGATTGGAGGGCTCTTCTGATGCATGAATTTCATGTATGTGAGTGAACCGAAGGTAATCGACACACTAGTCGCGCCCTGACACGATCAACCCGAGTTTGCATAACGGAACCTCGATTTCGGTATATTGAGGCTTTGCGTTCGTTTGGATGATTGGAGGGCTCTTCTGATGCATGAATTTCATGTATTTGAGTGAACCGAAGATAATCGACACACCAGTCGCGCCCTGACACGATCAACCCGAGTTTCCACAACGGTTCCTCGATTTCGGTATATTGAGGCTTTGCGTTCGTTTGGATGATTGGAGGGCTCTTCTGATGCATGAATTTCATGTATTTGAGTGAAACGAAGGTAATCGATACACTAGACGCGCCCTGCTACGATCAACCCGAGTTTGCACAACGGTTCCTCGATTTCGGTATATTGAGGCTTTGCGTTCGTTTGGATGATTGGAGGGCGCTTCTGATGCATGAATTTCATGTATTAGAGTGAATAGAAGATAATCGACACACCAGTGCCCTGACACGATCAACCCGAGTTTGCACATCGGTTTCTCGATGTCGGTATATCGAGGCCTTTGCGTTCGTTTGGGTGTTTGCAGGCCACTTGTGGTGCATGAATTTCATGTATTTGAATGAAACGAAGGTAATCAACACACAAGTCGCGCCCAGGAGCATTCGCATCGAGTTTGCACAACGATTTCTCGATTTCAGTGTATCGAGGGTTTGCGTTGGTCTCGATATTTGCAGGTCGCTTCTGATGCATTATTTTTATGTATTCGAGTAAAATAAAGGTAATCGACACACCAGTCGCGTCCTGAGATGATCAACCCGAGTGTACACAACGGTTCCTCGATTTCGGTATATTGAGGCTTTGCGTTCGTTTGGATGATTGGAGGGCTCTTCTGATGCATGAAATTCATGTATTTGAGTGAAACGAAGGTAATCGACACACTAGTCGCGCCCTGACACGATCAACCCGAGTTTGCACAACGGTTCCTCGATTTCGGTATATTGAGGCATTGCGTTCGTTTGGCTGATTGGAGGGCTCTTCTCATGCATGAATTTCATGTATTTGAGTGAACTGAAGGTAATCGATACACTAGTCGCGCCCTGACACGATCAACCCGAGGTTGCATAACGGTTCCTCGATTTCGGTATATTGAGGTTTGCGTTCGTCTGGATGATTGGAGGGCTCTTCCGATGCATGAATTTCATGTAATTGAATAAAATGCAGGATATCGACACACAAGTCGCGACCTGGCACGATCAACCCGAGTTTCCACAACGGTTTCTCGATTTCGTTAGATCGAGGCTTTGCTTTCGTTTGGATGATTGGAGGTGGCTTCAGATGCATGATTTTCATGTATTCGAGTGAAATGGAGGTAATCGGCAAGCAATACACGCACTGAAACTTTCGCCGCGAGTTTGCACAACGATTTCTGGATTTCGGTATATCGGTTCCTTTGCGTTCGTTTCGGTAATTGCAGGCCACTTCTGATGGATGATTTTGATGTATTCGAGTGAAATGAAGGTAATCGATACACCAGTCTCGCCCGGAGACGATCAACCCGAGTTTCCACAACGGTTCCTCGATTTCGGTATATTGAGGCTTTGCGTTCGTTTGGATGATTGGAGGGCTCTTCTCATGCATGAATTTCATGAATTTGAGTGAACCGAAGGTAATCGACACACTAGTAGCGCACTGACACGATCAACCCGAGTTTGCATAACGGTTCCTCGATTTCGGTATATTGAGGCTTTGCGTACGTTTGGATGATTGGAGGGCTCTTCTGATGCATGAATTTCATGTATTTGAATAAAATGCAGTATATCGACACACAAGTCGCGACCTGGCACGATCAAACCGAGTTTGCATAACGGTTCCTCGATTTCGGTATATTGAGGCTTTGCGTACGTTTGGATGATTGGAGGGCTCTTCTGATGCATGAATTTCATGTATTTGAATAAAATGCAGTATATCGACACACAAGTCGCGACCTGGCACGATCAAACCGAGTTTGCATAACGGTTCCTCGATTTCGGTATATTGAGGCTTTGCGTTCGTTTGGATGATTGGAGGGCTCTTCTGATGTATGAATTTCATGTATTTGAGTGAAATGAAGGTAATCGACACACAAGTCGCGCCCTGACACGATCAACCCGAGTTTGCACAACGGTTCCCCGATTTCGGTATATTGAGGCTTTGCGTTCGTTTGGATGATTGGAGGGCGCGTCTGTTGCATGAATTTCGTGTATTTGAATAAAGTAAAGGTTATCGACACACCAGTCGCGCCCTGACACGATCAACCGGAGTTTGCACGACGGTTCCTCGATTTCGGTATATTGAGGCTTTGCGTTCGTTTGGATGATTGGAGGTCGCTTCAGATGCATGATTTTCATGTATTCGAGTGAAATGGAGGTAACCGACAAACCATACACGCACTGAAACTTTCCCCGCGAGTTTGCACAACTATTTCTGGATTTCGGTATATCGAGGCCTTTGCGTTCGTTTCGGTATTTGCAGGCCACTTCTGACGGATGATTTTTATGTACTTGAGTGAAATGAACGTAATCGATACATCAGTCGCGCTCTGAGTCGATCAATCCGAGTTTGCACAACGATTTCTGGATTTCGGTATATCGAGGCCTTTGCGTTCGTTTCGGTATTTCCCGGCCACTTCTGATGGATGAGTTTCATGTATCTGAGTGAAACGAAGGTAATCGACACACTAATCGCGCCCTGGAACAATCGCATCGAGTTTGCACAACGATTTCTCGATTTCGGTATATCGACGGTTTCCGTTGGTTGTGATGTTTGTAAGTCGCTTCTGATGCATGATTTTTATGTATTCGAGAGAAATGAAGGTAATCGATACTCCAGTCGCGCCCTGAGACGATCAACCTGAATTTGAATAACGGTTCCTCGATTTCGGTATATTGAGGCTTTGCGTTCGTTTGGATGATTGGAGCGCTCTTCTGATGCATGAATTACATGTATTTGAATAAAATGCAGGATATCGACACACAAGTCGCGACCTGGCACGATCAACCCGAGTTTCCACAACGGTTTCTCGATTTCGGTAGATCGAGGCTTTGCGTTCGTTTGGATGATTGGAGGTCGCTTTAGATGCATGATTTTCATGTATTCGAGTGAAATGGACGTAATCGGCAAGCAATACACGCACTGAAACTTTCGCCGCGAGTTTGCACAACGATTTCTGGATTTCGGTATATCGATTCCTTTGCGTTCGTTTCGGTATTGGCAGGCCACTTCTGATGGATGATTTTTATGTATTCGAGTGGAATGAAGGTAATCGATACACCAGTCGCGCCCTGAGACGATCAACCCGAGTTTACACAATGGTTCCTCGATTTCGGTATATTGAAGCTTTGCGTTCGTTTGGATGATTGGAGGGCTCTTCTGATGCATGAATTTCATGTATTAGAGTGAATAGAAGATAATCGACACACCAGTGCCCTGACACGATCAACCCGAGTTTGCACATCGGTTTCTCGATGTCGGTATATCGAGGCCTTTGCTTTCATTTGGATGATTGGAGGGCTCTTCTGATCCATGAATTTCATGTATTTGAGTGAAACGAAGTCAATCGACACACTAGTCGCGCCCTGAGACGATCAACCCGAGTTTACACAACAATTCCTCGATTTCGGTATAATGAGGCTTTGCGTTCGTTTGGATGATTGGAGTGCTCTTCTGATGCATGAATTTCATGTATTTGAATGAAATGAACGTAATCGACACACAAGTCGCGCCCTGACACGATCAACCCGAGTTTGCACAACGGTTCCCCGATTTCGGTATATTGAGGCTTTGCGTTCGTTTGGATGATTGGAAGGCGCTTCTGATGCATGAATTTCATGTATTTGAGTGAACCGAAGGTAATCGACACACTAGTCGCGCCCTGACACGATCAACCCGAGTTTGCATAACGGTTCCTCGATTTCGGTATATTGAGGCTTTGCGTTCGTTTGGATGATTGGAGGGTTCTTCTGATGCATGAATTTCATGTATGTGAGTGAACCGAAGGTAATCGACACACTAGTCGCGCCCTGACACGATCAACCCGAGTTTGCATAACGGAACCTCGATTTCGGTATATTGAGGCTTTGCGTTCGTTTGGATGATTGGAGGGCTCTTCTGATGCATGAATTTCATGTATTTGAATGAAATGAACGTAATCGACACACAAGTCGCGCCCTAACACGATCAACCCGAGTTTGCACAACGGTTCCCCGATTTCGGTATATTGAGGCTTTGCGTTCGTTTGGATGATTGGAGGGCTCTTCTGATGCATGAATTTCATGTATTTGAGTGAACCGAAGATAATCGACACACTAGTCGCGCCCTGACACGATCAACCCGAGTTTGCATAACGGTTCCTCGATTTCGGTATATTGATGCTTTGCGTTCGTTTGGATGATTGGAGGGCTCTTCTGATGCATGAATTTCATGTACTTGAATAAAATGCAGGATATCGACACACAAGTCGCGACCTGGCACGATCAACCCGAGTTTCCACAACGGTTTCTCGATTTCGGTAGATCGAGGCTTTGCGTTCGTTTGGATGATTGGAGGTCGCTTCAGATCCATGATTTTCATATATTCGAGTGAAATGGAGGTAATCGGCAAGCAATACACGCACTGAAACTTTCGCCGCGAGTTTGCACAACGATTTCTGGATTTCGGTATATCGGGTCCTTTGCGTTCGTTTCGGTAATTGCAGGCCACTTCTGATGGATGATTTTTATGTATTCGAGTGAAATGAAGGTAATCGATACACCAGTCGCGCCCTGAGACGATCAACCCGAGTTTCCACAACGGTTCCTCGATTTCGGTATATTGAGGCTTTGCGTTCGTTTGGATGATTGGAGGGCTCTTCTGATGCATGAATTTCATGAATTTGAATGAAATGAAGGTTATCGACACAACAGTCGCGCCCTGACACGATCAACCCGAGTTTCGACAACGGTTCCTCGATATCGGTATATTGAGGCTTTGCGTTCGTTTGGATGATTGGAGCGCTCTTCTGATGCATGAATTACATGTATTTGAATAAAATTCAGGATATCTACACACAAGTCGCGACCTGGCACGATCATCCCGAGTTTCCACAACGGTTTCTCGATTTCGGTAGATCGAGGCTTTGCGTTCGTTTGGATGATTGGAGGTCGCTTCAGATGCATGATTTTCATGTATTCGAGTGAAATGGAGGTAATCGACAAACAATACACGCACTGAAACTTTTGCCGCGAGTTTGCACAACGATTTCTGGATTTCGGTATATCGAGTCCTTTGCGTTCGTTTCGGTATTTGCAGGCCACTTCTGATAGATGATTTTTATGTATTCGAGTGGAATGAAGGTAATGGATACACCAGTCGCGCCCTGAGACGATCAACCCGAGTTTGCATAACGGTTCCTCGATTTCGGTATATTGAGGCTTTGCGTTCGTTTGGATGATTGGAGGGCTCTTCTGATGCATGAATTTCATGTATTTGAATAAAATGCAGGATACCGACACACAAGTCGCGAACTGGCACGATCAACCCGAGTTTCCACAACGGTTTCTCGATTTCGGTATATTGAGGCTTTGCGTTCGTTTGGATGATTGGAGGGCTCTTCTGATGCATGAATTTCATGAATTTGAATGAAATGAAGGTTATCGACACACCAGTCGCGCCCTGACACGATCAACCCGAGTTTCCACAACGGTTCCTCGATTTCGGTATATTGAGGCTTTGCGTTCGTTTGGGTATTTGCAGGCCACTTCTGATGGATGATTTTTATGTATTCGAGTGAAATGAAGGTAATCGACACACCAGTCGCGCCCTGAGACGATCAACCCGAGTTTGCATAACGGTTCCTCGATTTCGGTATATTGAGGCTTTGCGTTCGTTTGGATGATTGGAGGGCTCTTCTGATGCATGAATTTCATGTATTTGAATAAAATGCAGGATACCGACACACAAGTCGCGACCTGGCACGATCAACCCGAGTTTCCACAACGGTTTCTCGATTTCGGTATATTGAGGCTTTGCGTTCGTTTGGATGATTGGAGGGCTCTTCTGATGCATGAATTTCATGAATTTGAATGAAATGAAGGTTATCGACACACCAGTCGCGCCCTGACACGATCAACCCGAGTTTCCACAACGGTTCCTCGATTTCGGTATATTGAGGCTTTGCGTTCGTTTGGATGATTGGAGGGCTCTTCTGATGCATGAATTTCATGTATTTGAGTGAACCGAAGGTAATCGACACACTAGTCGCGCCCTGACACGATCAACCCGAGTTTGCATAACGGTTCCTCTATTTCGGAATATTGAGGCTTTGCGTTCGTTTTGATTATTGGCGGTCGCTTCAGATGCATGAATTTCATGTATTTCAATGGAATGGATGTAATCGACAAACAATACACGCACTGAAACTTTCGCCGCGAGTTTGTACAACGATTTCTGGATTTCGGTATATCGAGGCCTTTGCGTTCGTTTGGGTATTTGCAGGCCACTTCTGATGGATGATTTTTATGTATTCGAGTGAAATGAAGGTAATCGACACACCAGTCGCGCCCTGAGACGATCAACCCGAGTTTGCATAACGGTTCCTCGATTTCGGTATATTGAGGCTTTGCGTTCGTTTGGATGATTGGAGGGCTCTTCTGATGCATGAATTTCATGTATTTGAGTGAACCGAAGGTAATCGACACACTAGTCGCGCCCTGATACGATCAACCCGAGTTTGCACAACGGTTCCTCGATTTCGGTATATTGAGGCTTTGCGTTCGTTTGGATGATTGGAGGGCGCTTCTGATGCATGAATTTCATGTATTAGAGTGAACCGAAGATAATCGACACACCAGTCGCGCCCTGACACGATCAACCCGAGTTTCCACAACGGTTCCTCGATTTCGGTATATTGAGGCTTTGCGTTCGTTTGGGTGTTTGCAGGCCACTTGTGGTGCATGAATTTCATGTATTTGAATGAAACGAAGGTAATCAACACACAAGTCGCGCCCAGGAGCATTCGCATCGAGTTTGCACAACGATTTCTCGATTTCAGTGTATCGAGGGTTTGCGTTGGTCTCGATATTTGCAGGTCGCTTCTGATGCATTATTTTTATGTATTCGAGTAAAATAAAGGTAATCGACACACCAGTCGCGTCCTGAGATGATCAACCCGAGTGTACACAACGGTTCCTCGATTTCGGTATATTGAGGCTTTGCGTTCGTTTGGATGATTGGAGGGCTCTTCTGATGCATGAAATTCATGTATTTGAGTGAAACGAAGGTAATCGACACACTAGTCGCGCCCTGACACGATCAACCCGAGTTTGCACAACGGTTCCTCGATTTCGGTATATTGAGGCATTGCGTTCGTTTGGCTGATTGGAGGGCTCTTCTCATGCATGAATTTCATGTATTTGAGTGAACTGAAGGTAATCGATACACTAGTCGCGCCCTGACACGATCAACCCGAGGTTGCATAACGGTTCCTCGATTTCGGTATATTGAGGTTTGCGTTCGTCTGGATGATTGGAGGGCTCTTCCGATGCATGAATTTCATGTAATTGAATAAAATGCAGGATATCGACACACAAGTCGCGACCTGGCACGATCAACCCGAGTTTCCACAACGGTTTCTCGATTTCGTTAGATCGAGGCTTTGCTTTCGTTTGGATGATTGGAGGTGGCTTCAGATGCATGATTTTCATGTATTCGAGTGAAATGGAGGTAATCGGCAAGCAATACACGCACTGAAACTTTCGCCGCGAGTTTGCACAACGATTTCTGGATTTCGGTATATCGGTTCCTTTGCGTTCGTTTCGGTAATTGCAGGCCACTTCTGATGGATGATTTTGATGTATTCGAGTGAAATGAAGGTAATCGATACACCAGTCTCGCCCGGAGACGATCAACCCGAGTTTCCACAACGGTTCCTCGATTTCGGTATATTGAGGCTTTGCGTTCGTTTGGATGATTGGAGGGCTCTTCTCATGCATGAATTTCATGAATTTGAGTGAACCGAAGGTAATCGACACACTAGTAGCGCACTGACACGATCAACCCGAGTTTGCATAACGGTTCCTCGATTTCGGTATATTGAGGCTTTGCGTACGTTTGGATGATTGGAGGGCTCTTCTGATGCATGAATTTCATGTATTTGAATAAAATGCAGTATATCGACACACAAGTCGCGACCTGGCACGATCAAACCGAGTTTGCATAACGGTTCCTCGATTTCGGTATATTGAGGCTTTGCGTACGTTTGGATGATTGGAGGGCTCTTCTGATGCATGAATTTCATGTATTTGAATAAAATGCAGTATATCGACACACAAGTCGCGACCTGGCACGATCAAACCGAGTTTGCATAACGGTTCCTCGATTTCGGTATATTGAGGCTTTGCGTTCGTTTGGATGATTGGAGGGCTCTTCTGATGTATGAATTTCATGTATTTGAGTGAAATGAAGGTAATCGACACACAAGTCGCGCCCTGACACGATCAACCCGAGTTTGCACAACGGTTCCCCGATTTCGGTATATTGAGGCTTTGCGTTCGTTTGGATGATTGGAGGGCGCGTCTGTTGCATGAATTTCGTGTATTTGAATAAAGTAAAGGTTATCGACACACCAGTCGCGCCCTGACACGATCAACCGGAGTTTGCACGACGGTTCCTCGATTTCGGTATATTGAGGCTTTGCGTTCGTTTGGATGATTGGAGGTCGCTTCAGATGCATGATTTTCATGTATTCGAGTGAAATGGAGGTAACCGACAAACCATACACGCACTGAAACTTTCCCCGCGAGTTTGCACAACTATTTCTGGATTTCGGTATATCGAGGCCTTTGCGTTCGTTTCGGTATTTGCAGGCCACTTCTGACGGATGATTTTTATGTACTTGAGTGAAATGAACGTAATCGATACATCAGTCGCGCTCTGAGTCGATCAATCCGAGTTTGCACAACGATTTCTGGATTTCGGTATATCGAGGCCTTTGCGTTCGTTTCGGTATTTCCCGGCCACTTCTGATGGATGAGTTTCATGTATCTGAGTGAAACGAAGGTAATCGACACACTAATCGCGCCCTGGAACAATCGCATCGAGTTTGCACAACGATTTCTCGATTTCGGTATATCGACGGTTTCCGTTGGTTGTGATGTTTGTAAGTCGCTTCTGATGCATGATTTTTATGTATTCGAGAGAAATGAAGGTAATCGATACTCCAGTCGCGCCCTGAGACGATCAACCTGAATTTGAATAACGGTTCCTCGATTTCGGTATATTGAGGCTTTGCGTTCGTTTGGATGATTGGAGCGCTCTTCTGATGCATGAATTACATGTATTTGAATAAAATGCAGGATATCGACACACAAGTCGCGACCTGGCACGATCAACCCGAGTTTCCACAACGGTTTCTCGATTTCGGTAGATCGAGGCTTTGCGTTCGTTTGGATGATTGGAGGTCGCTTTAGATGCATGATTTTCATGTATTCGAGTGAAATGGACGTAATCGGCAAGCAATACACGCACTGAAACTTTCGCCGCGAGTTTGCACAACGATTTCTGGATTTCGGTATATCGATTCCTTTGCGTTCGTTTCGGTATTGGCAGGCCACTTCTGATGGATGATTTTTATGTATTCGAGTGGAATGAAGGTAATCGATACACCAGTCGCGCCCTGAGACGATCAACCCGAGTTTACACAATGGTTCCTCGATTTCGGTATATTGAAGCTTTGCGTTCGTTTGGATGATTGGAGGGCTCTTCTGATGCATGAATTTCATGTATTTGAGTGAACCGAAGGTAATCGACACACTAGTCGCGCCCTGACACGATCAACCCGAGTTTGCATAACGGTTCCTCGATTTCGGTATATTGAGGCTTTGCGTTCGTTTGGATGATTGGAGGGCTCTTCTGATGCATGAATTTCATGTATTTGAATAAAATGCAGGATACCGACACACAAGTCGCGAACTGGCACGATCAACCCGAGTTTCCACAACGGTTTCTCGATTTCGGTATATTGAGGCTTTGCGTTCGTTTGGATGATTGGAGGGCTCTTCTGATGCATGAATTTCATGAATTTGAATGAAATGAAGGTTATCGACACACCAGTCGCGCCCTGACACGATCAACCCGAGTTTCCACAACGGTTCCTCGATTTCGGTATATTGAGGCTTTGCGTTCGTTTGGGTATTTGCAGGCCACTTCTGATGTATGATTTTTATGTATTCGAGTGAAATGAAGGTAATCGACACACCAGTCGCGCCCTGAGACGATCAACCCGAGTTTGCATAACGGTTCCTCGATTTCGGTATATTGAGGCTTTGCGTTCGTTTGGATGATTGGAGGGCTCTTCTGATGCATGAATTTCATGTATTTGAATAAAATGCAGGATACCGACACACAAGTCGCGACCTGGCACGATCAACCCGAGTTTCCACAACGGTTTCTCGATTTCGGTATATTGAGGCTTTGCGTTCGTTTGGATGATTGGAGGGCTCTTCTGATGCATGAATTTCATGAATTTGAATGAAATGAAGGTTATCGACACACCAGTCGCGCCCTGACACGATCAACCCGAGTTTCCACAACGGTTCCGCGATTTCGGTATATTGAGGCTTTGCGTTCGTTTGGATGATTGGAGGGCTCTTCTGATGCATGAATTTCATGTATTTGAGTGAACCGAAGGTAATCGACACACTAGTCGCGCCCTGACACGATCAACCCGAGTTTGCATAACGGTTCCTCTATTTCGGTATATTGAGGCTTTGCGTTCGTTTTGATGATTGGCGGTCGCTTCAGATGCATGAATTTCATGTATTTGAATGGAATGGATGTAATCGACAAACAATACACGCACTGAAACTTTCGCCGCGAGTTTGTACAACGATTTCTGGATTTCGGTATATCGAGGCCTTTGCGTTCGTTTGGGTATTTCCAGGCCACTTCTGATGGATGATTTTTATGTATTCGAGTGAAATGAAGGTAATCGACACACCAGTCGCGCCCTGAGACGATCAACCCGAGTTTGCATAACGGTTCCTCGATTTCGGTATATTGAGGCTTTGCGTTCGTTTGGATGATTGGAGGGCTCTTCTGATGCATGAATTTCATGTATTTGAGTGAACCGAAGGTAATCGACACACTAGTCGCGCCCTGACACGATCAACCCGAGTTTGCATAACGCAACCTCGATTTCGGTATATTGAGGCTTTGCGTTCGTTTGGATGATTGGAGGGCTCTTCTGATGCATGAATTTCATGTATTTGAGTGAACCGAAGATAATCGACACACCAGTCGCGCCCTGACACGATCAACCCGAGTTTCCACAACGGTTCCTCGATTTCGGTATATTGAGGCTTTGCGTTCGTTTGGATGATTGGAGGGCTCTTCTGATGCATGAATTTCATGTATTTGAGTGAACCGAAGTTAATCGACACACTAGTCGCGCCCTGACACGATCAACCCGAGTTTGCATAACGGTTCCTCGATTTCGGTATATTGAGGCTTTGCGTTCGTTTGGATGATTGGAGGGCTCTTCTGATGCATGAATTTCATGTACTTGAATAAAATGCAGGATATCGACACACCAGTCGCGCCCTGAGACGATCAACCCGAGTTTACACAACGGTTCCTCTATTTCGGTATATTGAGGCTTTGCGTTAGGTTGGATGATTGGAGGGCTCTTCTGATCCATGAATTTCATGTATTTGAGTGAAACGAAGTCAAACGACACACTAGTCGCGCCCTGAGACGATCAACCCGAGTTTACACAACAATTCCATGATTTCGGTATATTGAGGCTTTGCGTTCGTTTGGATGATTGGAGTGCTCTTCTGATGCATGAATTTCATGTATTTGAATGAAATGAAGGTAACCGACACACAAGTCGCGCCCTGACACGATCAACCCGAGTTTGCACAACGGTTCCCCGATTTCGGTATATTGAGGCTTTGCGTTCGTTTGGATGATTGGAGTGCTCTTCTGATGCATGAATTTCATGTATTTGAATGAAATGAAGGTAATCGACACACAAGTCGCGCGCTGACACGATCAACCCGAGTTTGCACAACGGTTCCCCGATTTCGGTATATTGAGGCTTTGCGTTCGTTTGGATGATTGGAGGGCGAGTCTGATGCATGAATTTCGTGTATTTGAATAAAATAAAGGTTATCGACACACCAGTCGCGCCCTGACACGATCAACCCGAGTTTGCACGACGGTTCCTCGATTTCGGTATATTGAGGCTTTGCGTTCGTTTGGATGATTGGAGCGCTCTTCTGATGCATGAATTACATGTATTTGAATAAAATTCAGGATATCTACACACAAGTCGCGACCTGGCACGATCAACCCGAGTTTCCACAACGGTTTCTCGATTTCGGTAGATCGAGGCTTTGCGTTCGTTTGGATGATTGGAGGTCGCTTCAGATGCATGATTTTCATGTATTCGAGTGAAATGGAGGTAATCGACAAACAATACACGCACTGAAACTTTTGCCGCGAGTTTGCACAACGATTTCTGGATTTCGGTATATCGAGTCCTTTGCGTTCGTTTCGGTATTTGCAGGCCACTTCTGATGGATGATTTTTATGTATTCGAGTGGAATGAAGGTAATGGATACACCAGTTGCGCCCTGAGACGATCAACCCGAGTTTACACAATGGTTCCTCGATTTCGGTATATTGAGGCTTTGCGTTCGTTTGGATGATTGGAGGGCTCTTCTGATGCATGAATTTCATGTATTTGAGTGAACCGAAGGTAATCGACACACTAGTCGCGCCCTGACACGATCAACCCGAGTTTGCATAACGGTTCCTCGATTTCGGTATATTGAGGCTTTGCGTTCGTTTGGATGATTGGAGGGCTCTTCTGATGCATGAATTTCATGTATTTGAATAAAATGCAGGATACCGACACACAAGTCGCGAACTGGCACGATCAACCCGAGTTTCCACAACGGTTTCTCGATTTCGGTATATTGAGGCTTTGCGTTCGTTTGGATGATTGGAGGGCTCTTCTGATGCATGAATTTCATGAATTTGAATGAAATGAAGGTTATCGACACACCAGTCGCGCCCTGACACGATCAACCCGAGTTTCCACAACGGTTCCTCGATTTCGGTATATTGAGGCTTTGCGTTCGTTTGGGTATTTGCAGGCCACTTCTGATGGATGATTTTTATGTATTCGAGTGAAATGAAGGTAATCGACACACCAGTCGCGCCCTGAGAAGATCAACCCGAGTTTGCATAACGGTTCCTCGATTTCGGTATATTGAGGCTTTGCGTTCGTTTGGATGATTGGAGGGCTCTTCTGATGCATGAATTTCATGTATTTGAATAAAATGCAGGATACCGACACACAAGTCGCGACCTGGCACGATCAACCCGAGTTTCCACAACGGTTTCTCGATTTCGGTATATTGAGGCTTTGCGTTCGTTTGGATGATTGGAGGGCTCTTCTGATGCATGAATTTCATGTATTTGAATGAAATGAACGTAATCGACACACAAGTCGCGCCCTGACACGATCAACCCGAGTTTGCACAACGGTTCCCCGATTTCGGTATATTGAGGCTTTGCGTTCGTTTGGATGATTGGAGGGCGCTTCTGATACATGAATTTCATGTATTTGAGTGAACCGAAGGTAATCGACACACTAGTCGCGCCCTGACACGATCAACCCGAGTTTGCATAACGGTTCCTCGATTTCGATGTATTGAGGCTTTGCGTTCGTTTGGATGATTGGAGGGCTCTTCTGATGCATGAATTTCATGTATTTGAGAGAACCGAAGGTAATCGACACACTAGTCGCGCCCTGACACGATCAACCCGAGTTTGCATAACGGAACCTCGATTTCGGTATATTGAGGCTTCGCGTTCGTTTGGATGATTGGAGGGGGCTCTTCTGATGCATGAATTTCATGTATTTGAGTGAACCGAAGATAATCGACACACCAGTCGCGCCCTGACACGATCAACCCGAGTTTCCACAACGGTTCCTCGATTTCGGTTTATTGAGGCTTTGCGTTCGTTTGGATGATTGGAGGGCTCTTCTGATGCATGAATTTCATGTATTTGAGTGAACCGAAGATAATCGACACACTAGTCGCGCCCTGACACGATCAACCCGAGTTTGCATAACGGTTCCTCGATTTCGGTATATTGGGGCTTTGCGTTCGTTTGGATGATTGGAGGGCTCTTCTGATGCATGAATTTCATGAATTTGAATGAAATGCAGGATATCGACACACAAGTCGCGACCTGGCACGATCAACCCGAGTTTCCACAACGGTTTCTCGATTTCGGTATATCGAGGCTTTGGGTTCGTTTGGATGATTGGAGGGCTCTTCTGATGCATGAATTTTATGTACTTGAATAAAATGCAGGATATCGACACACAAGTCGCGACCTGGCACGATCAACCCGAGTTTCCACAACGGTTTCTCGATTTCGGTAGATCGAGGCTTTGCGTTCGTTTGGATGATTGGAGGTCGCTTCAGATGCATGATTTTCATGTATTCGAGTGAAATGGAGTTAATCGACAAACAATACACGCACTGAAACTTTCGCCGCGAGTTTGCACAACGATTTCTGGATTTCGGTATATCGAGTCCTTTGCGTTCGTTTCGGTATTTGAAGGCCACTTCTGATGGATTATTTTTATGTATTCGAGTGGAATGAAGGTAATGGATACACCAGTCGCGCCCTGAGACGATCAACCCGAGTTTACACAATGGTTCCTCGATTTTGGTATATTGAGGCTTTGCGTTCGTTTGGATGATTGGAGGGCTCTTCTGATGCATGAATTTCATGTATTTGAGTGAAACGAAGGTAATCGATACACTAGACGCGCCCTGATACGATCAACCCGAGTTTGCACAACGGTTCCTCGATTTCGGTATATTGAGGCTTTGCGTTCGTTTGGATGATTGGAGGGCTCTTCTGATGCATGAATTTCATGTATTTGAGTGAAACGAAGGTAATAGACACACTAGTCGCGCCCTGACACGATCAACCCGAGTGTACACAACGGTTCCTCGATTTCGGTATATTGAGGCTTTGCGTTCGTTTGGATGATTGGAGGGCTCTTCTGATGCATGAATTTTATGTACTTGAGTGAAACGAAGGTAATAGACACACTAGTCGCGCCCTGACACGATCAACCCGAGTTTGCACAACGGTTCCTCGATTTCGGTATATTGAGGCATTGCGTTCGTTTGGATGATTGGAGTGCTCTTCTGATCCATGAATTTCATGTATTTGAGTGAAACGAAGTCAATCGACACACTAGTCGCGCCCTGAGACGATCAACCCGAGTTTACACAACAATTCCTCGATTTCGGTATATTGAGGCTTTGCGTTCGTTTGGATGATTGGAGTGCTCTTCTGATGCATGAATTTCATGTATTTGAATGAAATGAACGTAATCGACACACAAGTCGCGCCCTGACACTATTAACCCGAGTTTGCACAACGGTTCCCCGATTTCGGTATATTGAGGCTTTGCGTTCGTTTGGATGATTGGAGGGCACTTCTGATGCATGAATTTCATGTATTTGAGTGAACCGAAGGTAATCGACATACTAGTCGCGCTCTGACACGATCAACCCGAGTTTGCATAACGGTTCCTCGATTTCGGTATATTGAGGCTTTGCGTTCGTTTGGATGATTGGAGGGCTCTTCTGATGCATGAATTTCATGTATTTGAGTGAACCGAAGGTAATCGACACACTAGTCGCGCCCTGACACGATCAACCCGAGTTTGCATAACGGAACCTCGATTTCGGTATATTGAGGCTTTGCGTTCGTTTGGATGATTGGAGGGCTCTTCTGATGCATGAATTTCATGTATTTGAGTGAACCGAAGATAATCGACACACCAGTCGCGCCCTGACACGATCAACCCGAGTTTCCACAACGGTTCCTCGATTTCGGTATATTGAGGCTTTGCGTTCGTTTGGATGATTGGAGGGCTCTTCTGATGCATGAATTTCATGTATTTGAGTGAAACGAAGGTAATCGATACACTAGACGCGCCCTGCTACGATCAACCCGAGTTTGCACAACGGTTCCTCGATTTCGGTATATTGAGGCTTTGCGTTCGTTTGGATGATTGGAGGGCGCTTCTGATGCATGAATTTCATGTATTAGAGTGAATAGAAGATAATCGACACACCAGTGCCCTGACACGATCAACCCGAGTTTGCACATCGGTTTCTCGATGTCGGTATATCGAGGCCTTTGCGTTCGTTTGGGTGTTTGCAGGCCACTTGTGGTGCATGAATTTCATGTATTTGAATGAAACGAAGGTAATCGACACACAAGTCGCGCCCAGGAGCATTCGCATCGAGTTTGCACAACGATTTCTCGATTTCAGTGTATCGAGGGTTTGCGTTGGTCTCGATATTTGCAGGTCGCTTCTGATGCATTATTTTTATGTATTCGAGTAAAATAAAGGTAATCGACACACCAGTCGCGTCCTGAGATGATCAACCCGAGTGTACACAACGGTTCCTCGATTTCGGTATATTGAGGCTTTGCGTTCGTTTGGATGATTGGAGGGCTCTTCTGATGCATGAAATTCATGTATTTGAGTGAAACGAAGGTAATCGACACACTAGTCGCGCCCTGACACGATCAACCCGAGTTTGCACAACGGTTCCTCGATTTCGGTATATTGAGGCATTGCGTTCGTTTGGCTGATTGGAGGGCTCTTCTCATGCATGAATTTCATGTATTTGAGTGAACTGAAGGTAATCGATACACTAGTCGCGCCCTGACACGATCAACCCGAGGTTGCATAACGGTTCCTCGATTTCGGTATATTGAGGTTTGCGTTCGTCTGGATGATTGGAGGGCTCTTCTGATGCATGAATTTCATGTAATTGAATAAAATGCAGGATATCGACACACAAGTCGCGACCTGGCACGATCAACCCGAGTTTCCACAACGGTTTCTCGATTTCGTTAGATCGAGGCTTTGCGTTCGTTTGGATGATTGGAGGTGGCTTCAGATGCATGATTTTCATGTATTCGAGTGAAATGGAGGTAATCGGCAAGCAATACACGCACTGAAACTTTCGCCGCGAGTTTGCACAACGATTTCTGGATTTCGGTATATCGGTTCCTTTGCGTTCGTTTCGGTAATTGCAGGCCACTTCTGATGGATGATTTTTATGTATTCGAGTGAAATGAAGGTAATCGATACACCAGTCTCGCCCGGAGACGATCAACCCGAGTTTCCACAACGGTTCCTCGATTTCGGTATATTGAGGCTTTGCGTTCGTTTGGATGATTGGAGGGCTCTTCTCATGCATGAATTTCATGAATTTGAGTGAACCGAAGGTAATCGACACACTAGTAGCGCACTGACACGATCAACCCGAGTTTGCATAACGGTTCCTCGATTTCGGTATATTGAGGCTTTGCGTACGTTTGGATGATTGGAGGGCTCTTCTGATGCATGAATTTCATGTATTTGAATAAAATGCAGTATATCGACACACAAGTCGCGACCTGGCACGATCAAACCGAGTTTGCATAACGGTTCCTCGATTTCGGTATATTGAGGCTTTGCGTACGTTTGGATGATTGGAGGGCTCTTCTGATGCATGAATTTCATGTATTTGAATAAAATGCAGTATATCGACACACAAGTCGCGACCTGGCACGATCAAACCGAGTTTGCATAACGGTTCCTCGATTTCGGTATATTGAGGCTTTGCGTTCGTTTGGATGATTGGAGGGCTCTTCTGATGTATGAATTTCATGTATTTGAGTGAAATGAAGGTAATCGACACACAAGTCGCGCCCTGACACGATCAACCCGAGTTTGCACAACGGTTCCCCGATTTCGGTATATTGAGGCTTTGCGTTCGTTTGGATGATTGGAGGGCGCGTCTGTTGCATGAATTTCGTGTATTTGAATAAAGTAAAGGTTATCGACACACCAGTCGCGCCCTGACACGATCAACCGGAGTTTGCACGACGGTTCCTCGATTTCGGTATATTGAGGCTTTGCGTTCGTTTGGATGATTGGAGGTCGCTTCAGATGCATGATTTTCATGTATTCGAGTGAAATGGAGGTAACCGACAAACCATACACGCACTGAAACTTTCCCCGCGAGTTTGCACAACTATTTCTGGATTTCGGTATATCGAGGCCTTTGCGTTCGTTTCGGTATTTGCAGGCCACTTCTGACGGATGATTTTTATGTACTTGAGTGAAATGAACGTAATCGATACATCAGTCGCGCTCTGAGTCGATCAATCCGAGTTTGCACAACGATTTCTGGATTTCGGTATATCGAGGCCTTTGCGTTCGTTTCGGTATTTCCCGGCCACTTCTGATGGATGAGTTTCATGTATCTGAGTGAAACGAAGGTAATCGACACACTAATCGCGCCCTGGAACAATCGCATCGAGTTTGCACAACGATTTCTCGATTTCGGTATATCGACGGTTTCCGTTGGTTGTGATGTTTGTAAGTCGCTTCTGATGCATGATTTTTATGTATTCGAGAGAAATGAAGGTAATCGATACTCCAGTCGCGCCCTGAGACGATCAACCTGAATTTGAATAACGGTTCCTCGATTTCGGTATATTGAGGCTTTGCGTTCGTTTGGATGATTGGAGCGCTCTTCTGATGCATGAATTACATGTATTTGAATAAAATGCAGGATATCGACACACAAGTCGCGACCTGGCACGATCAACCCGAGTTTCCACAACGGTTTCTCGATTTCGGTAGATCGAGGCTTTGCGTTCGTTTGGATGATTGGAGGTCGCTTTAGATGCATGATTTTCATGTATTCGAGTGAAATGGACGTAATCGGCAAGCAATACACGCACTGAAACTTTCGCCGCGAGTTTGCACAACGATTTCTGGATTTCGGTATATCGATTCCTTTGCGTTCGTTTCGGTATTGGCAGGCCACTTCTGATGGATGATTTTTATGTATTCGAGTGGAATGAAGGTAATCGATACACCAGTCGCGCCCTGAGACGATCAACCCGAGTTTACACAATGGTTCCTCGATTTCGGTATATTGAAGCTTTGCGTTCGTTTGGATGATTGGAGGGCTCTTCTGATGCATGAATTTCATGTATTAGAGTGAATAGAAGATAATCGACACACCAGTGCCCTGACACGATCAACCCGAGTTTGCACATCGGTTTCTCGATGTCGGTATATCGAGGCCTTTGCTTTCATTTGGATGATTGTAGGGCTCTTCTGATCCATGAATTTCATGTATTTGAGTGAAACGAAGTCAATCGACACACTAGTCGCGCCCTGAGACGATCAACCCGAGTTTACACAACAATTCCTCGATTTCGGTATAATGAGGCTTTGCGTTCGTTTGGATGATTGGAGTGCTCTTCTGATGCATGAATTTCATGTATTTGAATGAAATGAACGTAATCGACACACAAGTCGCGCCCTGACACGATCAACCCGAGTTTGCACAACGGTTCCCCGATTTCGGTATATTGAGGCTTTGCGTTCGTTTGGATGATTGGAAGGCGCTTCTGATGCATGAATTTCATGTATTTGAGTGAACCGAAGGTAATCGACACACTAGTCGCGCCCTGACACGATCAACCCGAGTTTGCATAACGGTTCCTCGATTTCGGTATATTGAGGCTTTGCGTTCGTTTGGATGATTGGAGGGCTCTTCTGATGCATGAATTTCATGTATGTGAGTGAACCGAAGGTAATCGACACACTAGTCGCGCCCTGACACGATCAACCCGAGTTTGCATAACGGAACCTCGATTTCGGTATATTGAGGCTTTGCGTTCGTTTGGATGATTGGAGGGCTCTTCTGATGCATGAATTTCATGTATTTGAGTGAACCGAAGATAATCGACACACCAGTCGCGCCCTGACACGATCAACCCGAGTTTCCACAACGGTTCCTCGATTTCGGTATATTGAGGCTTTGCGTTCGTTTGGATGATTGGAGGGCTCTTCTGATGCATGAATTTCATGTATTTGAGTGAAACGAAGGTAATCGATACACTAGACGCGCCCTGCTACGATCAACCCGAGTTTGCACAACGGTTCCTCGATTTCGGTATATTGAGGCTTTGCGTTCGTTTGGATGATTGGAGGGCGCTTCTGATGCATGAATTTCATGTATTAGAGTGAATAGAAGATAATCGACACACCAGTGCCCTGACACGATCAACCCGAGTTTGCACATCGGTTTCTCGATGTCGGTATATCGAGGCCTTTGCGTTCGTTTGGGTGTTTGCAGGCCACTTGTGGTGCATGAATTTCATGTATTTGAATGAAACGAAGGTAATCAACACACAAGTCGCGCCCAGGAGCATTCGCATCGAGTTTGCACAACGATTTCTCGATTTCAGTGTATCGAGGGTTTGCGTTGGTCTCGATATTTGCAGGTCGCTTCTGATGCATTATTTTTATGTATTCGAGTAAAATAAAGGTAATCGACACACCAGTCGCGTCCTGAGATGATCAACCCGAGTGTACACAACGGTTCCTCGATTTCGGTATATTGAGGCTTTGCGTTCGTTTGGATGATTGGAGGGCTCTTCTGATGCATGAAATTCATGTATTTGAGTGAAACGAAGGTAATCGACACACTAGTCGCGCCCTGACACGATCAACCCGAGTTTGCACAACGGTTCCTCGATTTCGGTATATTGAGGCATTGCGTTCGTTTGGCTGATTGGAGGGCTCTTCTCATGCATGAATTTCATGTATTTGAGTGAACTGAAGGTAATCGATACACTAGTCGCGCCCTGACACGATCAACCCGAGGTTGCATAACGGTTCCTCGATTTCGGTATATTGAGGTTTGCGTTCGTCTGGATGATTGGAGGGCTCTTCCGATGCATGAATTTCATGTAATTGAATAAAATGCAGGATATCGACACACAAGTCGCGACCTGGCACGATCAACCCGAGTTTCCACAACGGTTTCTCGATTTCGTTAGATCGAGGCTTTGCTTTCGTTTGGATGATTGGAGGTGGCTTCAGATGCATGATTTTCATGTATTCGAGTGAAATGGAGGTAATCGGCAAGCAATACACGCACTGAAACTTTCGCCGCGAGTTTGCACAACGATTTCTGGATTTCGGTATATCGGTTCCTTTGCGTTCGTTTCGGTAATTGCAGGCCACTTCTGATGGATGATTTTGATGTATTCGAGTGAAATGAAGGTAATCGATACACCAGTCTCGCCCGGAGACGATCAACCCGAGTTTCCACAACGGTTCCTCGATTTCGGTATATTGAGGCTTTGCGTTCGTTTGGATGATTGGAGGGCTCTTCTCATGCATGAATTTCATGAATTTGAGTGAACCGAAGGTAATCGACACACTAGTAGCGCACTGACACGATCAACCCGAGTTTGCATAACGGTTCCTCGATTTCGGTATATTGAGGCTTTGCGTACGTTTGGATGATTGGAGGGCTCTTCTGATGCATGAATTTCATGTATTTGAATAAAATGCAGTATATCGACACACAAGTCGCGACCTGGCACGATCAAACCGAGTTTGCATAACGGTTCCTCGATTTCGGTATATTGAGGCTTTGCGTACGTTTGGATGATTGGAGGGCTCTTCTGATGCATGAATTTCATGTATTTGAATAAAATGCAGTATATCGACACACAAGTCGCGACCTGGCACGATCAAACCGAGTTTGCATAACGGTTCCTCGATTTCGGTATATTGAGGCTTTGCGTTCGTTTGGATGATTGGAGGGCTCTTCTGATGTATGAATTTCATGTATTTGAGTGAAATGAAGGTAATCGACACACAAGTCGCGCCCTGACACGATCAACCCGAGTTTGCACAACGGTTCCCCGATTTCGGTATATTGAGGCTTTGCGTTCGTTTGGATGATTGGAGGGCGCGTCTGTTGCATGAATTTCGTGTATTTGAATAAAGTAAAGGTTATCGACACACCAGTCGCGCCCTGACACGATCAACCGGAGTTTGCACGACGGTTCCTCGATTTCGGTATATTGAGGCTTTGCGTTCGTTTGGATGATTGGAGGTCGCTTCAGATGCATGATTTTCATGTATTCGAGTGAAATGGAGGTAACCGACAAACCATACACGCACTGAAACTTTCCCCGCGAGTTTGCACAACTATTTCTGGATTTCGGTATATCGAGGCCTTTGCGTTCGTTTCGGTATTTGCAGGCCACTTCTGACGGATGATTTTTATGTACTTGAGTGAAATGAACGTAATCGATACATCAGTCGCGCTCTGAGTCGATCAATCCGAGTTTGCACAACGATTTCTGGATTTCGGTATATCGAGGCCTTTGCGTTCGTTTCGGTATTTCCCGGCCACTTCTGATGGATGAGTTTCATGTATCTGAGTGAAACGAAGGTAATCGACACACTAATCGCGCCCTGGAACAATCGCATCGAGTTTGCACAACGATTTCTCGATTTCGGTATATCGACGGTTTCCGTTGGTTGTGATGTTTGTAAGTCGCTTCTGATGCATGATTTTTATGTATTCGAGAGAAATGAAGGTAATCGATACTCCAGTCGCGCCCTGAGACGATCAACCTGAATTTGAATAACGGTTCCTCGATTTCGGTATATTGAGGCTTTGCGTTCGTTTGGATGATTGGAGCGCTCTTCTGATGCATGAATTACATGTATTTGAATAAAATGCAGGATATCGACACACAAGTCGCGACCTGGCACGATCAACCCGAGTTTCCACAACGGTTTCTCGATTTCGGTAGATCGAGGCTTTGCGTTCGTTTGGATGATTGGAGGTCGCTTTAGATGCATGATTTTCATGTATTCGAGTGAAATGGACGTAATCGGCAAGCAATACACGCACTGAAACTTTCGCCGCGAGTTTGCACAACGATTTCTGGATTTCGGTATATCGATTCCTTTGCGTTCGTTTCGGTATTGGCAGGCCACTTCTGATGGATGATTTTTATGTATTCGAGTGGAATGAAGGTAATCGATACACCAGTCGCGCCCTGAGACGATCAACCCGAGTTTACACAATGGTTCCTCGATTTCGGTATATTGAAGCTTTGCGTTCGTTTGGATGATTGGAGGGCTCTTCTGATGCATGAATTTCATGTATTAGAGTGAATAGAAGATAATCGACACACCAGTGCCCTGACACGATCAACCCGAGTTTGCACATCGGTTTCTCGATGTCGGTATATCGAGGCCTTTGCTTTCATTTGGATGATTGGAGGGCTCTTCTGATCCATGAATTTCATGTATTTGAGTGAAACGAAGTCAATCGACACACTAGTCGCGCCCTGAGACGATCAACCCGAGTTTACACAACAATTCCTCGATTTCGGTATAATGAGGCTTTGCGTTCGTTTGGATGATTGGAGTGCTCTTCTGATGCATGAATTTCATGTATTTGAATGAAATGAACGTAATCGACACACAAGTCGCGCCCTGACACGATCAACCCGAGTTTGCACAACGGTTCCCCGATTTCGGTATATTGAGGCTTTGCGTTCGTTTGGATGATTGGAAGGCGCTTCTGATGCATGAATTTCATGTATTTGAGTGAACCGAAGGTAATCGACACACTAGTCGCGCCCTGACACGATCAACCCGAGTTTGCATAACGGTTCCTCGATTTCGGTATATTGAGGCTTTGCGTTCGTTTGGATGATTGGAGGGTTCTTCTGATGCATGAATTTCATGTATGTGAGTGAACCGAAGGTAATCGACACACTAGTCGCGCCCTGACACGATCAACCCGAGTTTGCATAACGGAACCTCGATTTCGGTATATTGAGGCTTTGCGTTCGTTTGGATGATTGGAGGGCTCTTCTGATGCATGAATTTCATGTATTTGAATGAAATGAACGTAATCGACACACAAGTCGCGCCCTAACACGATCAACCCGAGTTTGCACAACGGTTCCCCGATTTCGGTATATTGAGGCTTTGCGTTCGTTTGGATGATTGGAGGGCTCTTCTGATGCATGAATTTCATGTATTTGAGTGAACCGAAGATAATCGACACACTAGTCGCGCCCTGACACGATCAACCCGAGTTTGCATAACGGTTCCTCGATTTCGGTATATTGATGCTTTGCGTTCGTTTGGATGATTGGAGGGCTCTTCTGATGCATGAATTTCATGTACTTGAATAAAATGCAGGATATCGACACACAAGTCGCGACCTGGCACGATCAACCCGAGTTTCCACAACGGTTTCTCGATTTCGGTAGATCGAGGCTTTGCGTTCGTTTGGATGATTGGAGGTCGCTTCAGATCCATGATTTTCATATATTCGAGTGAAATGGAGGTAATCGGCAAGCAATACACGCACTGAAACTTTCGCCGCGAGTTTGCACAACGATTTCTGGATTTCGGTATATCGGGTCCTTTGCGTTCGTTTCGGTAATTGCAGGCCACTTCTGATGGATGATTTTTATGTATTCGAGTGAAATGAAGGTAATCGATACACCAGTCGCGCCCTGAGACGATCAACCCGAGTTTCCACAACGGTTCCTCGATTTCGGTATATTGAGGCTTTGCGTTCGTTTGGATGATTGGAGGGCTCTTCTGATGCATGAATTTCATGAATTTGAATGAAATGAAGGTTATCGACACAACAGTCGCGCCCTGACACGATCAACCCGAGTTTCGACAACGGTTCCTCGATATCGGTATATTGAGGCTTTGCGTTCGTTTGGATGATTGGAGCGCTCTTCTGATGCATGAATTACATGTATTTGAATAAAATTCAGGATATCTACACACAAGTCGCGACCTGGCACGATCAACCCGAGTTTCCACAACGGTTTCTCGATTTCGGTAGATCGAGGCTTTGCGTTCGTTTGGATGATTGGAGGTCGCTTCAGATGCATGATTTTCATGTATTCGAGTGAAATGGAGGTAATCGACAAACAATACACGCACTGAAACTTTTGCCGCGAGTTTGCACAACGATTTCTGGATTTCGGTATATCGAGTCCTTTGCGTTCGTTTCGGTATTTGCAGGCCACTTCTGATAGATGATTTTTATGTATTCGAGTGGAATGAAGGTAATGGATACACCAGTCGCGCCCTGAGACGATCAACCCGAGTTTGCATAACGGTTCCTCGATTTCGGTATATTGAGGCTTTGCGTTCGTTTGGATGATTGGAGGGCTCTTCTGATGCATGAATTTCATGTATTTGAATAAAATGCAGGATACCGACACACAAGTCGCGAACTGGCACGATCAACCCGAGTTTCCACAACGGTTTCTCGATTTCGGTATATTGAGGCTTTGCGTTCGTTTGGATGATTGGAGGGCTCTTCTGATGCATGAATTTCATGAATTTGAATGAAATGAAGGTTATCGACACACCAGTCGCGCCCTGACACGATCAACCCGAGTTTCCACAACGGTTCCTCGATTTCGGTATATTGAGGCTTTGCGTTCGTTTGGGTATTTGCAGGCCACTTCTGATGGATGATTTTTATGTATTCGAGTGAAATGAAGGTAATCGACACACCAGTCGCGCCCTGAGACGATCAACCCGAGTTTGCATAACGGTTCCTCGATTTCGGTATATTGAGGCTTTGCGTTCGTTTGGATGATTGGAGGGCTCTTCTGATGCATGAATTTCATGTATTTGAATAAAATGCAGGATACCGACACACAAGTCGCGACCTGGCACGATCAACCCGAGTTTCCACAACGGTTTCTCGATTTCGGTATATTGAGGCTTTGCGTTCGTTTGGATGATTGGAGGGCTCTTCTGATGCATGAATTTCATGAATTTGAATGAAATGAAGGTTATCGACACACCAGTCGCGCCCTGACACGATCAACCCGAGTTTCCACAACGGTTCCTCGATTTCGGTATATTGAGGCTTTGCGTTCGTTTGGATGATTGGAGGGCTCTTCTGATGCATGAATTTCATGTATTTGAGTGAACCGAAGGTAATCGACACACTAGTCGCGCCCTGACACGATCAACCCGAGTTTGCATAACGGTTCCTCTATTTCGGAATATTGAGGCTTTGCGTTCGTTTTGATTATTGGCGGTCGCTTCAGATGCATGAATTTCATGTATTTCAATGGAATGGATGTAATCGACAAACAATACACGCACTGAAACTTTCGCCGCGAGTTTGTACAACGATTTCTGGATTTCGGTATATCGAGGCCTTTGCGTTCGTTTGGGTATTTGCAGGCCACTTCTGATGGATGATTTTTATGTATTCGAGTGAAATGAAGGTAATCGACACACCAGTCGCGCCCTGAGACGATCAACCCGAGTTTGCATAACGGTTCCTCGATTTCGGTATATTGAGGCTTTGCGTTCGTTTGGATGATTGGAGGGCTCTTCTGATGCATGAATTTCATGTATTTGAGTGAACCGAAGGTAATCGACACACTAGTCGCGCCCTGATACGATCAACCCGAGTTTGCACAACGGTTCCTCGATTTCGGTATATTGAGGCTTTGCGTTCGTTTGGATGATTGGAGGGCGCTTCTGATGCATGAATTTCATGTATTAGAGTGAACCGAAGATAATCGACACACCAGTCGCGCCCTGACACGATCAACCCGAGTTTCCACAACGGTTCCTCGATTTCGGTATATTGAGGCTTTGCGTTCGTTTGGGTGTTTGCAGGCCACTTGTGGTGCATGAATTTCATGTATTTGAATGAAACGAAGGTAATCAACACACAAGTCGCGCCCAGGAGCATTCGCATCGAGTTTGCACAACGATTTCTCGATTTCAGTGTATCGAGGGTTTGCGTTGGTCTCGATATTTGCAGGTCGCTTCTGATGCATTATTTTTATGTATTCGAGTAAAATAAAGGTAATCGACACACCAGTCGCGTCCTGAGATGATCAACCCGAGTGTACACAACGGTTCCTCGATTTCGGTATATTGAGGCTTTGCGTTCGTTTGGATGATTGGAGGGCTCTTCTGATGCATGAAATTCATGTATTTGAGTGAAACGAAGGTAATCGACACACTAGTCGCGCCCTGACACGATCAACCCGAGTTTGCACAACGGTTCCTCGATTTCGGTATATTGAGGCATTGCGTTCGTTTGGCTGATTGGAGGGCTCTTCTCATGCATGAATTTCATGTATTTGAGTGAACTGAAGGTAATCGATACACTAGTCGCGCCCTGACACGATCAACCCGAGGTTGCATAACGGTTCCTCGATTTCGGTATATTGAGGTTTGCGTTCGTCTGGATGATTGGAGGGCTCTTCCGATGCATGAATTTCATGTAATTGAATAAAATGCAGGATATCGACACACAAGTCGCGACCTGGCACGATCAACCCGAGTTTCCACAACGGTTTCTCGATTTCGTTAGATCGAGGCTTTGCTTTCGTTTGGATGATTGGAGGTGGCTTCAGATGCATGATTTTCATGTATTCGAGTGAAATGGAGGTAATCGGCAAGCAATACACGCACTGAAACTTTCGCCGCGAGTTTGCACAACGATTTCTGGATTTCGGTATATCGGTTCCTTTGCGTTCGTTTCGGTAATTGCAGGCCACTTCTGATGGATGATTTTGATGTATTCGAGTGAAATGAAGGTAATCGATACACCAGTCTCGCCCGGAGACGATCAACCCGAGTTTCCACAACGGTTCCTCGATTTCGGTATATTGAGGCTTTGCGTTCGTTTGGATGATTGGAGGGCTCTTCTCATGCATGAATTTCATGAATTTGAGTGAACCGAAGGTAATCGACACACTAGTAGCGCACTGACACGATCAACCCGAGTTTGCATAACGGTTCCTCGATTTCGGTATATTGAGGCTTTGCGTACGTTTGGATGATTGGAGGGCTCTTCTGATGCATGAATTTCATGTATTTGAATAAAATGCAGTATATCGACACACAAGTCGCGACCTGGCACGATCAAACCGAGTTTGCATAACGGTTCCTCGATTTCGGTATATTGAGGCTTTGCGTACGTTTGGATGATTGGAGGGCTCTTCTGATGCATGAATTTCATGTATTTGAATAAAATGCAGTATATCGACACACAAGTCGCGACCTGGCACGATCAAACCGAGTTTGCATAACGGTTCCTCGATTTCGGTATATTGAGGCTTTGCGTTCGTTTGGATGATTGGAGGGCTCTTCTGATGTATGAATTTCATGTATTTGAGTGAAATGAAGGTAATCGACACACAAGTCGCGCCCTGACACGATCAACCCGAGTTTGCACAACGGTTCCCCGATTTCGGTATATTGAGGCTTTGCGTTCGTTTGGATGATTGGAGGGCGCGTCTGTTGCATGAATTTCGTGTATTTGAATAAAGTAAAGGTTATCGACACACCAGTCGCGCCCTGACACGATCAACCGGAGTTTGCACGACGGTTCCTCGATTTCGGTATATTGAGGCTTTGCGTTCGTTTGGATGATTGGAGGTCGCTTCAGATGCATGATTTTCATGTATTCGAGTGAAATGGAGGTAACCGACAAACCATACACGCACTGAAACTTTCCCCGCGAGTTTGCACAACTATTTCTGGATTTCGGTATATCGAGGCCTTTGCGTTCGTTTCGGTATTTGCAGGCCACTTCTGACGGATGATTTTTATGTACTTGAGTGAAATGAACGTAATCGATACATCAGTCGCGCTCTGAGTCGATCAATCCGAGTTTGCACAACGATTTCTGGATTTCGGTATATCGAGGCCTTTGCGTTCGTTTCGGTATTTCCCGGCCACTTCTGATGGATGAGTTTCATGTATCTGAGTGAAACGAAGGTAATCGACACACTAATCGCGCCCTGGAACAATCGCATCGAGTTTGCACAACGATTTCTCGATTTCGGTATATCGACGGTTTCCGTTGGTTGTGATGTTTGTAAGTCGCTTCTGATGCATGATTTTTATGTATTCGAGAGAAATGAAGGTAATCGATACTCCAGTCGCGCCCTGAGACGATCAACCTGAATTTGAATAACGGTTCCTCGATTTCGGTATATTGAGGCTTTGCGTTCGTTTGGATGATTGGAGCGCTCTTCTGATGCATGAATTACATGTATTTGAATAAAATGCAGGATATCGACACACAAGTCGCGACCTGGCACGATCAACCCGAGTTTCCACAACGGTTTCTCGATTTCGGTAGATCGAGGCTTTGCGTTCGTTTGGATGATTGGAGGTCGCTTTAGATGCATGATTTTCATGTATTCGAGTGAAATGGACGTAATCGGCAAGCAATACACGCACTGAAACTTTCGCCGCGAGTTTGCACAACGATTTCTGGATTTCGGTATATCGATTCCTTTGCGTTCGTTTCGGTATTGGCAGGCCACTTCTGATGGATGATTTTTATGTATTCGAGTGGAATGAAGGTAATCGATACACCAGTCGCGCCCTGAGACGATCAACCCGAGTTTACACAATGGTTCCTCGATTTCGGTATATTGAAGCTTTGCGTTCGTTTGGATGATTGGAGGGCTCTTCTGATGCATGAATTTCATGTATTAGAGTGAATAGAAGATAATCGACACACCAGTGCCCTGACACGATCAACCCGAGTTTGCACATCGGTTTCTCGATGTCGGTATATCGAGGCCTTTGCTTTCATTTGGATGATTGGAGGGCTCTTCTGATCCATGAATTTCATGTATTTGAGTGAAACGAAGTCAATCGACACACTAGTCGCGCCCTGAGACGATCAACCCGAGTTTACACAACAATTCCTCGATTTCGGTATAATGAGGCTTTGCGTTCGTTTGGATGATTGGAGTGCTCTTCTGATGCATGAATTTCATGTATTTGAATGAAATGAACGTAATCGACACACAAGTCGCGCCCTGACACGATCAACCCGAGTTTGCACAACGGTTCCCCGATTTCGGTATATTGAGGCTTTGCGTTCGTTTGGATGATTGGAAGGCGCTTCTGATGCATGAATTTCATGTATTTGAGTGAACCGAAGGTAATCGACACACTAGTCGCGCCCTGACACGATCAACCCGAGTTTGCATAACGGTTCCTCGATTTCGGTATATTGAGGCTTTGCGTTCGTTTGGATGATTGGAGGGTTCTTCTGATGCATGAATTTCATGTATGTGAGTGAACCGAAGGTAATCGACACACTAGTCGCGCCCTGACACGATCAACCCGAGTTTGCATAACGGAACCTCGATTTCGGTATATTGAGGCTTTGCGTTCGTTTGGATGATTGGAGGGCTCTTCTGATGCATGAATTTCATGTATTTGAATGAAATGAACGTAATCGACACACAAGTCGCGCCCTAACACGATCAACCCGAGTTTGCACAACGGTTCCCCGATTTCGGTATATTGAGGCTTTGCGTTCGTTTGGATGATTGGAGGGCTCTTCTGATGCATGAATTTCATGTATTTGAGTGAACCGAAGATAATCGACACACTAGTCGCGCCCTGACACGATCAACCCGAGTTTGCATAACGGTTCCTCGATTTCGGTATATTGATGCTTTGCGTTCGTTTGGATGATTGGAGGGCTCTTCTGATGCATGAATTTCATGTACTTGAATAAAATGCAGGATATCGACACACAAGTCGCGACCTGGCACGATCAACCCGAGTTTCCACAACGGTTTCTCGATTTCGGTAGATCGAGGCTTTGCGTTCGTTTGGATGATTGGAGGTCGCTTCAGATCCATGATTTTCATATATTCGAGTGAAATGGAGGTAATCGGCAAGCAATACACGCACTGAAACTTTCGCCGCGAGTTTGCACAACGATTTCTGGATTTCGGTATATCGGGTCCTTTGCGTTCGTTTCGGTAATTGCAGGCCACTTCTGATGGATGATTTTTATGTATTCGAGTGAAATGAAGGTAATCGATACACCAGTCGCGCCCTGAGACGATCAACCCGAGTTTCCACAACGGTTCCTCGATTTCGGTATATTGAGGCTTTGCGTTCGTTTGGATGATTGGAGGGCTCTTCTGATGCATGAATTTCATGAATTTGAATGAAATGAAGGTTATCGACACAACAGTCGCGCCCTGACACGATCAACCCGAGTTTCGACAACGGTTCCTCGATATCGGTATATTGAGGCTTTGCGTTCGTTTGGATGATTGGAGCGCTCTTCTGATGCATGAATTACATGTATTTGAATAAAATTCAGGATATCTACACACAAGTCGCGACCTGGCACGATCAACCCGAGTTTCCACAACGGTTTCTCGATTTCGGTAGATCGAGGCTTTGCGTTCGTTTGGATGATTGGAGGTCGCTTCAGATGCATGATTTTCATGTATTCGAGTGAAATGGAGGTAATCGACAAACAATACACGCACTGAAACTTTTGCCGCGAGTTTGCACAACGATTTCTGGATTTCGGTATATCGAGTCCTTTGCGTTCGTTTCGGTATTTGCAGGCCACTTCTGATAGATGATTTTTATGTATTCGAGTGGAATGAAGGTAATGGATACACCAGTCGCGCCCTGAGACGATCAACCCGAGTTTGCATAACGGTTCCTCGATTTCGGTATATTGAGGCTTTGCGTTCGTTTGGATGATTGGAGGGCTCTTCTGATGCATGAATTTCATGTATTTGAATAAAATGCAGGATACCGACACACAAGTCGCGAACTGGCACGATCAACCCGAGTTTCCACAACGGTTTCTCGATTTCGGTATATTGAGGCTTTGCGTTCGTTTGGATGATTGGAGGGCTCTTCTGATGCATGAATTTCATGAATTTGAATGAAATGAAGGTTATCGACACACCAGTCGCGCCCTGACACGATCAACCCGAGTTTCCACAACGGTTCCTCGATTTCGGTATATTGAGGCTTTGCGTTCGTTTGGGTATTTGCAGGCCACTTCTGATGGATGATTTTTATGTATTCGAGTGAAATGAAGGTAATCGACACACCAGTCGCGCCCTGAGACGATCAACCCGAGTTTGCATAACGGTTCCTCGATTTCGGTATATTGAGGCTTTGCGTTCGTTTGGATGATTGGAGGGCTCTTCTGATGCATGAATTTCATGTATTTGAATAAAATGCAGGATACCGACACACAAGTCGCGACCTGGCACGATCAACCCGAGTTTCCACAACGGTTTCTCGATTTCGGTATATTGAGGCTTTGCGTTCGTTTGGATGATTGGAGGGCTCTTCTGATGCATGAATTTCATGAATTTGAATGAAATGAAGGTTATCGACACACCAGTCGCGCCCTGACACGATCAACCCGAGTTTCCACAACGGTTCCTCGATTTCGGTATATTGAGGCTTTGCGTTCGTTTGGATGATTGGAGGGCTCTTCTGATGCATGAATTTCATGTATTTGAGTGAACCGAAGGTAATCGACACACTAGTCGCGCCCTGACACGATCAACCCGAGTTTGCATAACGGTTCCTCTATTTCGGAATATTGAGGCTTTGCGTTCGTTTTGATTATTGGCGGTCGCTTCAGATGCATGAATTTCATGTATTTCAATGGAATGGATGTAATCGACAAACAATACACGCACTGAAACTTTCGCCGCGAGTTTGTACAACGATTTCTGGATTTCGGTATATCGAGGCCTTTGCGTTCGTTTGGGTATTTGCAGGCCACTTCTGATGGATGATTTTTATGTATTCGAGTGAAATGAAGGTAATCGACACACCAGTCGCGCCCTGAGACGATCAACCCGAGTTTGCATAACGGTTCCTCGATTTCGGTATATTGAGGCTTTGCGTTCGTTTGGATGATTGGAGGGCTCTTCTGATGCATGAATTTCATGTATTTGAGTGAACCGAAGGTAATCGACACACTAGTCGCGCCCTGATACGATCAACCCGAGTTTGCACAACGGTTCCTCGATTTCGGTATATTGAGGCTTTGCGTTCGTTTGGATGATTGGAGGGCGCTTCTGATGCATGAATTTCATGTATTAGAGTGAACCGAAGATAATCGACACACCAGTCGCGCCCTGACACGATCAACCCGAGTTTCCACAACGGTTCCTCGATTTCGGTATATTGAGGCTTTGCGTTCGTTTGGATGATTGGAGGGCTCTTCTGATGCATGAATTTCATGTATTTGAGTGAACCGAAGATAATCGACACACTAGTCGCGCCCTGACACGATCAACCCGAGTTTGCATAACGGTTCCTCGATTTCGGTATATTGAGGCTTTGCGTTCGTTTGGATGATTGGAGGGCTCTTCTGATGCATGAATTTCATGTACTTGAATAAAATGCAGGATATCGACACACAAGTCGCGACCTGGCACGATCAACCCGAGTTTCCACAACGGTTTCTCGATTTCGGTAGATCGATGCTTTGCGTTCGTTTGGATGATTGGAGGTCGCTTCAGATGCATGATTTTCATGTATTCGAGTGAAATGGAGGTAATCGACAAACAATACACGCACTGAAACTTTCGCCGCGAGTTTGTACAACGATTTCTGGATTTCGGTATATCGAGGCCTTTGCGTTCGTTTGGGTATTTGCAGGCCACTTCTGATGGATGATTTTTATGTATTCGAGTGAAATGAAGGTAATCGACACACCAGTCGCGCCCTGAGACGATCAACCCGAGTTTACACAACGGTTCCTCTATTTCGGTATATTGAGGCTTTGCGTTAGGTTGGATGATTGGAGGGCTCTTCTGATCCATGAATTTCATGTATTTGAGTGAAACGAAGTCAATCGACACACTAGTCGCGCCCTGAGACGATCAACCCGAGTTTACACAACAATTCCTCGATTTCGGTATATTGAGGCTTTGCGTTCGTTTGGATGATTGGAGTGCTCTTCTGATGCATGAATTTCATGTATTTGAATGAAATGAAGGTAACCGACACACAAGTCGCGCCCTGACACGATCAACCCGAGTTTGCACAACGGTTCCCCGATTTCGGTATATTGAGGCTTTGCGTTCGTTTGGATGATTGGAGTGCTCTTCTGATGCATGAATTTCATGTATTTGAATGAAATGAAGGTAATCGACACACAAGTCGCGCCCTGACACGTTCAACCCAAGTTTGCACAACGGTTCCCCGATTTCGGTATATTGAGGCTTTGCGTTCGTTTGGATGATTCGAGGGCGAGTCTGATGCATGAATTTCGTGTATTTGAATAAAATAAAGGTTATCGACACACCAGTCGCGCCCTGACACGATCAACCCGAGTTTGCACGACGGTTCCTCGATTTCGGTATATTGAGGCTTTGCGTTCGTTTGGATGATTGGAGTTCGCTTCAGATGCATGATTTTCATGTATTCCAGTGAAATGGAGGTAATCGACAAACCATACACGCACTGAAACTTTCCCCGCGAGTTTGCACAACGATTTCTGGATTTCGGTATATCGAGGCCTTTGCGTTCGTTTCGGTATTTGCAGGCCACTTCTGATGGATGATTTTTATGTATTTGAGTGAAATGAACGTAATCGATACATCAGTCGCGCTCTGAGACTATCAATCCGAGTTTGCACAACGATTTCTGGATTTCGGTATATCGAGGCCTTTGCGTTCGTTTCGGTATTTCCAGGCCACTTCTGATGGATCTATTTCATGTATTTGAGTGAAACGAAGGTAATCGACACACTAATCGCGCCCTGGAACAATCGCATCGAGTTTGCACAACGATTTCTCGATTTCGGTATATCGAGGGTTTCCGTTGGTTGTGATGTTTGTAGGTCGCTTCTGATGCATGATTTTTATGTATTCGAGAGAAATGAAGGTAATCGATACACCAGTCGCGCCCTGAGACGATCAACCTGAATTTGCACAACGGTTCCTCGATTTCGGTATATTGAGGCTTTGCGTTCGTTTGGATGATTGGAGGGCGCTTCTAATGCATGAATTTCATGTATTTGAGTGAACCGAAGGTAATCGACACACTAGTAGCGCACTGACACGATCAACCCGAGTTTGCATAACGGTTCCTCGATTTCGTTATATTGAGGCTTTGCGTACGTTTGGATGATTGGAGGGCTCTTCTGATGCATGAATTTCATGTATTTGAATAAAATGCAGTATATCGACACACAAGTCGCGACCTGGCACGATCAAACCGAGTTTGCATAACGGTTCCTCGATTTCGGTATATTGAGGCTTTGCGTTCGTTTGGATGATTGGAGGGCGCGTCTGATGCATGAATTTCGTGTATTTGAATAAAATAAAGGTTATCGACACACCAGTCGCGCCCTGACACGATCAACCGGAGTTTGCACGACGGTTCCTCGATTTCGGTATATTGAGGCTTTGCGTTCGTTTGGGTGATTGGAGGTCGCTTCAGATGCATGATTTTCATGTATTCGAGTGAAATGGAGGTTACCGACAAACCATACACGCACTGAAACTTTCGCCGCGAGTTTGCACAACGATTTCTGGATTTCGGTATATCGATTCCTTTGCGTTCGTTTCGGTATTGGCAGGCCACTTCTGATGGATGATTTTTATGTATTCGAGTGGAATGAAGGTAATCGATACACCAGTCGCGCCCTCAGACGATCAACCCGAGTTTACACAATGGTTCCTCGATTTCGGTATATTGAAGCTTTGCGTTCGTTTGGATGATTGGAGGGCTCTTCTGATGCATGAATTTCATGTATTAGAGTGAATAGAAGATAATCGACACACCAGTGCCCTGACACGATCAACCCGAGTTTGCACATCGGTTTCTCGATGTCGGTATATCGAGGCCTTTGCTTTCATTTGGATGATTGGAGGGCTCTTCTGATCCATGAATTTCATGTATTTGAGTGAAACGAAGTCAATCGACACACTAGTCGCGCCCTGAGACGATCAACCCGAGTTTACACAACAATTCCTCGATTTCGGTATAATGAGGCTTTGCGTTCGTTTGGATGATTGGAGTGCTCTTCTGATGCATGAATTTCATGTATTTGAATGAAATGAACGTAATCGACACACAAGTCGCGCCCTGACACGATCAACCCGAGTTTGCACAACGGTTCCCCGATTTCGGTATATTGAGGCTTTGCGTTCGTTTGGATGATTGGAGGGCGCTTCTGATGCATGAATTTCATGTATTTGAGTGAACCGAAGGTAATCGACACACTAGTCGCGCCCTGACACGATCAACCCGAGTTTGCATAACGGTTCCTCGATTTCGGTATATTGAGGCTTTGCGTTCGTTTGGATGATTGGAGGGCTCTTCTGATGCATGAATTTCATGTATTTGAGTGAACCGAAGGTAATCGACACACTAGTCGCGCCCTGACACGATCAACCCGAGTTTGCATAACGGAACCTCGATTTCGGTATATTGAGGCTTTGCGTTCGTTTGGATGATTGGAGGGCTCTTCTGATGCATGAATTTCATGTATTTGAGTGAACCGAAGATAATCGACACACCAGTCGCGCCCTGACACGATCAACCCGAGTTTCCACAACGGTTCCTCGATTTCGGTATATTGAGACTTTGCGTTCGTTTGGATGATTGGAGGGCTCTTCTGATGCATGAATTTCATGTATTTGAGTGAACCGAAGATAATCGACACACTAGTCGCGCCCTGACACGATCAACCCGAGGTTGCATAACGGTTCCTCGATTTCGGTATATTGAGGCTTTGCGTTCGTTTGGATGATTGGAGGGCTCTTCTGATGCATGAATTTCATGAATTTGAATGAAATGCATGATATCGACACACAAGTCGCGACCTGGCACGATCAACCCGAGTTTCCACAACGGTTTCTCGATTTCGGTAGATCGAGGCTTTGCGTTCGTTTGGATGATTGGAGGGCTCCTCTGATGCATGAATTTTATGTACTTGAATAAAATGCAGGATATCGACACACAAGTCGCGACCTGGCACGATCAACCCGAGTTTCCACAACGGTTTCTCGATTTCGGTAGATCGAGGCTTTGCGTTCGTTTGGATGATTGGAGGTCGCTTCAGATGCATGATTTTCATGTATTCGAGTGAAATGGAGGTAATCGGCAAGCAATACACGCACTGAAACTTTCGCCGCGAGTTTGCACAACGATTTCTGGATTTCGGTATATCGGGTCCTTTGCGTTCGTTTCGGTAATTGCAGGCCACTTCTGATGGATGATTTTTATGTATTCGAGTGAAATGAAGGTAATCGATACACCAGTTGCGCCCTGAGACGATCAACCCGAGTTTCCACAACGGTTCCTCGATTTCGGTATATTGAGGCTTTGCGTTCGTTTGGATGATTGGAGGGCTCTTCTGATGCATGAATTTCATGAATTTGAATGAAATGAAGGTTATCGACACAACAGTCGCGCGCTGACACGATCAACCCGAGTTTCGACAACGGTTCCTCGATATCGGTATATTGAGGCTTTGCGTTCGTTTGGATGATTCGAGCGCTCTTCTGATGCATGAATTACATGTATTTGAATAAAATTCAGGATATCTACACACAAGTCGCGACCTGGCACGATCAACCCGAGTTTCCACAACGGTTTCTCGATTTCGGTAGATCGAGTCTTTGCGTTCGTTTGGATGATTGGAGGTCGCTTCAGATGCATGATTTTCATGTATTCGAGTGAAATGGAGTTAATCGACAAACAATACACGCACTGAAACTTTCGCCGCGAGTTTGCACAACGATTTATGGATTTCGGTATATCGAGTCCTTTGCGTTCGTTTCGGTATTTGCAGCCACTTCTGATGGATTATTTTTATGTATTCGAGTGGAATGAAGGTAATGGATACACCAGTCGCGCCCTGAGACGATCAACCCGAGTTTACACAATGGTTCCTCGATTTCGGTATATTGAGGCTTTGCGTTCGTTTGGATGATTGGAGGGCTCTTCTGATGCATGAATTTCATGTATTTGAGTGAAACGAAGGTAATCGATACACTAGACGCGCCCTGATACGATCAACCCGAGTTTGCACAACGGTTCCTCGATTTCGGTATATTGAGGCTTTGCGTTCGTTTGGATGATTGGAGGGCGCTTCTGATGCATGAATTTCATGTATTAGAGTGAATAGAAGATAATCGACACACCAGTGCCCTGACACGATCAACCCGAGTTTGCATAACGGTTCCTCGATTTCGGTATATTGAGGCTTTGCGTTCGTTTGGATGATTGGAGGGCTCTTCTGATGCATGAATTTCATGTACTTGAATAAAATGCTGGATATCGACACACAAGTCGCGACCTGGCACGATCAACCCGAGTTTCCACAACGGTTCCTCGATTTCGGTATATTGAGGCTTTGCGTTCGTTTGGATGATTGGAGGGCTCTTCTGATGCATGAATTTCATGAATTTGAATGAAATGAAGGTTATCGACACAACAGTCGCGCCCTGACACGATCAACCCGAGTTTCGACAACGGTTCCTCGATATCGATATATTGAGGCTTTGCGTTCGTTTGGATGATTGGAGCGCTCTTCTGATGCATGAATTACATGTATTTGAATAAAATTCAGGATATCTACACACAAGTCGCGACCTGGCACGATCAACCCGAGTTTCCACAACGGTTTCTCGATTTCGGTAGATCGAGGCTTTGCGTTCGTTTGGATGATTGGAGGTCGCTTCAGATGCATGATTTTCATGTATTCGAGTGAAATGGAGGTAATCGACAAACAATACACGCACTGAAACTTTTGCCGCGAGTTTGCACAACGATTTCTGGATTTCGGTATATCGAGTCCTTTGCGTTCGTTTCGGTATTTGCAGGCCACTTCTGATGGATGATTTTTATGTATTCGAGTGGAATGAAGGTAATGGATACACCAGTCGCGCCCTGAGACGATCAACCCGAGTTTACACAATGGTTCCTCGATTTCGGTATATTGAGGCTTTGCGTTCGTTTGGATGATTGGAGGGCTCTTCTGATGCATGAATTTCATGTATTTGAGTGAACCGAAGGTAATCGACACACTAGTCGCGCCCTGACACGATCAACCCGAGTTTGCATAACGGTTCCTCGATTTCGGTATATTGAGGCTTTGCGTTCGTTTGGATGATTGGAGGGCTCTTCTGATGCATGAATTTCATGTATTTGAATAAAATGCAGGATACCGACACACAAGACGCGAACTGGCACGATCAACCCGAGTTTCCACAACGGTTTCTCGATTTCGGTATATTGAGGCTTTGCGTTCGTTTGGATGATTGGAGGGCTCTTCTGATGCATGAATTTCATGAATTTGAATGAAATGAAGGTTATCGACACACCAGTCGCGCCCTGACACGATCAACCCGAGTTTCCACAACGGTTCCTCGATTTCGGTATGTTGAGGCTTTGCGTTCGTTTGGGTATTTGCAGGCCACTTCTGATGTATGATTTTTATGTATTCGAGTGAAATGAAGGTAATCGACACACCAGTCGCGCCCTGAGACGATCAACCCGAGTTTGCATAACGGTTCCTCGATTTCGGTATATTGAGGCTTTGCGTTCGTTTGGATGATTGGAGGGCTCTTCTGATGCATGAATTTCATGTATTTGAATAAAATGCAGGATACCGACACACAAGTCGCGACCTGGCACGATCAACCCGAGTTTCCACAACGGTTTCTCGATTTCGGTATATTGAGGCTTTGCGTTCGTTTGGATGATTGGAGGGCTCTTCTGATGCATGAATTACATGTATTTGAATAAAATTCAGGATATCTACACACAAGTCGCGACCTGGCACGATCAACCCGAGTTTCCACAACGGTTTCTCGATTTCGGTAGATCGAGGCTTTGCGTTCGTTTGGATGATTGGAGGTCGCTTCAGATGCATGATTTTCATGTATTCGAGTGAAATGGAGGTAATCGGCAAGCAATACACGCACTGAAACTTTCGCCGCGAGTTTGCACAACGATTTCTGGATTTCGGTATATCGGGTCCTTTGCGTTCGTTTCGGTAATTGCAGGCCACTTCTAATGGATGATTTTTATGTATTCGAGTGAAATGAAGGTAATCGATACACCAGTCGCGCCCTGAGACGATCAACCCGAGTTTCCACAACGGTTCCTCGATTTCGGTATATTGAGGCTTTGCGTTCGTTTGGATGATTGGAGGGCTCTTCTGATGCATGAATTTCATGAATTTGAATGAAATGAAGGTTATCGACACAACAGTCGCGCCCTGACACGATCAACCCGAGTTTCGACAACGGTTCCTCGATATCGATATATTGAGGCTTTGCGTTCGTTTGGATGATTGGAGCGCTCTTCTGATGCATGAATTACATGTATTTGAATAAAATTCAGGATATCTACACACAAGTCGCGACCTGGCACGATCAACCCGAGTTTCCACAACGGTTTCTCGATTTCGGTAGATCGAGGCTTTGCGTTCGTTTGGATGATTGGAGGTCGCTTCAGATGCATGATTTTCATGTATTCGAGTGAAATGGAGGTAATCGACAAACAATACACGCACTGAAACTTTTGCCGCGAGTTTGCACAACGATTTCTGGATTTCGGTATATCGAGTCCTTTGCGTTCGTTTCGGTATTTGCAGGCCACTTCTGATGGATGATTTTTATGTATTCGAGTGGAATGAAGGTAATGGATACACCAGTCGCGCCCTGAGACGATCAACCCGAGTTTACACAATGGTTCCTCGATTTCGGTATATTGAGGCTTTGCGTTCGTTTGGATGATTGGAGGGCTCTTCTGATGCATGAATTTCATGTATTTGAGTGAACCGAAGGTAATCGACACACTAGTCGCGCCCTGACACGATCAACCCGAGTTTGCATAACGGTTCCTCGATTTCGGTATATTGAGGCTTTGCGTTCGTTTGGATGATTGGAGGGCTCTTCTGATGCATGAATTTCATGTATTTGAATAAAATGCAGGATACCGACACACAAGTCGCGAACTGGCACGATCAACCCGAGTTTCCACAACGGTTTCTCGATTTCGGTATATTGAGGCTTTGCGTTCGTTTGGATGATTGGAGGGCTCTTCTGATGCATGAATTTCATGAATTTGAATGAAATGAAGGTTATCGACACACCAGTCGCGCCCTGACACGATCAACACGAGTTTCCACAACGGTTCCTCGATTTCGGTATATTGAGGCTTTGCGTTCGTTTGGGTATTTGCAGGCCACTTCTGATGTATGATTTTTATGTATTCGAGTGAAATGAAGGTAATCGACACACCAGTCGCGCCCTGAGACGATCAACCCGAGTTTGCATAACGGTTCCTCGATTTCGGTATATTGAGGCTTTGCGTTCGTTTGGATGATTGGAGGGCTCTTCTGATGCATGAATTTCATGTATTTGAATAAAATGCAGGATACCGACACACAAGTCGCGACCTGGCACGATCAACCCGAGTTTCCACAACGGTTTCTCGATTTCGGTATATTGAGGCTTTGCGTTCGTTTGGATGATTGGAGGGCTCTTCTGATGCATGAATTTCATGAATTTGAATGAAATGAAGGTTATCGACACACCAGTCGCGCCCTGACACGATCAACCCGAGTTTCCACAACGGTTCCTCGATTTCGGTATATTGAGGCTTTGCGTTCGTTTGGATGATTGGAGGGCTCTTCTGATGCATGAATTTCATGTATTTGAGTGAACCGAAGGTAATCGACACACTAGTCGCGCCCTGACACGATCAACCCGAGTTTGCATAACGGTTCCTCTATTTCGGTATATTGAGGCCTTGCGTTCGTTTTGATGATTGGCGGTCGCTTCAGATGCATGAATTTCATGTATTTGAATGGAATGGATGTAATCGACAAACAATACACGCACTGAAACTTTGGCCGCGAGTTTGTACAACGATTTCTGGATTTCGGTATATCGAGGCCTTTGCGTTCGTTTGGGTATTTGCAGGCCACTTCTGATGGATGATTTTTATGTATTCGAGTGAAATGAAGGTAATCGACACACCAGTCGCGCCCTGAGACGATCAACCCGAGTTTGCATAACGGTTCCTCGATTTCGGTATATTGAGGCTTTGCGTTCGTTTGGATGATTGGAGGGCTCTTCTGATGCATGAATTTCATGTATTTGAGTGAACCGAAGGTAATCGACACACTAGTCGCGCCCTGACACGATCAACCCGAGTTTGCATAACGGAACTTCGATTTCGGTATATTGAGGCTTTGCGTTCGTTTGGATGATTGGAGGGCTCTTCTGATGCATGAATTTCATGTATTTGAGTGAACCGAAGATAATCGACACACCAGTCGCGCCCTGACACGATCAACCCGAGTTTCCACAACGGTTCCTCGATTTCGGTATATTGAGGCTTTGCGTTCGTTTGGATGATTGGAGGGCTCTTCTGATGCATGAATTTCATGTATTTGAGTGAACCGAAGATAATCGACACACTAGTCGCGCCCTGACACGATCAACCCGAGTTTGCATAACGGTTCCTCGATTTCGGTATATTGAGGCTTTGCGTTCGTTTGGATGATTGGAGGGCTCTTCTGATGCATGAATTTCATGTACTTGAATAAAATGCAGGATATCGACACACCAGTCGCGCCCTGAGACGATCAACCCGAGTTTACACAACGGTTCCTCTATTTCGGTATATTGAGGCTTTGCGTTAGGTTGGATGATTGGAGGGCTCTTCTGATCCATGAATTTCATGTATTTGAGTGAAACGAAGTCAATCGACACACTAGTCGCGCCCTGAGACGATCAACCCGAGTTTACACAACAATTCCTTGATTTCGGTATATTGAGGCTTTGCGTTCGTTTGGATGACTGGAGTGCTCTTCTGATGCATGAATTTCATGTATTTGAATGAAATGAAGGTAACCGACACACAAGTCGCGCCCTGACACGATCAACCCGAGTTTGCACAACGGTTCCCCGATTTCGGTATATTGAGGCTTTGCGTTCGTTTGGATGATTGGAGTGCTCTTCTGATGCATGAATTTCATGTATTTGAATGAAATGAAGGTAATCGACACACAAGTCGCGCCCTGACACGATCAACCCGAGTTTGCACAACGGTTCCCCGATTTCGGTATATTGAGGCTTTGCGTTCGTTTGGATGATTGGAGGGCGAGTCTGATGCATGAATTTCGTGTATTTGAATAAAATAAAGGTTATCGACACACCAGTCCCGCCCTGACACGATCAACCCGAGTTTGCACGACGGTTCCTCGATTTCGGTATATTGAGGCTTTGCGTTCGTTTGGATGATTGGAGCGCTCTTCTGATGCATGAATTACATGTATTTGAATAAAATTCAGGATATCTACACACAAGTCGCGACCTGGCACGATCAACCCGAGTTTCCACAACGGTTTCTCGATTTCGGTAGATCGAGGCTTTGCGTTCGTTTGGATGATTGGAGGTCGCTTCAGATGCATGATTTTCATGTATTCGAGTGAAATGGAGGTAATCGACAAACAATACACGCACTGAAACTTTTGCCGCGAGTTTGCACAACGATTTCTGGATTTCGGTATATCGAGTCCTTTGCGTTCGTTTCGGTATTTGCAGGCCACTTCTGATGGATGATTTTTATGTATTCGATTGGAATGAAGGTAATGGATACACCAGTCGCGCCCTGAGACGATCAACCCGAGATTACACAATGGTTCCTCGATTTCGGTATATTGAGGCTTTGCGTTCGTTTGGATGATTGGAGGGCTCTTCTGATGCATGAATTTCATGTATTTGCGTGAACCGAAGGTAATCGACACACTAGTCGCGCCCTGACACGAACAACCCGAGTTTGCATAACGGTTCCTCGATTTCGGTATATTGAGGCTTTGCGTTCGTTTGGATGATTGGAGGGCTCTTCTGATGCATGAATTTCATGTATTTGAATAAAATGCAGGATACCGACACACAAGTCGCGAACTGGCACGATCAACCCGAGTTTCCACAACGGTTTCTCGATTTCGGTATATTGAGGCTTTGCGTTCGTTTGAATGATTGGAGGGCTCTTCTGATGCATGAATTTCATGAATTTGAATGAAATGAAGGTTATCGACACACCAGTCGCGCCCTGACACGATCAACCCGAGTTTCCACAACGGTTCCTCGATTTCGGTATATTGAGGCTTTGCGTTCGTTTGGGTATTTGCAGGCCACTTCTGATGGATGATTTTTATGTATTCGAGTGAAATGAAGGTAATCGACACACCAGTCGCGCCCTGAGACGATCAACCCGAGTTTGCATAACGGTTCCTCGATTTCGGTATATTGAGGCTTTGCGTTCGTTTGGATGATTGGAGGGCTCTTCTGATGCATGAATTTCATGTATTTGAATAAAATGCAGGATACCGACACACAAGTCGCGACCTGGCACGATCAACCCGAGTTTCCACAACGGTTTCTCGATTTCGGTATATTGAGGCTTTGCGTTCGTTTGGATGATTGGAGGGCTCTTCTGATGCATGAATTTCATGTATTTGAATGAAATGAACGTAATCGACACACAAGTCGCGCCCTGACACGATCAACCCGAGTTTGCACAACGGTTCCCCGATTTCGGTATATTGAGGCTTTGCGTTCGTTTGGATGATTGGAGGGCGCTTCTGATGCATGAATTTCATGTATTTGAGTGAACCGAAGGTAATCGACACACTAGTCGCGCCCTGACACGATCAACCCGAGTTTGCATAACGGTTCCTCGATTTCGGTGTATTGAGGCTTTGCGTTCGTTTGGATGATTGGAGGGCTCTTCTGATGCATGAATTTCATGTATTTGAATGAAATGAAGGTTATCGACACAACAGTCGCGCCCTGACACGATCAACCCGAGTTTCGACAACGGTTCCTCGATATCGGTATATTGAGGCTTTGCGTTCGTTTGGATGATTGGAGCGCTCTTCTGATGCATGAATTACATGTATTTGAATAAAATTCAGGATATCTACACACAAGTCGCGACCTGGCACGATCAACCCGAGTTTCCACAACGGTTTCTCGATTTCGGTAGATCGAGGCTTTGCGTTCGTTTGGATGATTGGAGGTCGCTTCAGATGCATGATTTTCATGTATTCGAGTGAAATGGAGTTAATCGACAAACAATACACGCACTGAAACTTTCGCCGCGAGTTTGCACAACGATTTCTGGATTTCGGTATATCGAGTCCTTTGCGTTCGTTTCGGTATTTGAAGGCCACTTCTGATGGATTATTTTTATGTATTCGAGTGGAATGAAGGTAATGGATACACCAGTCGCGCCCTGAGACGATCAACCCGAGTTTACACAATGGTTCCTCGATTTCGGTATATTGAGGCTTTGCGTTCGTTTGGATGATTGGAGGGCTCTTCTGATGCATGAATTTCATGTATTTGAGTGAAACGAAGGTAATCGATACACTAGACGCGCCCTGATACGATCAACCCGAGTTTGCACAACGGTTCCTCGATTTCGGTATATTGAGGCTTTGCGTTCGTTTGGATGATTGGAGGGCGCTTCTGATGCATGAATTTCATGTATTAGAGTGAATAGAAGATAATCGACACACCAGTGCCCTGACACGATCAACCCGAGTTTGCATAACGGTTCCTCGATTTCGGTATATTGAGGCTTTGCGTTCGTTTGGATGATTGGAGGGCTCTTCTGATGCATGAATTTCATGTATTTGAGTGAACCGAAGATAATCGACACACCAGTCGCGCCCTGACACGATCAACCCGAGTTTCCACAACGGTTCCTCGATTTCGGTATATTGAGGCTTTGCGTTCGTTTGGATGATTGGAGGGCTCTTCTGATGCATGAATTTCATGTATTTGAGTGAACCGAAGATAATCGACATACTAGTCGCGCCCTGACACGATCAACCCGAGTTTGCATAACGGTTCCTCGATTTCGGTATATTGAGGCTTTGCGTTCGTTTGGATGATTGGAGGGCTCTTCTGATGCATGAATTTCATGTACTTGAATAAAATGCTGGATATCGACACACAAGTCGCGACCTGGCACGATCAACCCGAGTTTCCACAACGGTTTCTCGATTTCGGTAGATCGAGGCTTTGCGTTCGTTTGGATGATTGGAGGTCGCTTCAGATGCATGATTTTCATGTATTCGAGTGAAATGGAGGTAATCGGCAAGCAATACACGCACTGAAACTTTCGCCGCGAGTTTGCACAACGATTTCTGGATTTCGGTATATCGGGTCCTTTGCGTTCGTTTCGGTAATTGCAGGCCACTTCTAATGGATGATTTTCATGTATTCGAGTGAAATGAAGGTAATCGATACACCAGTCGCGCCCTGACACGATCAACCCGAGTTTGCATAACGGTTCCTCGATTTCGGTATATTGGGGCTTTGCGTTCGTTTGGATGATTGGAGGGCTCTTCTGATGCATGAATTTCATGAATTTGAATGAAATGCAGGATATCGACACACAAGTCGCGACCTGGCACGATCAACCCGAGTTTCCACAACGGTTTCTCGATTTCGGTAGATCGAGGCTTTGCGTTCGTTTGGATGATTGGAGGGCTCTTCTGATGCATGAATTTTATGTACTTGAATAAAATGCAGGATATCGACACACAAGTCGCGACCTGGCACGATCAACCCGAGTTTCCACAACGGTTTCTCGATTTCGGTAGATCGAGGCTTTGCGTTCGTTTGGATGATTGGAGGTCGCTTCAGATGCATGATTTTCATGTATTCGAGTGAAATGGAGGTAATCGACAAACAATACACGCACTGAAACTTTTGCCGCGAGTTTGCACAACGATTTCTGGATTTCGGTATATCGAGTCCTTTGCGTTCGTTTCGGTATTTGCAGGCCACTTCTGATGGATGATTTTTATGTATTCGAGTGGAATGAAGGTAATGGATACACCAGTCGCGCCCTGAGACGATCAACCCGAGTTTACACAATGGTTCCTCGATTTCGGTATATTGAGGCTTTGCGTTCGTTTGGATGATTGGAGGGCTCTTCTGATGCATGAATTTCATGTATTTGAGTGAACCGAAGGTAATCGACACACTAGTCGCGCCCTGACACGATCAACCCGAGTTTGCATAACGGTTCCTCGATTTCGGTATATTGAGGCTTTGCGTTCGTTTGGATGATTGGAGGGCTCTTCTGATGCATGAATTTCATGTATTTGAATAAAATGCAGGATACCGACACACAAGTCGCGAACTGGCACGATCAACCCGAGTTTCCACAACGGTTTCTCGATTTCGGTATATTGAGGCTTTGCGTTCGTTTGGATGATTGGAGGGCTCTTCTGATGCATGAATTTCATGAATTTGAATGAAATGAAGGTTATCGACACACCAGTCGCGCCCTGACACGATCAACCCGAGTTTCCACAACGGTTCCTCGATTTCGGTATATTGAGGCTTTGCGTTCGTTTGGGTATTTGCAGGCCACTTCTGATGTATGATTTTTATGTATTCGAGTGAAATGAAGGTAATCGACACACCAGTCGCGCCCTGAGACGATCAACCCGAGTTTGCATAACGGTTCCTCGATTTCGGTATATTGAGGCTTTGCGTTCGTTTGGATGATTGGAGGGCTCTTCTGATGCATGAATTTCATGTATTTGAATAAAATGCAGGATACCGACACACAAGTCGCGACCTGGCACGATCAACCCGAGTTTCCACAACGGTTTCTCGATTTCGGTATATTGAGGCTTTGCGTTCGTTTGGATGATTGGAGGGCTCTTCTGATGCATGAATTTCATGAATTTGAATGAAATGAAGGTTATCGACACACCAGTCGCGCCCTGACACGATCAACCCGAGTTTCCACAACGGTTCCGCGATTTCGGTATATTGAGGCTTTGCGTTCGTTTGGATGATTGGAGGGCTCTTCTGATGCATGAATTTCATGTATTTGAGTGAACCGAAGGTAATCGACACACTAGTCGCGCCCTGACACGATCAACCCGAGTTTGCATAACGGTTCCTCTATTTCGGTATATTGAGGCTTTGCGTTCGTTTTGATGATTGGCGGTCGCTTCAGATGCATGAATTTCATGTATTTGAATGGAATGGATGTAATCGACAAACAATACACGCACTGAAACTTTCGCCGCGAGTTTGTACAACGATTTCTGGATTTCGGTATATCAAGGCCTTTGCGTTCGTTTGGGTATTTGCAGGCCACTTCTGATGGATGATTTTTATGTATTCGAGTGAAATGAAGGTAATCGACACACCAGTCGCGCCCTGCGACGATCAACCCGAGTTTGCATAACGGTTCCTCGATTTCGGTATATTGAGGCTTTGCGTTCGTTTGGATGATTGGAGGGCTCTTCTGATGCATGAATTTCATGTATTTGAGTGAACCGAAGGTAATCGACACACTAGTCGCGCCCTGACACGATCAACCCGAGTTTGCATAACGCAACCTCGATTTCGGTATATTGAGGCTTTGCGTTCGTTTGGATGATTGGAGGGCTCTTCTGATGCATGAATTTCATGTATTTGAGTGAACCGAAGATAATCGACACACCAGTCGCGCCCTGACACGATCAACCCGAGTTTCCACAACGGTTCCTCGATTTCGGTATATTGAGGCTTTGCGTTCGTTTGGATGATTGGAGGGCTCTTCTGATGCATGAATTTCATGTATTTGAGTGAACCGAAGATAATCGACACACCAGTCGCGCCCTGACACGATCAACCCGAGTTTCCACAACGGTTCCTCGATTTCGGTATATTGAGGCTTTGCGTTCGTTTGGATGATTGGAGGGCTCTTCTGATGCATGAATTTCATGTATTTGAGTGAACCGAAGATAATCGACACACCAGTCGCGCCCTGAGACGATCAACCCGAGTTTACACAACGGTTCCTCTATTTCGGTATATTGAGGCTTTGCGTTAGGTTGGATGATTGGAGGGCTCTTCTGATCCATGAATTTCATGTATTTGAGTGAAACGAAGTCAAACGACACACTAGTCGCGCCCTGAGACGATCAACCCGAGTTTACACAACAATTCCTTGATTTCGGTATATTGAGGCTTTGCGTTCGTTTGGATGATTGGAGTGCTCTTCTGATGCATGAATTTCATGTATTTGAATGAAATGAAGGTAACCGACACACAAGTCGCGCCCTGACACGATCAACCCGAGTTTGCACAACGGTTCCCCGATTTCGGTATATTGAGGCTTTGCGTTCGTTTGGATGATTGGAGTGCTCTTCTGATGCATGAATTTCATGTATTTGAATGAAATGAAGGTAATCGACACACAAGTCGCGCGCTGACACGATCAACCCGAGTTTGCACAACGGTTCCCCGATTTCGGTATATTGAGGCTTTGCGTTCGTTTCGATGATTGGAGGGCGAGTCTGATGCATGAATTTCGTGTATTTGAATAAAATAAAGGTTATCGACACACCAGTCGCGCCCTGACACGATCAACCCGAGTTTGCACGACGGTTCCTCGATTTCGGTATATTGAGGCTTTGCGTTCGTTTGGATGATTGGAGCGCTCTTCTGATGCATGAATTACATGTATTTGAATAAAATTCAGGATATCTACACACAAGTCGCGACCTGGCACGATCAACCCGAGTTTCCACAACGGTTTCTCGATTTCGGTAGATCGAGGCTTTGCGTTCGTTTGGATGATTGGAGGTCGCTTCAGATGCATGATTTTCATGTATTCGAGTGAAATGGAGGTAATCGACAAACAATACACGCACTGAAACTTTTGCCGCGAGTTTGCACAACGATTTCTGGATTTCGGTATATCGAGTCCTTTGCGTTCGTTTCGGTATTTGCAGGCCACTTCTGATGGATGATTTTTATGTATTCGAGTGGAATGAAGGTAATGGATACACCAGTTGCGCCCTGAGACGATCAACCCGAGTTTACACAATGGTTCCTCGATTTCGGTATATTGAGGCTTTGCGTTCGTTTGGATGATTGGAGGGCTCTTCTGATGCATGAATTTCATGTATTTGAGTGAACCGAAGGTAATCGACACACTAGTCGCGCCCTGACACGATCAACCCGAGTTTGCATAACGGTTCCTCGATTTCGGTATATTGAGGCTTTGCGTTCGTTTGGATGATTGGAGGGCTCTTCTGATGCATGAATTTCATGTATTTGAATAAAATGCAGGATACCGACACACAAGTCGCGAACTGGCACGATCAACCCGAGTTTCCACAACGGTTTCTCGATTTCGGTATATTGAGGCTTTGCGTTCGTTTGGATGATTGGAGGGCTCTTCTGATGCATGAATTTCATGAATTTGAATGAAATGAAGGTTATCGACACACCAGTCGCGCCCTGACACGATCAACCCGAGTTTCCACAACGGTTCCTCGATTTCGGTATATTGAGGCTTTGCGTTCGTTTGGGTATTTGCAGGCCACTTCTGATGGATGATTTTTATGTATTCGAGTGAAATGAAGGTAATCGACACACCAGTCGCGCCCTGAGACGATCAACCCGAGTTTGCATAACGGTTCCTCGATTTCGGTATATTGAGGCTTTGCGTTCGTTTGGATGATTGGAGGGCTCTTCTGATGCATGAATTTCATGTATTTGAATAAAATGCAGGATACCGACACACAAGTCGCGACCTGGCACGATCAACCCGAGTTTCCACAACGGTTTCTCGATTTCGGTATATTGAGGCTTTGCGTTCGTTTGGATGATTGGAGGGCTCTTCTGATGCATGAATTTCATGAATTTGAATGAAATGAAGGTTATCGACACACCAGTCGCGCCCTGACACGATCAACCCGAGTTTCCACAACGGTTCCGCGATTTCGGTATATTGAGGCTTTGCGTTCGTTTGGATGATTGGAGGGCTCTTCTGATGCATGAATTTCATGTATTTGAGTGAACCGAAGGTAATCGACACACTAGTCGCGCCCTGACACGATCAACCCGAGTTTGCATAACGGTTCCTCTATTTCGGTATATTGAGGCTTTGCGTTCGTTTTGATGATTGGCGGTCGCTTCAGATGCATGAATTTCATGTATTTGAATGGAATGGATGTAATCGACAAACAATACACGCACTGAAACTTTCGCCGCGAGTTTGTACAACGATTTCTGGATTTCGGTATATCAAGGCCTTTGCGTTCGTTTGGGTATTTGCAGGCCACTTCTGATGGATGATTTTTATGTATTCGAGTGAAATGAAGGTAATCGACACACCAGTCGCGCCCTGCGACGATCAACCCGAGTTTGCATAACGGTTCCTCGATTTCGGTATATTGAGGCTTTGCGTTCGTTTGGATGATTGGAGGGCTCTTCTGATGCATGAATTTCATGTATTTGAGTGAACCGAAGGTAATCGACACACTAGTCGCGCCCTGACACGATCAACCCGAGTTTGCATAACGCAACCTCGATTTCGGTATATTGAGGCTTTGCGTTCGTTTGGATGATTGGAGGGCTCTTCTGATGCATGAATTTCATGTATTTGAGTGAACCGAAGATAATCGACACACCAGTCGCGCCCTGACACGATCAACCCGAGTTTCCACAACGGTTCCTCGATTTCGGTATATTGAGGCTTTGCGTTCGTTTGGATGATTGGAGGGCTCTTCTGATGCATGAATTTCATGTATTTGAGTGAACCGAAGATAATCGACACACCAGTCGCGCCCTGAGACGATCAACCCGAGTTTACACAACGGTTCCTCTATTTCGGTATATTGAGGCTTTGCGTTAGGTTGGATGATTGGAGGGCTCTTCTGATCCATGAATTTCATGTATTTGAGTGAAACGAAGTCAAACGACACACTAGTCGCGCCCTGAGACGATCAACCCGAGTTTACACAACAATTCCTTGATTTCGGTATATTGAGGCTTTGCGTTCGTTTGGATGATTGAAGTGCTCTTCTGATGCATGAATTTCATGTATTTGAATGAAATGAAGGTAACCGACACACAAGTCGCGCCCTGACACGATCAACCCGAGTTTGCACAACGGTTCCCCGATTTCGGTATATTGAGGCTTTGCGTTCGTTTGGATGATTGGAGTGCTCTTCTGATGCATGAATTTCATGTATTTGAATGAAATGAAGGTAATCGACACACAAGTCGCGCGCTGACACGATCAACCCGAGTTTGCACAACGGTTCCCCGATTTCGGTATATTGAGGCTTTGCGTTCGTTTCGATGATTGGAGGGCGAGTCTGATGCATGAATTTCGTGTATTTGAATAAAATAAAGGTTATCGACACACCAGTCGCGCCCTGACACGATCAACCCGAGTTTGCACGACGGTTCCTCGATTTCGGTATATTGAGGCTTTGCGTTCGTTTGGATGATTGGAGCGCTCTTCTGATGCATGAATTACATGTATTTGAATAAAATTCAGGATATCTACACACAAGTCGCGACCTGGCACGATCAACCCGAGTTTCCACAACGGTTTCTCGATTTCGGTAGATCGAGGCTTTGCGTTCGTTTGGATGATTGGAGGTCGCTTCAGATGCATGATTTTCATGTATTCGAGTGAAATGGAGGTAATCGACAAACAATACACGCACTGAAACTTTTGCCGCGAGTTTGCACAACGATTTCTGGATTTCGGTATATCGAGTCCTTTGCGTTCGTTTCGGTATTTGCAGGCCACTTCTGATGGATGATTTTTATGTATTCGAGTGGAATGAAGGTAATGGATACACCAGTTGCGCCCTGAGACGATCAACCCGAGTTTACACAATGGTTCCTCGATTTCGGTATATTGAGGCTTTGCGTTCGTTTGGATGATTGGAGGGCTCTTCTGATGCATGAATTTCATGTATTTGAGTGAACCGAAGGTAATCGACACACTAGTCGCGCCCTGACACGATCAACCCGAGTTTGCATAACGGTTCCTCGATTTCGGTATATTGAGGCTTTGCGTTCGTTTGGATGATTGGAGGGCTCTTCTGATGCATGAATTTCATGTATTTGAATAAAATGCAGGATACCGACACACAAGTCGCGAACTGGCACGATCAACCCGAGTTTCCACAACGGTTTCTCGATTTCGGTATATTGAGGCTTTGCGTTCGTTTGGATGATTGGAGGGCTCTTCTGATGCATGAATTTCATGAATTTGAATGAAATGAAGGTTATCGACACACCAGTCGCGCCCTGACACGATCAACCCGAGTTTCCACAACGGTTCCTCGATTTCGGTATATTGAGGCTTTGCGTTCGTTTGGGTATTTGCAGGCCACTTCTGATGGATGATTTTTATGTATTCGAGTGAAATGAAGGTAATCGACACACCAGTCGCGCCCTGAGACGATCAACCCGAGTTTGCATAACGGTTCCTCGATTTCGGTATATTGAGGCTTTGCGTTCGTTTGGATGATTGGAGGGCTCTTCTGATGCATGAATTTCATGTATTTGAATAAAATGCAGGATACCGACACACAAGTCGCGACCTGGCACGATCAACCCGAGTTTCCACAACGGTTTCTCGATTTCGGTATATTGAGGCTTTGCGTTCGTTTGGATGATTGGAGGGCTCTTCTGATGCATGAATTTCATGTATTTGAATGAAATGAACGTAATCGACACACAAGTCGCGCCCTGACACGATCAACCCGAGTTTGCACAACGGTTCCCCGATTTCGGTATATTGAGGCTTTGCGTTCGTTTGGATGATTGGAGGGCGCTTCTGATGCATGAATTTCATGTATTTGAGTGAACCGAAGGTAATCGACACACTAGTCGCGCCCTGACACGATCAACCCGAGTTTGCATAACGGTTCCTCGATTTCGATGTATTGAGGCTTTGCGTTCGTTTGGATGATTGGAGGGCTCTTCTGATGCATGAATTTCATGTATTTGAGAGAACCGAAGGTAATCGACACACTAGTCGCGCCCTGACACGATCAACCCGAGTTTGCATAACGGAACCTCGATTTCGGTATATTGCGGCTTCGCGTTCGTTTGGATGATTGGAGGGGGCTCTTCTGATGCATGAATTTCATGTATTTGAGTGAACCGAAGATAATCGACACACCAGTCGCGCCCTGACACGATCAATCCGAGTTTCCACAACGGTTCCTCGATTTCGGTTTATTGAGGCTTTGCGTTCGTTTGGATGATTGGAGGGCTCTTCTGATGCATGAATTTCATGTATTTGAGTGAACCGAAGATAATCGACACACTAGTCGCGCCCTGACACGATCAACCCGAGTTTGCATAACGGTTCCTCGATTTCGGTATATTGGGGCTTTGCGTTCGTTTGGATGATTGGAGGGCTCTTCTGATGCATGAATTTCATGAATTTGAATGAAATGCAGGATATCGACACACAAGTCGCGACCTGGCACGATCAACCCGAGTTTCCACAACGGTTTCTCGATTTCGGTAGATCGAGGCTTTGCGTTCGTTTGGATGATTGGAGGGCTCTTCTGATGTATGAATTTTATGTACTTGAATAAAATGCAGGATATCGACACACAAGTCGCGACCTGGCACGATCAACCCGAGTTTCCACAACGGTTTCTCGATTTCGGTAGATCGAGGCTTTGCGTTCGTTTGGATGATTGGAGGTCGCTTCAGATGCATGATTTTCATGTATTCGAGTGAAATGGAGTTAATCGACAAACAATACACGCACTGAAACTTTCGCCGCGAGTTTGCACAACGATTTCTGGATTTCGGTATATCGAGTCCTTTGCGTTCGTTTCGGTATTTGAAGGCCACTTCTGATGGATTATTTTTATGTATTCGAGTGGAATGAAGGTAATGGATACACCAGTCGCGCCCTGAGACGATCAACCCGAGTTTACACAATGGTTCCTCGATTTTGTTATATTGAGGCTTTGCGTTCGTTTGGATGATTGGAGGGCTCTTCTGATGCATGAATTTCATGTATTTGAGTGAAACGAAGGTAATCGATACACTAGACGCGCCCTGATACGATCAACCCGAGTTTGCACAACGGTTCCTCGATTTCGGTATATTGAGGCTTTGCGTTCGTTTGGATGATTGGAGGGCTCTTCTGATGCATGAATTTCATGTATTTGAGTGAAACGAAGGTAATAGACACACTAGTCGCGCCCTGACACGATCAACCCGAGTTTACACAACGGTTCCTCGATTTCGGTATATTGAGGCTTTGCGTTCGTTTGGATGATTGGAGGGCTCTTCTGATGCATGAATTTTATGTATTTGAGTGAAACGAAGGTAAAAGACACACTAGTCGCGCCCTGACACGATCAACCCGAGTTTGCACAACGGTTCCTCGATTTCGGTATATTGAGGCATTGCGTTCGTTTGGATGATTGGAGTGCTCTTCTGATCCATGAATTTCATGTATTTGAGTGAAACGAAGTCAATCGACACACTAGTCGCGCCCTGAGACGATCAACCCGAGTTTACACAACAATTCCTCGATTTCGGTATATTGAGGCTTTGCGTTCGTTTGGATGATTGGAGTGCTCTTCTGATGCATGAATTTCATGTATTTGAATGAAATGAACGTAATCGACACACAAGTCGCGCCCTGACACTATTAACCCGAGTTTGCACAACGGTTCCCCGATTTCGGTATATTGAGGGTTTGCGTTCGTTTGGATGATTGGAGGGCACTTCTGATGCATGAATTTCATGTATTTGAGTGAACCGAAGGTAATCGACATACTAGTCGCGCTCTGACACGATCAACCCGAGTTTGCATAACGGTTCCTCGATTTCGGTATATTGAGGCTTTGCGTTCGTTTGGATGATTGGAGGGCTCTTCTGATGCATGAATTTCATGTATTTGAGTGAACCGAAGGTAATCGACACACTAGTCGCGCCCTGACACGATCAACCCGAGTTTGCATAACGGAACCTCGATTTCGGTATATTGAGGCTTTGCGTTCGTTTGGATGATTGGAGGGCTCTTCTGATGCATGAATTTCATGTATTTGAGTGAACCGAAGATAATCGACACACCCGTCGCGCCCTGACACGATCAACCCGAGTTTCCACAACGGTTCCTCGATTTCGGTATATTGAGGCTTTGCGTTCGTTTGGATGATTGGAGGGCTCTTCTGATGCATGAATTTCATGTATTTGAGTGAAACGAAGGTAATCGATACACTAGACGCGCCCTGCTACGATCAACCCGAGTTTGCACAACGGTTCCTCGATTTCGGTATATTGAGGCTTTGCGTTCGTTTGGATGATTGGAGGGCGCTTCTGATGCATGAATTTCATGTATTGGAGTGAATAGAAGATAATCGACACACCAGTGCCCTGACACGATCAACCCGAGTTTGCACATCGGTTTCTCGATGTCGGTATATCGAGGCCTTTGCGTTCGTTTGGGTGTTTGCAGGCCACTTGTGGTGCATGAATTTCATGTATTTGAATGAAACGAAGGTAATCGACACACAAGTCGCGCCCAGGAGCATTCGCATCGAGTTTGCACAACGATTTCTCGATTTCAGTGTATCGAGGGTTTGCGTTGGTCTCGATATTTGCAGGTCGCTTCTGATGCATTATTTTTATGTATTCGAGTAAAATAAAGGTAATCGACACACCAGTCGCGTCCTGAGATGATCAACCCGAGTGTACACAACGGTTCCTCGATTTCGGTATATTGAGGCTTTGCGTTCGTTTGGATGATTGGAGGGCTCTTCTGATGCATGAAATTCATGTATTTGAGTGAAACGAAGGTAATCGACACACTAGTCGCGCCCTGACACGATCAACCCGAGTTTGCACAACGGTTCCTCGATTTCGGTATATTGAGGCATTGCGTTCGTTTGGCTGATTGGAGGGCTCTTCTCATGCATGAATTTCATGTATTTGAGTGAACTGAAGGTAATCGATACACTAGTCGCGCCCTGACACGATCAACCCGAGGTTGCATAACGGTTCCTCGATTTCGGTATATTGAGGTTTGCGTTCGTCTGGATGATTGGAGGGCTCTTCTGATGCATGAATTTCATGTAATTGAATAAAATGCAGGATATCGACACACAAGTCGCGACCTGGCACGATCAACCCGAGTTTCCACAACGGTTTCTCGATTTCGTTAGATCGAGGCTTTGCGTTCGTTTGGATGATTGGAGGTCGCTTCAGATGCATGATTTTCATGTATTCGAGTGAAATGGAGGTAATCGGCAAGCAATACACGCACTGAAACTTTCGCCGCGAGTTTGCACAACGATTTCTGGATTTCGGTATATCGGTTCCTTTGCGTTCGTTTCGGTAATTGCAGGCCACTTCTGATGGATGATTTTTATGTATTCGAGTGAAATGAAGGTAATCGATACACCAGTCTCGCCCGGAGACGATCAACCCGAGTTTCCACAACGGTTCCTCGATTTCGGTATATTGAGGCTTTGCGTTCGTTTGGATGATTGGAGGGCTCTTCTCATGCATGAATTTCATGAATTTGTATGAAATGAAGGTTATCGACACAACAGTCGCGCCCTGACACGATCAACCCGAGTTTCCACAACGGTTCCTCGATATCAGTATATTGAGGCTTTGCGTTCGTTTGGATGATTGGAGCGCTCTTCTGATGCATGAATTACATGTATTTGAATAAAATTCAGGATATCTACACACAAGTCGCGACCTGGCACGATCAACCCGAGTTTCCACAACGGTTTCTCGATTTCGGTACATCGAGGCTTTGCGTTCGTTTGGATGATTGGAGGTCGCTTCAGATGCATGATTTTCATGTATTCGAGTGAAATGGAGGTAATCGACAAACAATACACGCACTGAAACTTTCGCCGCGAGTTTGCACAACGATTTCTGGATTTCGGTATATCGAGTCCTTTGCGTTCGTTTCGGTATTTGCAGGCCACTTCTGATGGATTATTTTCATGTATTCGAGTGGAATGAAGGTAATGGATACACCAGTCGCGCCCTGAGACGATCAACCCGAGTTTACACAATGGTTCCTCGATTTCGGTATATTGAGGCTTTGCGTTCGTTTGGATGATCGGAGGGCTCTTCTGATGCATGAATTTCATGTATTTGAGTGAAACGAAGGTAATCGATACACTAGTCGCGCCCTGATACGATCAACCCGAGTTTGCACAACGGTTCCTCGATTTCGGTATATTGAGGCTTTGCGTTCGTTTGGATGATTGGAGGGCGCTTCTGATGCATGAATTTCATGTATTAGAGTGAATAGAAGATAATCGACACACCAGTGCCCTGACACGATCAACCCGAGTTTGCACATCGGTTTCTCGATGTCGGTATATCGAGGCCTTTGCGTTCGTTTGGGTGTCTGCAGGCCACTTGTGGTTCATGAATTTCATGTATTTGAATGAAACGAAGGTAATCGACACACAAGTGGCGCCCAGGAGCACTCGCATCGAGTTTGCACAACGATTTCTCGATTTCAGTGTATCGAGGGTTTGCGTTGGTCTCGATATTTGCAGGTCGCTTCTGATGCATTATTTTTATGTATTCGAGTAAAATAAAGGTAATCAACACACCAGTCGCGTCCTGAGATGATCAACCCGAGTGTACACAACGGTTCCTCGATTTCGGTATATTGAGGCATTGCGTTCGTTTGGATGATTGGAGGGCTCTTCTCATGCATGAATTTCATGTATTTGAGTGAACTGAAGGTAATCGATACACTAGTCGCGCCCTGACACGATCAACCCGAGGTTGCATAACGGTTCCTCGATTTCGGTATATTGAGGTTTGCGTTCGTCTGGATGATTGGAGGGCTCTTCTGATGCATGAATTTCATGTATTTGAATAAAATGCAGGATATCGACACACAAGTCGCGACCTGGCACGATCAACCCGAGTTTCCACAACGGTTTCTCGATTTCGGTAGATCGAGGCTTTGCGTTCGTTTGGATGATTGGAGGTCGCTTCAGATGCATGATTTTCATGTATTCGAGTGAAATGGAGGTAATCGGCAAGCAATACACTCACTGAAACTTTCGCCGCGAGTTTGCACAACGATTTCTGGATTTCGGTATATCGGGTCCTTTGCGTTCGTTTCGGTAATTGCAGGCCACTTCTGATGGATGATTTTTATGTATTCGAGTGAAATGAAGGTAATCGATACACCAGTCGCGCCCTGAGACGATCAACCCGAGTTTCCACAACGGTTCCTCGATTTCGGTATATTGAGGCTTTGCGTTCGTTTGGATGATTGGAGCGCTCTTCTGATGCATGAATTACATGTATTTGAATAAAATGCAGGATATCGACACACAAGTCGCGACCTGGCACGATCAACCCGAGTTTCCACAAAGGTTTCTCGATTTCGGTAGATCGAGGCTTTGCATTCGTTTGGATGATTGGAGGTCGCTTCAGATGCATGATTTTCATGTATTCGAGTGAAATGGAGGTAATCGACAAACAATACACGCACTGAAACTTTCGCCGCGAGTTTGCACAACGATTTCTGGATTTCGGTATATCGATTCCTTTGCGTTCGTTTCGGTATTGGCAGGCCACTTCTGATGGATGATTTTTATGTATTCGAGTGGAATGAAGGTAATCGATACACCAGTCGCGCCCTGAGACGATCAACCCGAGTTTCCACAACGGTTCCTCGATTTCGGTATATTGAGGCTTTGCGTTCGTTTGGATGATTGGAGCGCTCTTCTGATGCATGAATTACATGTATTTGAATAAAATGCAGGATATCGACACACAAGTCGCGACCTGGCACGATCAACCCGAGTTTCCACAAAGGTTTCTCGATTTCGGTAGATCGAGGCTTTGCATTCGTTTGGATGATTGGAGGTCGCTTCAGATGCATGATTTTCATGTATTCGAGTGAAATGGAGGTAATCGACAAACAATACACGCACTGAAACTTTCGCCGCGAGTTTGCACAACGATTTCTGGATTTCGGTATATCGATTCCTTTGCGTTCGTTTCGGTATTGGCAGGCCACTTCTGATGGATGATTTTTATGTATTCGAGTGGAATGAAGGTAACCGATACACCAGTCGCGCCCTGAGACGATCAACCCGAGTTTACACAATGGTTCCTCGATGTCGGTATATTGAGGCTTTGCGTTCGTTTGGATGATTGGAGGGCTCTTCTGATGCATGAATTTTATGTATTTGAGTGAAACGAAGGTAATAGACACACTAGTCGCGCCCTGACACGATCAACCCGAGTTTACACAACGGTTCCTCGATTTCGGTATATTGAGGCTTTGCGTTCGTTTGGATGATTGGAGGGCTCTTCTGATGCATGAATTTTATGTATTTGAGTGAAACGAAGGTAATAGACACACTAGTCGCGCCCTGACACGATCAACCCGAGTTTGCACAACGGTTCCTCGATTTCGGTATATTGAGGCATTGCGTTCGTTTGGATGATTGGAGTGCTCTTCTGATGCATGAATTTCATGTATTTGAATGAAATGAACGTAATCGACACACAAGTCGCGCCCTGACACTATTAACCCGAGTTTGCACAACGGTTCCCCGATTTCGGTATATTGAGGCTTTGCGTTCGTTTGGATGATTGGAGGGCACTTCTGATGCATGAATTTCATGTATTTGAGTGAACCGAAGGTAATCGACATACTAGTCGCGCTCTGACACGATCAACCCGAGTTTGCATAACGGTTCCTCGATTTCGGTATATTGAGGGTTTGCGTTCGTTTGGATGATTGGAGGGCTCTTCTGATGCATGAATTTCATGTATTTGAGTGAACCGAAGGTAATCGACACACTAATCGCGCCCTGGAACAATCGCATCGAGTTTGCACAACGATTTCTCGATTTCGGTATATCGAGGGTTTCCGTTGGTTGTGATGTTTGTAGGTCGCTTCTGATGCATGATTTTTATGTATTCGAGAGAAATGAAGGTAATCGATACACCAGTCGCGCCCTGAGACGATCAACCTGAATTTGCACAAAGGTTCCTCGATTTCGGTATATTGAGGCTTTGCGTTCGTTTGAATGATTGGAGGGCGCTTCTAATGCATGAATTTCATGTATTTGAGTGAACCGAAGGTAATCGACACACTAGTAGCGCACTGACACGATCAACCCGAGTTTGCATAACGGTTCCTCGATTTCGTTATATTGAGGCTTTGCGTACGTTTGGATGATTGGAGGGCTCTTCTGATGCATGAATTTCATGTATTTGAATAAAATGCAGTATATCGACACACAAGTCGCGACCTGGCACGATCAAACCGAGTTTGCATAACGGTTCCTCGATTTCGGTATATTGAGGCTTTGCGTTCGTTTGGATGATTGGAGGGCGCGTCTGATGCATGAATTTCGTGTATTTGAATAAAATAAAGGTTATCGACACACCAGTCGCGCCCTGACACGATCAACCGGAGTTTGCACGACGGTTCCTCGATTTCGGTATATTGAGGCTTTGCGTTCGTTTGGATGATTGGAGGTCGCTTCAGATGCATGATTTTTATGTATTCGAGTGAAATGGAGGTAACCGACAAACCATACACGCACTGAAACTTTCGCCGCGAGTTTGCACATCGGTTTCTCGATGTCGGTATATCGAGGCCTTTGCTTTCATTTGGATGATTGGAGGGCTCTTCTGATCCATGAATTTCATGTATTTGAGTGAAACGAAGTCAATCGACACACTAGTCGCGCCCTGAGACGTTCAACCCGAGTTTACACAACAATTCCTCGATTTCGGTATAATGAGGCTTTGCGTTCGTTTGGATGATTGGAGGGCTCTTCTGATGCATGAAATTTATGTATTTGAGTGAAACGAAGGTAATCGACACACTAGTCGCGCCCTGACACGATCAACCCGAGTTTGCATAACGGTTCCTCGATTTCGGTATATTGAGGCTTTGCGTTCGTTTGGATGATTGGAGGGCTCTTCTGATGCATGAATTTCATGTATTTGAATAAAATGCAGGATACCGACACACAAGTCGCGAACTGGCACGATCAACCCGAGTTTCCACAACGGTTTCTCGATTTCGGTATATTGAGGCTTTGCGTTCGTTTGGATGATTGGAGGGCTCTTCTGATGCATGAATTTCATGAATTTGAATGAAATGAAGGTTATCGACACACCAGTCGCGCCCTGACACGATCAACCCGAGTTTCCACAACGGTTCCTCGATTTCGGTATATTGAGGCTTTGCGTTCGTTTGGGTATTTGCAGGCCACTTCTGATGTATGATTTTTATGTATTCGAGTGAAATGAAGGTAATCGACACACCAGTCGCGCCCTGAGACGATCAACACGAGTTTGCATAACGGTTCCTCGATTTCGGTATATTGAGGCTTTGCGTTCGTTTGGATGATTGGAGGGCTCTTCTGATGCATGAATTTCATGTATTTGAATAAAATGCAGGATACCGACACACAAGTCGCGACCTGGCACGATCAACCCGAGTTTCAACAACGGTTTCTCGATTTCGGTATATTGAGGCTTTGCGTTCGTTTGGATGATTGGAGGGCTCTTCTGATGCATGAATTTCATGAATTTGAATGAAATGAAGGTTATCGACACACCAGTCGCGCCCTGACACGATCAACCCGAGTTTCCACAACGGTTCCTCGATTTCGGTATATTGAGGCTTTGCGTTCGTTTGGATGATTGGAGGGCTCTTCTGATGCATGAATTTCATGTATTTGAGTGAACCGAAGGTAATCGACACACTAGTCGCGCCCTGACACGATCAACCCGAGTTTGCATAACGGTTCCTCTATTTCGGTATATTGAGGCTTTGCGTTCGTTTTGATGATTGGCGGTCGCTTCAGATGCATGAATTTCATGTATTTGAATGGAATGGATGTAATCGACAAACAATACACGCACTGAAACTTTCGCCGCGAGTTTGTACAACGATTTCTGGATTTCGGTATATCGAGGCCTTTGCGTTCGTTTGGGTATTTGCAGGCCACTTCTGATGGATGATTTTTATGTACTCGAGTGAAATGAAGGTAATCGACACACCAGTCGCGCCCTGAGACGATCAACCCGAGTTTGCATAACGGTTCCTCGATTTCGGTATATTGAGGCTTTGCGTTCGTTTGGATGATTGGAGGGCTCTTCTGATGCATGAATTTCATGTATTTGAGTGAACCGAAGGTAATCGACACACTAGTCGCGCCCTGACACGATCAACCCGAGTTTGCATAACGGAACCTCGATTTCGGTATATTGAGGCTTTGCGTTCGTTTGGATGATTGGAGGGCTCTTCTGATGCATGAATTTCATGTATTTGAGTGAACCGAAGATAATCGACACACCAGTCGCGCCCTGACACGATCAACCCGAGTTTCCACAACGGTTCCTCGATTTCGGTATATTGAGGCTTTGCGTTCGTTTCGATGATTGGAGGGCTCTTCTGATGCATGAATTTCATGTATTTGACTGAACCGAAGATAATCGACACACCAGTCGCGCCCTGACACGATCAACCCGAGTTTGCATAACGGTTCCTCGATTTCGGTATATTGAGGCTTTGCGTTCGTTTGGATGATTGGAGGGCTCTTCTGATGCATGAATTTCATGTATTTGAGTGAACCGAAGATAATCGACACACCAGTCGCGCCCTGACACGATCAACCCGAGTTTCCACAACGGTTCCTCGATTTCGGTATATTGAGGCTTTGCGTTCGTTTCGATGATTGGAGGGCTCTTCTGATGCATGAATTTCATGTATTTGAGTGAACCGAAGATAATCGACACACCAGTCGCGCCCTGAGACGATCAACCCGAGTTTACACAACGGTTCCTCTATTTCGGTATATTGAGGCTTTGCGTTAGGTTGGATGATTGGAGGGCTCTTCTGATCCATGAATTTCATGTATTTGAGTGAAACGAAGTCAAACGACACACTAGTCGCGCCCTGAGACGATCAACCCGAGTTTACACAACAATTCCTTGATTTCGGTATATTGAGGCTTTGCGTTCGTTTGGATGATTGGAGTGCTCTTCTGATGCATGAATTTCATGTATTTGAATGAAATGAAGGTAACCGACACACAAGTCGCGCCCTGACACGATCAACCCGAGTTTGCACAACGGTTCCCCGATTTCGGTATATTGAGGCTTTGCGTTCGTTTGGATGATTGGAGTGCTCTTCTGATGCATGAATTTCATGTATTTGAATGAAATGAAGGTAATCGACACACAAGTCGCGCGCTGACACGATCAACCCGAGTTTGCACAACGGTTCCCCGATTTCGGTATATTGAGGCTTTGCGTTCGTTTGGATGATTGGAGGGCGAGTCTGATGCATGAATTTCGTGTATTTGAATAAAATAAAGGTTATCGACACACCAGTCGCGCCCTGACACGATCAACCCGAGTTTGCACGACGGTTCCTCGATTTCGGTATATTGAGGCTTTGCGTTCGTTTGGATGATTGGAGCGCTCTTCTGATGCATGAATTACATGTATTTGAATAAAATTCAGGATATCTACACACAAGTCGCGACCTGGCACGATCAACCCGAGTTTCCACAACGGTTTCTCGATTTCGGTATATCGAGGCTTTGCGTTCGTTTGGATGATTGGAGGTCGCTTCAGATGCATGATTTTCATGTATTCGAGTGAAATGGAGGTAATCGACAAACAATACACGCACTGAAACTTTTGCCGCGAGTTTGCACAACGGTTTCTCGATGTCGGTATATCGAGGCCTTTGCTTTCATTTGGATGATTGGAGGGCTCTTCTGATCCATGAATTTCATGTATTTGAGTGAAACGAAGTCAATCGACACACTAGTCGCGCCCTGAGACGATCAACCCGAGTTTACACAACAATTCCTCGATTTCGGTATAATGAGGCTTTGCGTTCGTTTGGATGATTGGAGGGCTCTTCTGATGCATGAAATTTATGTATTTGAGTGAAACGAAGGTAATCGACACACTAGTCGCGCCCTGACACGATCAACCCGAGTTTGCATAACGGTTCCTCTATTTCGGAATATTGAGGCTTTGCGTTCGTTTTGATTATTGGCGGTCGCTTCAGATGCATGAATTTCATGTATTTGAATGGAATGGATGTAATCGACAAACAATACACGCACTGAAACTTTCGCCGCGAGTTTGCACAACGATTTCTGGATTTCGGTATATCGAGTCCTTTGCGTTCGTTTCGGTATTTGCAGGCCACTTCTGATGGATGATTTTTATGTATTCGAGTGGAATGAAGGTAATGGATACACCAGTCGCGCCCTGAGACGATCAACCCGAGTTTACACAATGGTTCCTCGATTTCGGTATACTGAGGCTTTGCGTTCGTTTGGATGATTGGAGGGCTCTTCTGATGCATGAATTTCATGTATTTGAGTGAACCGAAGGTAATCGACACACTAGTCGCGCCCTGACACGATCAACCCGAGTTTGCATAGCGGTTCCTCGATTTCGGTATATTGAGGCTTTGCGTTCGTTTGGATGATTGGAGCGCTCTTCTGATGCATGAATTACATGTATTTGAATAAAATGCAGGATATCGACACACAAGTCGCGACCTGGCACGATCAACCCGAGTTTCCACAAAGGTTTCTCGATTTCGGTAGATCGAGGCTTTGCATTCGTTTGGATGATTGGAGGTCGCTTCAGATGCATGATTTTCATGTATTCGAGTGAAATGGAGGTAATCGACAAACAATACACGCACTGAAACTTTCGCCGCGAGTTTGCACAACGATTTCTGGATTTCGGTATATCGATTCCTTTGCGTTCGTTTCGGTATTGGCAGGCCACTTCTGATGGATGATTTTTATGTATTCGAGTGGAATGAAGGTAACCGATACACCAGTCGCGCCCTGAGACGATCAACCCGAGTTTACACAATGGTTCCTCGATGTCGGTATATTGAGGCTTTGCGTTCGTTTGGATGATTGGAGGGCTCTTCTGATGCATGAATTTTATGTATTTGAGTGAAACGAAGGTAATAGACACACTAGTCGCGCCCTGACACGATCAACCCGAGTTTACACAACGGTTCCTCGATTTCGGTATATTGAGGCTTTGCGTTCGTTTGGATGATTGGAGGGCTCTTCTGATGCATGAATTTTATGTATTTGAGTGAAACGAAGGTAATAGACACACTAGTCGCGCCCTGACACGATCAACCCGAGTTTGCACAACGGTTCCTCGATTTCGGTATATTGAGGCATTGCGTTCGTTTGGATGATTGGAGTGCTCTTCTGATGCATGAATTTCATGTATTTGAATGAAATGAACGTAATCGACACACAAGTCGCGCCCTGACACTATTAACCCGAGTTTGCACAACGGTTCCCCGATTTCGGTATATTGAGGCTTTGCGTTCGTTTGGATGATTGGAGGGCACTTCTGATGCATGAATTTCATGTATTTGAGTGAACCGAAGGTAATCGACATACTAGTCGCGCTCTGACACGATCAACCCGAGTTTGCATAACGGTTCCTCGATTTCGGTATATTGAGGCTTTGCGTTCGTTTGGATGATTGGAGGGCTCTTCTGATGCATGAATTTCATGTATTTGAGTGAACCGAAGGTAATCGACACACTAGTCGCGCTCTGACACGATCAACCCGAGTTTGCATAACGGTTCCTCGATTTCGGTATATTGAGGCTTTGCGTTCGTTTGGATGATTGGAGGGCTCTTCTGATGCATGAATTTCATGTATTTGAGTGAACCGAAGGTAATCGACACACTAATCGCGCCCTGGAACAATCGCATCGAGTTTGCACAACGATTTCTCGATTTCGGTATATCGAGGGTTTCCGTTGGTTGTGATGTTTGTAGGTCGCTTCTGATGCATGATTTTTATGTATTCGAGAGAAATGAAGGTAATCGATACACCAGTCGCGCCCTGAGACGATCAACCTGAATTTGCACAAAGGTTCCTCGATTTCGGTATATTGAGGCTTTGCGTTCGTTTGAATGATTGGAGGGCGCTTCTAATGCATGAATTTCATGTATTTGAGTGAACCGAATGTAATCGACACACTAGTAGCGCACTGACACGATCAACCCGAGTTTGCATAACGGTTCCTCGATTTCGTTATATTGAGGCTTTGCGTACGTTTGGATGATTGGAGGGCTCTTCTGATGCATGAATTTCATGTATTTGAATAAAATGCAGTATATCGACACACAAGTCGCGACCTGGCACGATCAAACCGAGTTTGCATAACGGTTCCTCGATTTCGGTATATTGAGGCTTTGCGTTCGTTTGGATGATTGGAGGGCGCGTCTGATGCATGAATTTCGTGTATTTGAATAAAATAAAGGTTATCGACACACCAGTCGCGCCCTGACACGATCAACCGGAGTTTGCACGACGGTTCCTCGATTTCGGTATATTGAGGCTTTGCGTTCGTTTGGATGATTGGAGGTCGCTTCAGATGCATGATTTTTATGTATTCGAGTGAAATGGAGGTAACCGACAAACCATACACGCACTGAAACTTTCGCCGCGAGTTTGCACATCGGTTTCTCGATGTCGGTATATCGAGGCCTTTGCTTTCATTTGGATGATTGGAGGGCTCTTCTGATCCATGAATTTCATGTATTTGAGTGAAACGAAGTCAATCGACACACTAGTCGCGCCCTGAGACGTTCAACCCGAGTTTACACAACAATTCCTCGATTTCGGTATAATGAGGCTTTGCGTTCGTTTGGATGATTGGAGGGCTCTTCTGATGCATGAAATTTATGTATTTGAGTGAAACGAAGGTAATCGACACACTAGTCGCGCCCTGACACGATCAACCCGAGTTTGCATAACGGTTCCTCTATTTCGGAATATTGAGGCTTTGCGTTCGTTTTGATTATTGGCGGTCGCTTCAGATGCATGAATTTCATGTATTTGAATGGAATGGATGTAATCGACAAACAATACACGCACTGAAACTTTCGCCGCGAGTTTGCACAACGATTTCTGGATATCGGTATATCGAGTCCTTTGCGTTCGTTTCCGTATTTGCAGGCCACTTCTGATGGATGATTTTTATGTATTCGAGTGGAATGAAGGTAATGGATACACCAGTCGCGCCCTGAGACGATCAACCCGAGTTTACACAATGGTTCCTCGATTTCGGTATATTGAGGCTTTGCGTTCGTTTGGATGATTGGAGGGCTCTTCTGATGCATGAATTTCATGTATTTGAGTGAACCGAAGGTAATCGACACACTAGTCGCGCCCTGACACGATCAACCCGAGTTTGCATAACGGTTCCTCGATTTCGGTATATTGAGGCTTTGCGTTCGTTTGGATGATTGGAGGGCTCTTCTGATGCATGAATTTCATGTATTTGAATAAAATGCAGGATACCGACACACAAGTCGCGAACTGGCACGATCAACCCGAGTTTCCACAACGGTTTCTCGATTTCGGTATATTGAGGCTTTGCGTTCGTTTGGATGATTGGAGGGCTCTTCTGATGCATGAATTTCATGAATTTGAATGAAATGAAGGTTATCGACACACCAGTCGCGCCCTGACACGATCAACCCGAGTTTCCACAACGGTTCCTCGATTTCGGTATATTGAGGCTTTGCGTTCGTTTGGGTATTTGCAGGCCACTTCTGATGTATGATTTTTATGTATTCGAGTGAAATGAAGGTAATCGACACACCAGTCGCGCCCTGAGACGATCAACACGAGTTTGCATAACGGTTCCTCGATTTCGGTATATTGAGGCTTTGCGTTCGTTTGGATGATTGGAGGGCTCTTCTGATGCATGAATTTCATGTATTTGAATAAAATGCAGGATACCGACACACAAGTCGCGACCTGGCACGATCAACCCGAGTTTCAACAACGGTTTCTCGATTTCGGTATATTGAGGCTTTGCGTTCGTTTGGATGATTGGAGGGCTCTTCTGATGCATGAATTTCATGAATTTGAATGAAATGAAGGTTATCGACACACCAGTCGCGCCCTGACACGATCAACCCGAGTTTCCACAACGGTTCCTCGATTTCGGTATATTGAGGCTTTGCGTTCGTTTGGATGATTGGAGGGCTCTTCTGATGCATGAATTTCATGTATTTGAGTGAACCGAAGGTAATCGACACACTAGTCGCGCCCTGACACGATCAACCCGAGTTTGCATAACGGTTCCTCTATTTCGGTATATTGAGGCTTTGCGTTCGTTTTGATGATTGGCGGTCGCTTCAGATGCATGAATTTCATGTATTTGAATGGAATGGATGTAATCGACAAACAATACACGCACTGAAACTTTCGCCGCGAGTTTGTACAACGATTTCTGGATTTCGGTATATCGAGGCCTTTGCGTTCGTTTGGGTATTTGCAGGCCACTTCTGATGGATGATTTTTATGTATTCGAGTGAAATGAAGGTAATCGACACACCAGTCGCGCCCTGAGACGATCAACCCGAGTTTGCATAACGGTTCCTCGATTTCGGTATATTGAGGCTTTGCGTTCGTTTGGATGATTGGAGGGCTCTTCTGATGCATGAATTTCATGTATTTGAGTGAACCGAAGGTAATCGACACACTAGTCGCGCCCTGACACGATCAACCCGAGTTTGCATAACGGAACCTCGATTTCGGTATATTGAGGCTTTGCGTTCGTTTGGATGATTGGAGGGCTCTTCTGATGCATGAATTTCATGTATTTGAGTGAACCGAAGATAATCGACACACCAGTCGCGCCCTGACACGATCAACCCGAGTTTCCACAACGGTTCCTCGATTTCGGTATATTGAGGCTTTGCGTTCGTTTCGATGATTGGAGGGCTCTTCTGATGCATGAATTTCATGTATTTGAGTGAACCGAAGATAATCGACACACCAGTCGCGCCCTGACACGATCAACCCGAGTTTGCATAACGGTTCCTCGATTTCGGTATATTGAGGCTTTGCGTTCGTTTGGATGATTGGAGGGCTCTTCTGATGCATGAATTTCATGTATTTGAGTGAACCGAAGATAATCGACACACCAGTCGCGCCCTGACACGATCAACCCGAGTTTCCACAACGGTTCCTCGATTTCGGTATATTGAGGCTTTGCGTTACGTTGGATGATTGGAGGGCTCTTCTGATCCATGAATTTCATGTATTTGAGTGAACCGAAGATAACCGACACACAAGTCGCACCCTGACACGATCAACCCGAGTTTGCACAACGGTTCCCCGATTTCGGTATATTGAGGCTTTGCGTTCGTTTGGATGATTGGAGTGCTCTTCTGATGCATGAATTTCATGTATTTGAATGAAATGAAGGTACTCGACACACAAGTCGCGCCCTGACACGATCAACCCGAGTTTGCACAACGGTTCCCCGATTTCGGTATATTGAGGCTTTGCGTTCGTTTGGATGATTGGAGGGCGAGTCTGATGCATGAATTTCGTGTATTTGAATAAAATAAAGGTTATCGACACACCAGTCGCGCCCTGACACGATCAACCCGAGTTTGCACGACGGTTCCTCGATTTCGGTATATTGAGGCTTTGCGTTCGTTTGGATGATTGGAGCGCTCTTCTGATGCATGAATTACATGTATTTGAATAAAATTCAGGATATCTACACACAAGTCGCGACCTGGCACGATCAACCCGAGTTTCCACAACGGTTTCTCGATTTCGGTAGATCGAGGCTTTTCGTTCGTTTGGATGATTGGAGGTCGCTTCAGATGCATGATTTTCATGTATTCGAGTGAAATGGAGGTAATCGACAAACAATACACGCACTGAAACTTTTGCCGCGAGTTTGCACAACGATTTCTGGATTTCGGAATATCGAGTCCTTTGCGTTCGTTTCGGTATTTGCAGGCCACTTCTGATGGATGATTTTTATGTATTCGAGTGGAATGAAGGTAATGGATACACCAGTCGCGCCCTGAGACGATCAACCCGAGTTTACACAATGGTTCCTCTATTTCGGTATATTGAGGCTTTGCGTTCGTTTGGATGATTGGAGGGCTCTTCTGATGCATGGATTTCATGTATTTGAGTGAACCGAAGGTAATCGACACACTAGTCGCGCCCTGACACGAACAACCCGAGTTTGCATAACGGTTCCTCGATTTCGGTATATTGAGGCTTTGCGTTCGTTTGGATGATTGGAGGGCTCTTCTGATGCATGAATTTCATGTATTTGAATAAAATGCAGGATACCGACACACAAGTCGCGAACTGGCACGATCAACCCGAGTTTCCACAACGGTTTCTCGATTTCGGTATATTGAGGCTTTGCGTTCGTTTGAATGATTGGAGGGCTCTTCTGATGCATGAATTTCATGAATTTGAATGAAATGAAGGTTATCGACACACCAGTCGCGCCCTGACACGATCAACCCGAGTTTCCACAACGGTTCCTCGATTTCGGTATATTGAGGCTTTGCGTTCGTTTGGGTATTTGCAGGCCACTTCTGATGGATGATTTTTATGTATTCGAGTGAAATGAAGGTAATCGACACACCAGTCGCGCCCTGAGACGATCAACCCGAGTTTGCATAACGGTTCCTCGATTTCGGTTTATTGAGGCTTTGCGTTCGTTTGGATGATTGGAGGGCTCTTCTGACGCATGAATTTCATGTATTTGAATAAAATGCAGGATACCGACACACAAGTCGCGACCTGGCACGATCAACCCGAGTTTCCACAACGGTTTCTCGATTTCGGTATATTGAGGCTTTGCGTTCGTTTGGATGATTGGAGGGCTCTTCTGATGCATGAATTTCATGTATTTGAATGAAATGAACGTAATCGACACACAAGTCGCGCCCTGACACGATCAACCCGAGTTTGCACAACGGTTCCCCGATTTCGGTATATTGAGGCTTTGCGTTAATTTGGATGATTGGAGGGCGCTTCTGATGCATGAATTTCATGTATTTGAGTGAACCGAAGGTAATCGACACACTAGTCGCGCCCTGACACGATCAACCCGAGTTTGCATAACGGTTCCTCGATTTCGGTGTATTGAGGCTTTGCGTTCGTTTGGATGATTGGAGGGCTCTTCTGATGCATGAATTTCATGTATTTGAGAGAACCGAAGGTAATCGACACACTAGTCGCGCCCTGACACGATCAACCCGAGTTTGCATAACGGAACCTCGATTTCGGTATATTGAGGCTTTGCGTTCGTTTGGATGATTGGAGGGCTCTTCTCATGCATGAATTTCATGTATTTGAGTGAACCGAAGATAATCGACACACCAGTCGCGCCCTGACACGATCAACCCGAGTTTCCACAACGGTTCCTCGATTTCGGTTTATTGAGGCTTTGCGTTCGTTTGGATGATTGGAGGGCTCTTCTGATGCATGAATTTCATGTATTTGAGTGAACCGAAGATAATCGACACACTAGTCGCGCCCTGACACGATCAACCCGAGTTTGCATAACGGTTCCTCGATTTCGGTATATTGGGGCTTTGCGTTCGTTTGGATGATTGGAGGGCTCTTCTGATGCATGAATTTCATGAATTTGAATGAAATGCAGGATATCGACACACAAGTCGCGACCTGGCACGATCAACCCGAGTTTCCACAACGGTTTCTCGATTTCGGTAGATCGAGGCTTTGCGTTCGTTTGGATGATTGGAGGGCTCTTCTGATGCATGAATTTTATGTACTTGAATAAAATGCAGGATATCGACACACAAGTCGCGACCTGGCACGATCAACCCGAGTTTCCACAACGGTTTCTCGATTTCGGTAGATCGAGGCTTTGCGTTCGTTTGGATGATTGGAGGTCGCTTCAGATGTATGATTTTCATGTATTCGAGTGAAATGGAGTTAATCGACAAACAATACACGCACTGAAACTTTCGCCGCGAGTTTGCACAACGATTTCTGGATTTCGGTATATCGAGTCCTTTGCGTTCGTTTCGGTATTTGAAGGCCACTTCTGATGGATTATTTTTATGTATTCGAGTGGAATGAAGGTAATGGATACACCAGTCGCGCCCTGAGACGATCAACCCGAGTTTACACAATGGTTCCTCGATTTCGGTATATTGAGGCTTTGCGTTCGTTTGGATGATTGGAGGGCTCTTCTGATGCATGAATTTCATGTATTTGAGTGAAACGAAGGTAATCGATACACTAGACGCGCCCTGATACGATCAACCCGAGTTTGCACAACGGTTCCTCGATTTCGGTATATTGAGACTTTGCGTTCGTTTGAATGATTGGAGGGCTCTTCTGATGCATGAATTTCATGTATTTGAGTGAAACGAAGGTAATAGACACACAAGTCGCGCCCTGACACGATCAACCCGAGTTTGCACAACGGTTCCCCGATTTCGGTATATTGAGGCTTTGCGTTCGTTTGGATGATTGGAGGGCGAGTCTGATGCATGAATTTCGTGTATTTGAATAAAATAAAGGTTATCGACACACCAGTCGCGCCCTGACACGATCAACCCGAGTTTGCACGACGGTTCCTCGATTTCGGTATATTGAGGCTTTGCGTTCGTTTGGATGATTGGAGCGCTCTTCTGATGCATGAATTACATGTATTTGAATAAAATTCAGGATATCTACACACAAGTCGCGACCTGGCACGATCAACCCGAGTTTCCACAACGGTTTCTCGATTTCGGTAGATCGAGGCTTTTCGTTCGTTTGGATGATTGGAGGTCGCTTCAGATGCATGATTTTCATGTATTCGAGTGAAATGGAGGTAATCGACAAACAATACACGCACTGAAACTTTTGCCGCGAGTTTGCACAACGATTTCTGGATTTCGGTATATCGAGTCCTTTGCGTTCGTTTCGGTATTTGCAGGCCACTTCTGATGGATGATTTTTATGTATTCGAGTGGAATGAAGGTAATGGATACACCAGTCGCGCCCTGAGACGATCAACCCGAGTTTACACAATGGTTCCTCTATTTCGGTATATTGAGGCTTTGCGTTCGTTTGGATGATTGGAGGGCTCTTCTGATGCATGAATTTCATGTATTTGAATAAAATGCAGGATACCGACACACAAGTCGCGAACTGGCACGATCAACCCGAGTTTCCACAACGGTTTCTCGATTTCGGTATATTGAGGCTTTGCGTTCGTTTGAATGATTGGAGGGCTCTTCTGATGCATGAATTTCATGAATTTGAATGAAATGAAGGTTATCGACACACCAGTCGCGCCCTGACACGATCAACCCGAGTTTCCACAACGGTTCCTCGATTTCGGTATATTGAGGCTTTGCGTTCGTTTGGGTATTTGCAGGCCACTTCTGATGGATGATTTTTATGTATTCGAGTGAAATGAAGGTAATCGACACACCAGTCGCGCCCTGAGACGATCAACCCGAGTTTGCATAACGGTTCCTCGATTTCGGTATATTGAGGCTTTGCGTTCGTTTGGATGATTGGAGGGCTCTTCTGATGCATGAATTTCATGTATTTGAATAAAATGCAGGATACCGACACACAAGTCGCGACCTGGCACGATCAACCCGAGTTTCCACAACGGTTTCTCGATTTCGGTATATTGAGGCTTTGCGTTCGTTTGGATGATTGGAGGGCTCTTCTGATGCATGAATTTCATGTATTTGAATGAAATGAACGTAATCGACACACAAGTCGCGCCCTGACACGATCAACCCGAGTTTGCACAACGGTTCCCCGATTTCGGTATATTGAGGCTTTGCGTTCGTTTGGATGATTGGAGGGCGCTTCTGATGCATGAATTTCATGTATTTGAGTGAACCGAAGGTAATCGACACACTAGTCGCGCCCTGACACGATCAACCCGAGTTTGCATAACGGTTCCTCGATTTCGGTGTATTGAGGCTTTGCGTTCGTTTGGATGATTGGAGGGCTCTTCTGATGCATGAATTTCATGTATTTGAGAGAACCGAAGGTAATCGACACACTAGTCGCGCCCTGACACGATCAACCCGAGTTTGCATAACGGAACCTCGATTTCGGTATATTGAGGCTTTGCGTTCGTTTGGATGATTGGAGGGCTCTTCTGATGCATGAATTTCATGTATTTGAGTGAACCGAAGATAATCGACACACCAGTCGCGCCCTGACACGATCAACCCGAGTTTCCACAACGGTTCCTCGATTTCGGTTTATTGAGGCTTTGCGTTCGTTTGGATGATTGGAGGGCTCTTCTGATGCATGAATTTCATGTATTTGAGTGAACCGAAGATAATCGACACACTAGTCGCGCCCTGACACGATCAACCCGAGTTTGCATAACGGTTCCTCGATTTCGGTATATTGGGGCTTTGCGTTCGTTTGGATGATTGGAGGGCTCTTCTGATGCATGAATTTCATGAATTTGAATGAAATGCAGGATATCGACACACAAGTCGCGACCTGGCACGATCAACCCGAGTTTCCACAACGGTTTCTCGATTTCGGTAGATCGAGGCTTTGCGTTCGTTTGGATGATTGGAGGGCTCTTCTGATGCATGAATTTTATGTACTTGAATAAAATGCAGGATATCGACACACAAGTCGCGACCTGGCACGATCAACCCGAGTTTCCACAACGGTTTCTCGATTTCGGTAGATCGAGGCTTTGCGTTCGTTTGGATGATTGGAGGTCGCTTCAGATGCATGATTTTCATGTATTCGAGTGAAATGGAGTTAATCGACAAACAATACACGCACTGAAACTTTCGCCGCGAGTTTGCACAACGATTTCTGGATTTCGGTATATCGAGTCCTTTGCGTTCGTTTCGGTATTTGAAGGCCACTTCTGATGGATTATTTTTATGTATTCGAGTGGAATGAAGGTAATGGATACACCAGTCGCGCCCTGAGACGATCAACCCGAGTTTACACAATGGTTCCTCGATTTCGGTATATTGAGGCTTTGCGTTCGTTTGGATGATTGGAGGGCTCTTCTGATGCATGAATTTCATGTATTTGAGTGAAACGAAGGTAATCGATACACTAGACGCGCCCTGATACGATCAACCCGAGTTTGCACAACGGTTACTCGATTTCGGTATATTGAGGCTTTGCGTTCGTTTGGATGATTGGAGGGCTCTTCTGATGCATGAATTTCATGTATTTGAGTGAAACGAAGGTAATAGACACACTAGTCGCGCCCTGACACGATCAACCCGAGTTTACACAACGGTTCCTCGATTTCGGTATATTGAGGCTTTGCGTTCGTTTGGTTGATTGGAGGGCTCTTCTGATGCATGAATTTTATGTATTTGAGTGAAACGAAGGTAATAGACACACTAGTCGCGCCCTGACACGATCAACCCGAGTTTGCACAACGGTTCCTCGATTTCGGTATATTGAGGCATTGCGTTCGTCCGGATGATTGGAGTGCTCTTCTGATCCATGAATTTCATGTATTTGAGTGAAACGAAGTCAATCGACACACTAGTCGCGCCCTGAGACGATCAACCCGAGTTTACACAACAATTCCTCGATTTCGGTATATTGAGGCTTTGCGTTCGTTTGGATGATTGGAGTGCTCTTCTGATGCATGAATTTCATGTATTTGAATGAAATGAACGTAATCGACACACAAGTCGCGCCCTGACACTATTAACCCGAGTTTGCACAACGGTTCCCCGATTTCGGTATATTGAGGCTTTGCGTTCGTTTGGATGATTGGAGGGCACTTCTGATGCATGAATTTCATGTATTTGAGTGAACCGAAGGTAATCGACATACTAGTCGCGCTCTGACACGATCAACCCGAGTTTGCATAACGGTTCCTCGATTTCGGTATATTGAGGCTTTGCGTTCGTTTGGATGATTGGAGGGCTCTTCTGATGCATGAATTTCATGTATTTGAGTGAACCGAAGGTAATCGACACACTAGTCGCGCCCTGACACGATCAACCCGAGTTTGCATAACGGAACCTCGATTTCGGTATATTGAGGCTTTGCGTTCGTTTGGATGATTGGAGGGCTCTTCTGATGCATGAATTTCATGTATTTGAGTGAACCGAAGATAATCGACACACCAGTCGCGCCCTGACACGATCAACCCGAGTTTCCACAACGGTTCCTCGATTTCGGTATATTGAGGCTTTGCGTTCGTTTGGATGATTGGAGGGCTCTTCTGATGCATGAATTTCATGTATTTGAGTGAAACGAAGGTAATCGATACACTAGACGCGCCCTGATACGATCAACCCGAGTTTGCACAACGGTTCCTCGATTTCGGTATATTGAGGCTTTGCGTTCGTTTGGATGATTGGAGGGCGCTTCTGATGCATGAATTTCATGTATTAGAGTGAATAGAAGATAATCGACACACCAGTGCCCTGACACGATCAACCCGAGTTTGCACATCGGTTTCTCGATGTCGGTATATCGAGGCCTTTGCGTTCGTTTGGGTGTTTGCAGGCCACTTGTGGTGCATGAATTTCATGTATTTGAATGAAACGAAGGTAATCGACACACAAGTCGCGCCCAGGAGCACTCGCATCGAGTTTGCACAACGATTTCTCGATTTCAGTGTATCGAGGGTTTGCGTTGGTCTCGATATTTGCAGGTCGCTTCTGATGCATTATTTTTATGTATTCGAGTAAAATAAAGGTAATCGACACACCAGTCGCGTCCTGAGATGATCAACCCGAGTGTACACAACGGTTCCTCGATTTCGGTATATTGAGGCTTTGCGTTCGTTTGGATGATTGGAGGGCTCTTCTGATGCATGAAATTCATGTATTTGAGTGAAACGAAGGTAATCGACACACTAGTCGCGCCCTGACACGATCAACCCGAGTTTGCACAACGGTTCCTCGATTTCGGTATATTGAGGCATTGCGTTCGTTTGGCTGATTGGAGGGCTCTTCTCATGCATGAATTTCATGTACTTGAGTGAACTGAAGGTAATCGATACACTAGTCGCGCCCTGACACGATCAACCCGAGGTTGCATAACGGTTCCTCGATTTCGGTATATTGAGGTTTGCGTTCGTCTGGATGATTGGAGGGCTCTTCTGATGCATGAATTTCATGTAATTGAATAAAATGCAGGATATCGACACACAAGTCGCGACCTGGCACGATCAACCCGAGTTTCCACAACGGTTTCTCGATTTCGTTAGATCGAGGCTTTGCGTTCGTTTGGATGATTGGAGGTCGCTTCAGATGCATGATTTTCATGTATTCGAGTGAAATGGAGGTAATCGGCAAGCAATACACGCACTGAAACTTTCGCCGCGAGTTTGCACAACGATTTCTGGATTTCGGTATATCGGTTCCTTTGCGTTCGTTTCGGTAATTGCAGGCCACTTCTGATGGATGATTTTTATGTATTCGAGTGAAATGAAGGTAATCGATACACCAGTCTCGCCCGGAGACGATCAACCCGAGTTTCCACAACGGTTCCTCGATTTCGGTATATTGAGGCTTTGCGTTCGTTTGGATGATTGGAGGGCTCTTCTGATGCATGAATTTCATGAATTTGTATGAAATGAAGGTTATCGACACAACAGTCGCGCTCTGACACGATCAACCCGAGTTTCCACAACGGTTCCTCGATATCAGTATATTGAGGCTTTGCGTTCGTTTGGATGATTGGAGCGCTCTTCTGATGCATGAATTACATGTATTTGAATAAAATTCAGGATATCTACACACAAGTCGCGACCTGGCACGATCAACCCGAGTTTCCACAACGGTTTCTCGATTTCGGTACATCGAGGCTTTGCGTTCGTTTGGATGATTGGAGGTCGCTTCAGATGCATGATTTTCATGTATTCGAGTGAAATGGAGGTAATCGACAAACAATACACGCACTGAAACTTTCGCCGCGAGTTTGCACAACGATTTCTGGATTTCGGTATATCGAGTCTTTTGCGTTCGTTTCGGTATTTGCAGGCCACTTCTGATGGATTATTTTTATGTATTCGAGTGGAATGAAGGTAATGGATACACCAGTCGCGCCCTGAGACGATCAACCCGAGTTTACACAATGGTTCCTCGATTTCGGTATATTGAGGCTTTGCGTTCGTTTGGATGATCGGAGGGCTCTTCTGATGCATGAATTTCATGTATTTGAGTGAAACGAAGGTAATCGATACACTAGTCGCGCCCTGATACGATCAACCCGAGTTTGCACAACGGTTCCTCGATTTCGGTATATTGAGGCTTTGCGTTCGTTTGGATGATTGGAGGGCGCTTCTGATGCATGAATTTCATGTATTAGAGTGAATAGAAGATAATCGACACACCAGTGCCCTGACACGATCAACCCGAGTTTGCACATCGGTTTCTCGATGTCGGTATATCGAGGCCTTTGCGTTCGTTTGGGTGTCTGCAGGCCACTTGTGGTTCATGAATTTCATGTATTTGAATGAAACGAAGGTAATCGACACACAAGTGGCGCCCAGGAGCACTCGCATCGAGTTTGCACAACGATTTCTCGATTTCAGTGTATCGAGGGTTTGCGTTGGTCTCGATATTTGCAGGTCGCTTCTGATGCATTATTTTTATGTATTCGAGTAAAATAAAGGTAATCGACACACCAGTCGCGTCCTGAGATGATCAACCCGAGTGTACAGAACGGTTCCTCGATTTCGGTATATTGAGGCATTGCGTTCGTTTGGATGATTGGAGGGCTCTTCTCATGCATGAATTTCATGTATTTGAGTGAACTGAAGGTAATCGATACACTAGTCGCGCCCTGACACGATCAACCCGAGGTTGCATAACGGTTCCTCGATTTCGGTATATTGAGGTTTGCGTTCGTCTGGATGATTGGAGGGCTCTTCTGATGCATGAATTTCATGTATTTGAATAAAATGCAGGATATCGACACACAAGTCGCGACCTGGCACGATCAACCCGAGTTTCCACAACGGTTTCTCGATTTCGGTAGATCGAGGCTTTGCGTTCGTTTGGATGATTGGAGGTCGCTTCAGATGCATGATTTTCATGTATTCGAGTGAAATGGAGGTAATCGGCAAGCAATACACTCACTGAAACTTTCGCCGCGAGTTTGCACAACGATTTCTGGATTTCGGTATATCGGGTCCTTTGCGTTCGTTTCGGTAATTGCAGGCCACTTCTGATGGATGATTTTTATGTATTCGAGTGAAATGAAGGTAATCGATACACCAGTCGCGCCCTGAGACGATCAACCCGAGTTTCCACAACGGTTCCTCGATTTCGGTATATTGAGGCTTTGCGTTCGTTTGGATGATTGGAGCGCTCTTCTGATGCATGAATTACATGTATTTGAATAAAATGCAGGATATCGACACACAAGTCGCGACCTGGCACGATCAACCCGAGTTTCCACAAAGGTTTCTCGATTTCGGTAGATCGAGGCTTTGCATTCGTTTGGATGATTGGAGGTCGCTTCAGATGCATGATTTTCATGTATTCGAGTGAAATGGAGGTAATCGACAAACAATACACGCACTGAAACTTTCGCCGCGAGTTTGCACAACGATTTCTGGATTTCGGTATATCGATTCCTTTGCGTTCGTTTCGGTATTGGCAGGTCACTTCTGATGGATGATTTTTATGTATTCGAGTGGAATGAAGGTAATCAATACACCAGTCGCGCCCTGAGACGATCAACCCGAGTTTCCACAACGGTTCCTCGATTTCGGTATATTGAGGCTTTGCGTTCGTTTGGATGATTGGAGCGCTCTTCTGATGCATGAATTACATGTATTTGAATAAAATGCAGGATATCGACACACAAGTCGCGACCTGGCACGATCAACCCGAGTTTCCACAAAGGTTTCTCGATTTCGGTAGATCGAGGCTTTGCATTCGTTTGGATGATTGGAGGTCGCTTCAGATGCATGATTTTCATGTATTCGAGTGAAATGGAGGTAATCGACAAACAATACACGCACTGAAACTTTCGCCGCGAGTTTGCACAACGATTTCTGGATTTCGGTATATCGATTCCTTTGCGTTCGTTTCGGTATTGGCAGGCCACTTCTGATGGATGATTTTTATGTATTCGAGTGGAATGAAGGTAACCGATACACCAGTCGCGCCCTGAGACGATCAACCCGAGTTTACACAATGGTTCCTCGATTTCGGTGTATTGAAGCTTTGCGTTCGTTTGGATGATTGGAGAGCTCTTCTGATGCATGAATTTCATGTATTTGAGTGAAACGAAGGTAATAGACACACTAGTCGCGCCCTGACACGATCAACCCGAGTTTGCACAACGGTTCCTCGATTTCGGTATATTGAGGCATTGCGTTCGTTTGGATGATTGGAGGGCTCTTCTGATGCATGAATTTCATGTATTTGAGTGAACCGAAGATAATCGACACACCAGTCGCGCCCTGACACGATCAACCCGAGTTTCCACAACGGTTCCTCGATTTCGGTATATTGAAGCTTTGCGTTCGTTTGGATGATTGGAGGGCTCTTCTGATCCATGAATTTCATGTATTTGAGTGAAACGAAGTCAATCGACACACTAGTCGAGCCCTGAGACGATCAACCCGAGTTTACACAACAATTCCTCGATTTCGGTATATTGAGGCTTTGCGTTCGTTTGGATGATTGGAGTGCTCTTCTGATGCATGAATTTCATGTATTTGAACGAAATGAACGTAATCGACACACAAGTCGCGCCCTGACACTAATAACCCGAGTTTGCACAACGGTTCCCCGATTTCGGTATATTGAGGCTTTGCGTTCGTTTGGATGATTGGAGGGCACTTCTGATGCATGAATTTCATGTATTTGACTGAACCGAAGGTAATCGACATACTAGTCGCGCTCTGACACGATCAACCCGAGTTTGCATAACGGTTCCTCGATTTCGGTATATTGAGGCTTTGCGTTCGTTTGGATGATTGGAGGGCTCTTCTGATGCATGAATTTCATGTATTTGAGTGAACCGAAGGTAATCGACACACTAGTCGCGCCCTGACACGATCAACCCGAGTTTGCATAACGGAACCTCGATTTCGGTATATTGAGGCTTTGCGTTCGTTTGGATGATTGGAGGGCTCTACTGATGCATGAATTTCATGTATTTGAGTGAACCGAAGATAATCTACACACCAGTCGCGCCCTGACACGATCAACCCGAGTTTCCACAACGGTTCCTCGATTTCGGTATATTGAGGCTTTGCGTTCGTTTGGATGATTGGAGGGCTCTTCTGATGCATGAATTTCATGTATTTGAGTGAACCGAAGATAATCGACACACTAGTCGCGCCCTGACACGATCAACCCGAGTTTGCATAACGGTTCCTCGATTTCGGTATATTGAGGCTTTGCGTTCGTTTGGTTGATTGGAGGGCTCTTCTGATGCATGAATTTCATGTATTTGAGTGAACCGAAGGTAATCGACACACTAGTCGCGCCCTGACACGATCAACCCGAGTTTGCATAACGGAACCTCGATTTCGGTATATTGAGGCTTTGCGTTCGTTTGGATGATTGGAGGGCTCTTCTGATGCATGAATTTCATGTATTAGAGTGAATAGAAGATAATCGACACACCAGTGCCCTGACACGATCAACCCGAGTTTGCACATCGGTTTCTCGATGTTGGTATATCGAGGCCTTTGCTTTCGTTTGGGTGTTTGCAGGCCACTTGTGGTTGATGAATTTCATGTATTTGAATGAAACGAAGGTAATCGACACACAAGTCGCGCCCAGGAGCACTCGCATCGAGTTTGCACAACGATTTCTCGATTTCAGTGTATCGAGGGTTTGCGTTGGTTTCGATATTTGCTGGTCGCTTCTGATGCATGAATTTCATGTATTTGAATGAAATGAACGTAATCGACACACAAGTGGCGCCCTGAGACGATCAACCCGAGTTTGCACAACGGTTCCCCGATTTCGGTATATTGAGGCTTTGCGTTCGTTTGGATGATTGGAGGGCGCTTCTGATGCATGAATTTCATGTATTTGAGCGAACCGAAGGTAATCGACACACTAGTCGCGCCCTGACACGATCAACCCGAGTTTGCATAACGGTTCCTCGATTTCGGTATATTGAGGCTTTGCGTTCGTTTGGATGATTGGAGGGCTCTTCTGATGCATGAATTTCATGTATTTGAGTGAACCGAAGGTAATCGACACACTAGTCGCGCCCTGACACGATCAACCCGAGTTTGCATAACGGAACCTCGATTTCGGTATATTGAGGCTTTGCGTTCGTTTGGATGATTGGAGGGCTCTTCTGATGCATGAATTTCATGTATTTGAGTGAACCGAAGATAATCGACACACCAGTCGCGCCCTGACACGATCAACCCGAGTTTCTACAACGGATCCTCGATTTCGGTATATTGAGGCTTTGCGTTCGTTTGGATGATTGGAGGGCTCTTCTGATGCATGAATTTCATGTATTTGAGTGAACCGAAGATAATCGACACACTAGTCGCGCCCTGACACGATCAACCCGAGTTTGCATAACGGTTCCTCGATTTCGGTATATTGAGGCTTTGCGTTCGTTTGGATGATTGGAGGGCTCTTCTGATGCATGAATTTCATGTACTTGAATAAAGTGCAGGATATCGACACACAAGTCGCGACCTGGCACGATCAACCAGAGTTTCCACAACGGTCTCTCGATTTCGGTAGATCGAGGCTTTGCGTTCGTTTGGATGATTGGAGGTCGCTTCAGATGCATGATTTTCATGTATTCGAGTGAAATGGAGGTAATCGGCAAGCAATACACGCACTGAAACTTTCGCCGCGAGTTTGCACAACGATTTCTGGATTTCGGTATATCGGGTCCCTTGCGTTCGTTTCGGTAATTGCAGGCCACTTCTGATGGATGATTTTTATGTATTCGAGTGAAATGAAGGTAATCGATACACCAGTCGCGCCCTGAGACGATCAACCCGAGTTTCCACTACGGTTGCTCGATTTCGGTATATTGAGGCTTTGCGTTCGTTTGGATGATTGGAGGGCTGTTCTGATGCATGAATTTCATGAATTTGAATGAAATGAAGGTTATCGACACAACAGTCGCGCCCTGACACGATCAACCCGAGTTTCGACAACGGTTCCTCGATATCGGTATATTGAGGCTTTGCGTTCGTTTGGATGATTGGAGCGCTCTTCTGATGCATGAATTACATGTATTTGAATAAAATTCAGGATATCTACACACAAGTCGCGACCTGGCACGATCAACCAGAGTTTCCACAACGGTCTCTCGATTTCGGTAGATCGAGGCTTTGCGTTCGTTTGGATGATTGGAGGTCGCTTCAGATGCATGATTTTCATGTATTCGAGTGAAATGGAGGTAATCGGGAAGCAATACACGCACTGAAACTTTCGCCGCGAGTTTGCACAACGATTTCTGGATTTCGGTATATCGGGTCCTTTGCGTTCGTTTCGGTAATTGCAGGCCACTTCTGATGGATGATTTTTATGTATTCGAGTGAAATGAAGGTAATCGATACACCAGTCGCGCCCTGAGACGATCAACCCGAGTTTCCACTACGGTTCCTCGATTTCGGTATATTGAGGCTTTGCGTTCGTTTGGATGATTGGAGGGCTCTTCTGATGCATGAATTTCATGAATTTGAATGAAATGAAGGTTATCGACACAACAGTCGCGCCCTGACACGATCAACCCGAGTTTCGACAACGGTTCCTCGATATCGGTATATTGAGGCTTTGCGTTCGTTTGGATGATTGGAGCGCTCTTCTGATGCATGAATTACATGTATTTGAATAAAATTCAGGATATCTACACACAAGTCGCGACCTGGCACGATCAACCCGAGTTTCCACAACGGTTTCTCGATTTCGGTAGATCGAGGCTTTGCGTTCGTTTGGATAATTGGAGGTCGCTTCAGATGCATGATTTTCATGTATTCGAGTGAAATGGAGGTAATCGACAAACAATACACGCACTGAAACTTTTGCCGCGAGTTTGCACAACGATTTCTGGATTTCGGTATATCGAGTCCTTTGCGTTCGTTTCGGTATTTGCAGGCCACTTCTGATGGATGATTTTTATGTATTCGAGTGGAATGAAGGTAATGGATACACCAGTCGCGCCCTGAGACGATCAACCCGAGTTTACACAATGGTTCCTCGATTTCGGTATATTGAGGCTTTGCGTTCGTTTGGATGATTGGAGGGCTCTTCTGATGCATGAATTTCATGTATTTGAGTGAACCGAAGGTAATCGACACACTAGTCGCGCCCTGACACGATCAACCCGAGTTTGCATAACGGTTCCTCGATTTCGGTATATTGAGGCTTTGCGTTCGTTTGGATGATTGGAGGGCTCTTCTGATGCATGAATTTCATGTATTTGAATAAAATGCAGGATACCGACACACATGTCGCGAACTGGCACGATCAACCCGAGTTTCCACAACGGTTTCTCGATTTCGGTATATGGAGGCTTTGCGTTCGTTTGGATGATTGGAGGGCTCTTCTGATGCATGAATTTCATGTATTTGAATAAAATGCAGGATACCGACACACAAGTCGCGAACTGGCACGATCAACCCGAGTTTCCATAACGGTTTCTCGATTTCGGTATATTGAGGCTTTGCGTTCGTTTGGATGATTGGAGGGCTCTTCTGATGCATGAATTTCATGAATTTGAATGAAATGAAGGTTATCGACACACCAGTCGCGCCCTGACACGATCAACCCGAGTTTCCACAACGGTTCCTCGATTTCGGTATATTGAGGCTTTGCGTTCGTTTGGGTATTTGCAGGCCACTTCTGATGTATGATTTTTATGTATTCGAGTGAAATGAAGGTAATCGACACACCAGTCGCGCCCTGAGACGATCAACCCGAGTTTGCATAACGGTTCCTCGATTTCGGTATATTGAGGCTTTGCGTTCGTTTGGATGATTGGAGGGCTCTTCTGATGCATGAATTTCATGTATTTGAATAAAATGCAGGATACCGACACACAAGTCGCGACCTGGCACGATCAACCCGAGTTTCCACAACGGTTTCCCGATTTCGGTATATTGAGGCTTTGCGTTCGTTTGGATGATTGGAGGGCTCTTCTGATGCATGAATTTCATGAATTTGAATGAAATGAAGGTTATCGACACACCAGTCGCGCCCTGACACGATCAACCCGAGTTTCCACAACGGTTCCTCGATTTCGGTATATTGAGGCTTTGCGTTCGTTTGGATGATTGGAGGGCTCTTCTGATGCATGAATTTCATGTATTTGAGTGAACCGAAGGTAATCGACACACTAGTCGCGCCCTGACACGATCAACCTGAGTTTGCATAACGGTTCCTCTATTTCGGTATATTGAGGCTTTGCGTTCGTTTTGATGATTGGCGGTCGCTTCAGATGCATGAATTTCATGTATTTGAATGGAATGGATGTAATCGACAAACAATACACGCACTGAAACTTTCGCCGCGAGTTTGTACAACGATTTCTGGATTTCGGTATATCGAGGCCTTTGCGTTCGTTTGGGTATTTGCAGGCCACTTCTGATGGATGATTTTTATGTATTCGAGTGAAATGAAGGTAATCGACACACCAGTCGCGCCCTGAGACGATCAACCCGAGTTTGCATAACGGTTCCTCGATTTCGGTATATTGAGGCTTTGCGTTCGTTTGGATGATTGGAGGGCTCTTCTGATGCATGAATTTCATGTATTTGAGTGAACCGAAGGTAATCGACACACTAGTCGCGCCCTGACACGATCAACCCGAGTTTGCATAACGGAACCTCGATTTCGGTATATTGAGGCTTTGCGTTCGTTTGGATGATTGGAGGGCTCTTCTGATGCATGAATTTCATGTATTTGAGTGAACCGAAGATAATCGACACACCAGTCGCGCCCTGACACGATCAACCCGAGTTTCCACAACGGTTCCTCGATTTCGGTATATTGAGGCTTTGCGTTCGTTTGGATGATTGGAGGGCTCTTCTGATGCATGAATTTCATGTATTTGAGTGAACCGAAGATAATCGACACACTAGTCGCGCCCTGACACGATCAACCCGAGTTTGCATAACGGTTCCTCGATTTCGGTATATTGAGGCTTTGCGTTCGTTTGGATGATTGGAGGGCTCTTCTGATGCATGAATTTCATGTACTTGAATAAAATGCAGGATATCGACACACCAGTCGCGCCCTGAGACGATCAACCCGAGTTTGCATAACGGTTCCTCGATTTCGGTATATTGAGGCTTTGCGTTCGTTTGGATGATTGGAGGGCTCTTCTGATGCATGAATTTCATGTATTTGAATAAAATGCAGGATACCGACACACAAGTCGCGACCTGGCACGATCAACCCGAGTTTCCACAACGGTTTCCCGATTTCGGTATATTGAGGCTTTGCGTTCGTTTGGATGATTGGAGGGCTCTTCTGATGCATGAATTTCATGAATTTGAATGAAATGAAGGTTATCGACACACCAGTCGCGCCCTGACACGATCAACCCGAGTTTCCACAACGGTTCCTCGATTTCGGTATATTGAGGCTTTGCGTTCGTTTGGATGATTGGAGGGCTCTTCTGATGCATGAATTTCATGTATTTGAGTGAACCGAAGGTAATCGACACACTAGTCGCGCCCTGACACGATCAACCCGAGTTTGCATAACGGTTCCTCTATTTCGGTATATTGAGGCTTTGCGTTCGTTTTGATGATTGGCGGTCGCTTCAGATGCATGAATTTCATGTATTTGAATGGAATGGATGTAATCGACAAACAATACACGCACTGAAACTTTCGCCGCGAGTTTGTACAACGATTTCTGGATTTCGGTATATCGAGGCCTTTGCGTTCGTTTGGGTATTTGCAGGCCACTTCTGATGGATGATTTTTATGTATTCGAGTGAAATGAAGGTAATCGACACACCAGTCGCGCCCTGAGACGATCAACCCGAGTTTGCATAACGGTTCCTCGATTTCGGTATATTGAGGCTTTGCGTTCGTTTGGATGATTGGAGGGCTCTTCTGATGCATGAATTTCATGTATTTGAGTGAACCGAAGGTAATCGACACACTAGTCGCGCCCTGACACGATCAACCCGAGTTTGCATAACGGAACCTCGATTTCGGTATATTGAGGCTTTGCGTTCGTTTGGATGATTGGAGGGCTCTTCTGATGCATGAATTTCATGTATTTGAGTGAACCGAAGATAATCGACACACCAGTCGCGCCCTGACACGATCAACCCGAGTTTCCACAACGGTTCCTCGATTTCGGTATATTGAGGCTTTGCGTTCGTTTGGATGATTGGAGGGCTCTTCTGATGCATGAATTTCATGTATTTGAGTGAACCGAAGATAATCGACACACTAGTCGCGCCCTGACACGATCAACCCGAGTTTGCATAACGGTTCCTCGATTTCGGTATATTGAGGCTTTGCGTTCGTTTGGATGATTGGAGGGCTCTTCTGATGCATGAATTTCATGTACTTGAATAAAATGCAGGATATCGACACACCAGTCGCGCCCTGAGACGATCAACCCGAGTTTACACAACGGTTCCTCTATTTCGGTATATTGAGGCTTTGCGTTAGGTTGGATGATTGGAGGGCTCTTCTGATCCATGAATTTCATGTATTTGAGTGAACCGAAGATAACCGACACACAAGTCGCGCCCTGACACGATCAACCCGAGTTTGCACAACGGTTCCCCGATTTCGGTATATTGAGGCTTTGCGTTCGTTTGGATGATTGGAGTGCTCTTCTGATGCATGAATTTCATGTATTTGAATGAAATGAAGGTACTCGACACACAAGTCGCGCCCTGACACGATCAACCCGAGTTTGCACAACGGTTCCCCGATTTCGGTATATTGAGGCTTTGCGTTCGTTTGGATGATTGGAGGGCGAGTCTGATGCATGAATTTCGTGTATTTGAATAAAATAAAGGTTATCGACACACCAGTCGCGCCCTGACACGATCAACCCGAGTTTGCACGACGGTTCCTCGATTTCGGTATATCGAGGCTTTGCGTTCGTTTGGATGATTGGAGCGCTCTTCTGATGCATGAATTACATGTATTTGAATAAAATTCAGGATATCTACACACAAGTCGCGACCTGGCACGATCAACCCGAGTTTCCACAACGGTTTCTCGATTTCGGTAGATCGAGGCTTTTCGTTCGTTTGGATGATTGGAGGTCGCTTCAGATGCATGATTTTCATGTATTCGAGTGAAATGGAGGTAATCGACAAACAATACACGCACTGAAACTTTTGCCGCGAGTTTGCACAACGATTTCTGGATTTCGGTATATCGAGTCCTTTGCGTTCGTTTCGGTATTTGCAGGCCACTTCTGATGGATGATTTTTATGTATTCGAGTGGAATGAAGGTAATGGATACACCAGTCGCGCCCTGAGACGATCAACCCGAGTTTACACAATGGTTCCTCTATTTCGGTATATTGAGGCTTTGCGTTCGTTTGGATGATTGGAGGGCTCTTCTGATGCATGAATTTCATGTATTTGAATAAAATGCAGGATACCGACACACAAGTCGCGAACTGGCACGATCAACCCGAGTTTCCACAACGGTTTCTCGATTTCGGTATATTGAGGCTTTGCGTTCGTTTGAATGATTGGAGGGCTCTTCTGATCCATGAATTTCATGAATTTGAATGAAATGAAGGTTATCGACACACCAGTCGCGCCCTGACACGATCAACCCGAGTTTCCACAACGGTTCCTCGATTTCGGTATATTGAGGCTTTGCGTTCGTTTGGGTATTTGCAGGCCACTTCTGATGGATGATTTTTATGTATTCGAGTGAAATGAAGGTAATCGACACACCAGTCGCGCCCTGAGACGATCAACCCGAGTTTGCATAACGGTTCCTCGATTTCGGTATATTGAGGCTTTGCGTTCGTTTGGATGATTGGAGGGCTCTTCTGATGCATGAATTTCATGTATTTGAATAAAATGCAGGATACCGACACACAAGTCGCGACCTGGCACGATCAACCCGAGTTTCCACAACGGTTTCTCGATTTCGGTATATTGAGGCTTTGCGTTCGTTTGGATGATTGGAGGGCTCTTCTGATGCATGAATTTCATGTATTTGAATGAAATGAACGTAATCGACACACAAGTCGCGCCCTGACACGATCAACCCGAGTTTGCACAACGGTTCCCCGATTTCGGTATATTGAGGCTTTGCGTTAATTTGGATGATTGGAGGGCGCTTCTGATGCATGAATTTCATGTATTTGAGTGAACCGAAGGTAATCGACACACTAGTCGCGCCCTGACACGATCGACCCGAGTTTGCATAACGGTTCCTCGATTTCGGTGTATTGAGGCTTTGCGTTCGTTTGGATGATTGGAGGGCTCTTCTGATGCATGAATTTCATGTATTTGAGAGAACCGAAGGTAATCGACACACTAGTCGCGCCCTGACACGATCAACCCGAGTTTGCATAACGGAACCTCGATTTCGGTATATTGGGGCTTTGCGTTCGTTTGGATGATTGGAGGGCTCTTCTGATGCATGAATTTCATGAATTTGAATGAAATGCAGGATATCGACACACAAGTCGCGACCTGGCACGATCAACCCGAGTTTCCACAACGGTTTCTCGATTTCGGTAGATCGAGGCTTTGCGTTCGTTTGGATGATTGGAGGGCTCTTCTGATGCATGAATTTTATGTACTTGAATAAAATGCAGGATATCGACACACAAGTCGCGACCTGGCACGATCAACCCGAGTTTCCACAACGGTTTCTCGATTTCGGTAGATCGAGGCTTTGCGTTCGTTTGGATGATTGGAGGTCGCTTCAGATGTATGATTTTCATGTATTCGAGTGAAATGGAGTTAATCGACAAACAATACACGCACTGAAACTTTCGCCGCGAGTTTGCACAACGATTTCTGGATTTCGGTATATCGAGTCCTTTGCGTTCGTTTCGGTATTTGAAGGCCACTTCTGATGGATTATTTTTATGTATTCGAGTGGAATGAAGGTAATGGATACACCAGTCGCGCCCTGAGACGATCAACCCGAGTTTACACAATGGTTCCTCGATTTCGGTATATTGAAGCTTTGCGTTCGTTTGGATGATTGGAGGGCTCTTCTGATGCATGAATTTCATGTATTTGAGTGAAACGAAGGTAATCGATACACTAGACGCGCCCTGATACGATCAACCCGAGTTTGCACAACGGTTCCTCGATTTCGGTATATTGAGGCTTTGCGTTCGTTTGGATGATTGGAGGGCTCTTCTGATGCATGAATTTCATGTATTTGAGTGAAACGAAGGTAATAGACACACAAGTCGCGCCCTGACACGATCAACCCGAGTTTGCACAACGGTTCCCCGATTTCGGTATATTGAGGCTTTGCGTTCGTTTGGATGATTGGAGGGCGAGTCTGATGCATGAATTTCGTGTATTTGAATAAAATAAAGGTTATCGACACACCAGTCGCGCCCTGACACGATCAACCCGAGTTTGCACGACGGTTCCTCGATTTCGGTATATTGAGGCTTTGCGTTCGTTTGGATGATTGGAGCGCTCTTCTGATGCATGAATTACATGTATTTGAATAAAATTCAGGATATCTACACACAAGTCGCGACCTGGCACGATCAACCCGAGTTTCCACAACGGTTTCTCGATTTCGGTAGATCGAGGCTTTTCGTTCGTTTGGATGATTGGAGGTCGCTTCAGATGCATGATTTTCATGTATTCGAGTGAAATGGAGGTAATCGACAAACAATACCCGCACTGAAACTTTTGCCGCGAGTTTGCACAACGATTTCTGGATTTCGGTATATCGAGTCCTTTGCGTTCGTTTCGGTATTTGCAGGCCACTTCTGATGGATGATTTTTATGTATTCGAGTGGAATGAAGGTAATGGATACACCAGTCGCGCCCTGAGACGATCAACCCGAGTTTACACAATGGTTCCTCTATTTCGGTATATTGAGGCTTTGCGTTCGTTTGGATGATTGGAGGGCTCTTCTGATGCATGGATTTCATGTATTTGAGTGAACCGAAGGTAATCGACACACTAGTCGCGCCCTGACACGAACAACCCGAGTTTGCATAACGGTTCCTCGATTTCGGTATATTGAGGCTTTGCGTTCGTTTGGATGATTGGAGGGCTCTTCTGATGCATGAATTTCATGTACTTGAATAAAGTGCAGGATATCGACACACAAGTCGCGACCTGGCACGATCAACCAGAGTTTCCACAACGGTCTCTCGATTTCGGTAGATCGAGGCTTTGCGTTCGTTTGGATGATTGGAGGTCGCTTCAGATGCATGATTTTCATGTATTCGAGTGAAATGGAGGTAATCGACAAACAATACACGCACTGAAACTTTCGCCGCGAGTTTGCACAACGATTTCTGGATTTCGGTATATCGATTCCTTTGCGTTCGTTTCGGTATTGGCAGGCCACTTCTGATGGATGATTTTTATGTATTCGAGTGGAATGAAGGTAACCGATACACCAGTCGCGCCCTGAGACGATCAACCCGAGTTTACACAATGGTTCCTCGATTTCGGTATATTGAAGCTTTGCGTTCGTTTGGATGATTGGAGGGCTCTTCTGATGCATGAATTTCATGTATTTGAGTGAAACGAAGGTAATAGACACACTAGTCGCGCCCTGACACGATCAACCCGAGTTTACACAACGGTTCCTCGATTTCGGTATATTGAGGCTTTGCGTTCGTTTGGATGATTGGAGGGCTCTTCTGATGCATGAATTTTATGTATTTGAGTGAAACGAAGGTAATAGACACACTAGTCGCGCCCTGACACGATCAACCCGAGTTTGCACAACGGTTCCTCGATTTCGGTATATTGAGGCATTGCGTTCGTTTGGATGATTGGAGGGCTCTTCTGATGCATGAATTTCATGTATTTGAGTGAACCGAAGATAATCGACACACCAGTCGCGCCCTGACACAATCAACCCGAGTTTCCACAACGGTTCCTCGATTTCGGTATATTGAAGCTTTGCGTTCGTTTGGATGATTGGAGGGCTCTTCTGATCCATGAATTTCATGTATTTGAGTGAAACGAAGTCAATCGACACACTAGTCGCGCCCTGAGACGATCAACCCGAGTTTACACAACAATTCCTCGATTTCGGTATATTGAGGCTTTGCGTTCGTTTGGATGATTGGAGTGCTCTTCTGATGCATGAATTTCATGTATTTGAATGAAATGAACGTAATCGACACACAAGTCGCGCCCTGACACTATTAACCCGAGTTTGCACAACGGTTCCCCGATTTCGGTATATTGAGGCTTTGCGTTCGTTTGGATGATTGGAGGGCACTTCTGATGCATGAATTTCATGTATTTGAGTGAACCGAAGGTAATCGACATACTAGTCGCGCTCTGACACGATCAACCCGAGTTTGCATAACGGTTCCTCGATTTCGGTATATTGAGGCTTTGCGTTCGTTTGGATGATTGGAGGGCTCTTCTGATGCATGAATTTCATGTATTTGAGTGAACCGAAGGTAATCGACACACTAGTCGCGCCCTGACACGATCAACCCGAGTTTGCATAACGGAACCTCGATTTCGGTATATTGAGGCTTTGCGTTCGTTTGGATGATTGGAGGGCTCTACTGATGCATGAATTTCATGTATTTGAGTGAACCGAAGATAATCTACACACCAGTCGCGCCCTGACACGATCAACCCGAGTTTCCACAACGGTTCCTCGATTTCGGTATATTGAGGCTTTGCGTTCGTTTGGATGATTGGAGGGCTCTTCTGATGCATGAATTTCATGTATTTGAGTGAACCGAAGATAATCGACACACTAGTCGCGCCCTGACACGATCAACCCGAGTTTGCATAACGGTTCCTCGATTTCGGTATATTGAGGCTTTGCGTTCGTTTGGTTGATTGGAGGGCTCTTCTGATGCATGAATTTCATGTATTTGAGTGAACCGAAGGTAATCGACACACTAGTCGCGCCCTGACACGATCAACCCGAGTTTGCATAACGGAACCTCGATTTCGGTATATTGAGGCTTTGCGTTCGTTTGGATGATTGGAGGGCTCTTCTGATGCATGAATTTCATGTATTAGAGTGAATAGAAGATAATCGACACACCAGTGCCCTGACACGATCAACCCGAGTTTGCACATCGGTTTCTCGATGTTGGTATATCGAGGCCTTTGCTTTCGTTTGGGTGTTTGCAGGCCACTTGTGGTTGATGAATTTCATGTATTTGAATGAAACGAAGGTAATCGACACACAAGTCGCGCCCAGGAGCACTCGCATCGAGTTTGCACAACGATTTCTCGATTTCAGTGTATCGAGGGTTTGCGTTGGTTTCGATATTTGCTGGTCGCTTCTGATGCATGAATTTCATGTATTTGAATGAAATGAACGTAATCGACACACAAGTGGCGCCCTGAGACGATCAACCCGAGTTTGCACAACGGTTCCCCGATTTCGGTATATTGAGGCTTTGCGTTCGTTTGGATGATTGGAGGGCGCTTCTGATGCATGAATTTCATGTATTTGAGCGAACCGAAGGTAATCGACACACTAGTCGCGCCCTGACACGATCAACCCGAGTTTGCATAACGGTTCCTCGATTTCGGTATATTGAGGCTTTGCGTTCGTTTGGATGATTGGAGGGCTCTTCTGATGCATGAATTTCATGTATTTGAGTGAACCGAAGGTAATCGACACACTAGTCGCGCCCTGACACGATCAACCCGAGTTTGCATAACGGAACCTCGATTTCGGTATATTGAGGCTTTGCGTTCGTTTGGATGATTGGAGGGGTCTTCTGATGCATGAATTTCATGTATTTGAGTGAACCGAAGATAATCGACACACCAGTCGCGCCCTGACACGATCAACCCGAGTTTCTACAACGGATCCTCGATTTCGGTATATTGAGGCTTTGCGTTCGTTTGGATGATTGGAGGGCTCTTCTGATGCATGAATTTCATGTATTTGAGTGAACCGAAGATAATCGACACACTAGTCGCGCCCTGACACGATCAACCCGAGTTTGCATAACGGTTCCTCGATTTCGGTATATTGAGGCTTTGCGTTCGTTTGGATGATTGGAGGGCTCTTCTGATGCATGAATTTCATGTACTTGAATAAAGTGCAGGATATCGACACACAAGTCGCGACCTGGCACGATCAACCAGAGTTTCCACAACGGTCTCTCGATTTCGGTAGATCGAGGCTTTGCGTTCGTTTGGATGATTGGAGGTCGCTTCAGATGCATGATTTTCATGTATTCGAGTGAAATGGAGGTAATCGGCAAGCAATACACGCACTGAAACTTTCGCCGCGAGTTTGCACAACGATTTCTGGATTTCGGTATATCGGGTCCTTTGCGTTCGTTTCGGTAATTGCAGGCCACTTCTGATGGATGATTTTTATGTATTCGAGTGAAATGAAGGTAATCGATACACCAGTCGCGCCCTGAGACGATCAACCCGAGTTTCCACTACGGTTCCTCGATTTCGGTATATTGAGGCTTTGCGTTCGTTTGGATGATTGGAGGGCTCTTCTGATGCATGAATTTCATGAATTTGAATGAAATGAAGGTTATCGACACAACAGTCGCGCCCTGACACGATCAACCCGAGTTTCGACAACGGTTCCTCGATATCGGTATATTGAGGCTTTGCGTTCGTTTGGATGATTGGAGCGCTCTTCTGATGCATGAATTACATGTATTTGAATAAAATTCAGGATATCTACACACAAGTCGCGACCTGGCACGATCAACCAGAGTTTCCACAACGGTCTCTCGATTTCGGTAGATCGAGGCTTTGCGTTCGTTTGGATGATTGGAGGTCGCTTCAGATGCATGATTTTCATGTATTCGAGTGAAATGGAGGTAATCGGCAAGCAATACACGCACTGAAACTTTCGCCGCGAGTTTGCACAACGATTTCTGGATTTCGGTATATCGGGTCCTTTGCGTTCGTTTCGGTAATTGCAGGCCACTTCTGATGGATGATTTTTATGTATTCGAGTGAAATGAAGGTAATCGATACACCAGTCTCGCCCGGAGACGATCAACCCGAGTTTCCACAACGGTTCCTCGATTTCGGTATATTGAGGCTTTGCGTTCGTTTGGATGATTGGAGGGCTCTTCTGATGCATGAATTTCATGAATTTGTATGAAATGAAGGTTATCGACACAACAGTCGCGCCCTGACACGATCAACCCGAGTTTCCACAACGGTTCCTCGATATCAGTATATTGAGGCTTTGCGTTCGTTTGGATGATTGGAGCGCTCTTCTGATGCATGAATTACATGTATTTGAATAAAATTCAGGATATCTACACACAAGTCGCGACCTGGCACGATCAACCCGAGTTTCCACAACGGTTTCTCGATTTCGGTACATCGAGGCTTTGCGTTCGTTTGGATGATTGGAGGTCGCTTCAGATGCATGATTTTCATGTATTCGAGTGAAATGGAGGTAATCGACAAACAATACACGCACTGAAACTTTCGCCGCGAGTTTGCACAACGATTTCTGGATTTCGGTATATCGAGTCCTTTGCGTTCGTTTCGGTATTTGCAGGCCACTTCTGATGGATTATTTTTATGTATTCGAGTGGAATGAAGGTAATGGATACACCAGTCGCGCCCTGACACGATCAACCCGAGTTTGCATAACGGAACCTCGATTTCGGTATATTGAGGCTTTGCGTTCGTTTGGATGATTGGAGGGCTCTTCTGATGCATGAATTTCATGTATTAGAGTGAATAGAAGATAATCGACACACCAGTGCCCTGACACGATCAACCCGAGTTTGCACATCGGTTTCTCGATGTTGGTATATCGAGGCCTTTGCTTTCGTTTGGGTGTTTGCAGGCCACTTGTGGTTGATGAATTTCATGTATTTGAATGAAACGAAGGTAATCGACACACAAGTCGCGCCCAGGAGCACTCGCATCGAGTTTGCACAACGATTTCTCGATTTCAGTGTATCGAGGGTTTGCGTTGGTTTCGATATTTGCTGGTCGCTTCTGATGCATGAATTTCATGTATTTGAATGAAATGAACGTAATCGACACACAAGTGGCGCCCTGAGACGATCAACCCGAGTTTGCACAACGGTTCCCCGATTTCGGTATATTGAGGCTTTGCGTTCGTTTGGATGATTGGAGGGCTCTTCTGATGCATGAAATTCATGTATTTGAGTGAAACGAAGGTAATCGACACACTAGTCGCGCCCTGACACGATCAACCCGAGTTTGCACAACGGTTCCTCGATTTCGGTATATTGAGGCATTGCGTTCGTTTGGCTGATTGGAGGGCTCTTCTCATGCATGAATTTCATGTATTTGAGTGAACTGAAGGTAATCGATACACTAGTCGCGCCCTGACACGATCAACCCGAGGTTGCATAACGGTTCCTCGATTTCGGTATATTGAGGTTTGCGTTCGTCTGGATGATTGGAGGGCTCTTCTGATGCATGAATTTCATGTAATTGAATAAAATGCAGGATATCGACACACAAGTCGCGACCTGGCACGATCAACCCGAGTTTCCACAACGGTTTCTCGATTTCGTTAGATCGAGGCTTTGCGTTCGTTTGGATGATTGGAGGTCGCTTCAGATGCATGATTTTCATGTATTCGAGTGAAATGGAGGTAATCGGCAAGCAATACACGCACTGAAACTTTCGCCGCGAGTTTGCACAACGATTTCTGGATTTCGGTATATCGGTTCCTTTGCGTTCGTTTCGGTAATTGCAGGCCACTTCTGATGGATGATTTTTATGTATTCGAGTGAAATGAAGGTAATCGATACACCAGTCTCGCCCGGAGACGATCAACCCGAGTTTCCACAACGGTTCCTCGATTTCGGTATATTGAGGCTTTGCGTTCGTTTGGATGATTGGAGGGCTCTTCTGATGCATGAATTTCATGAATTTGTATGAAATGAAGGTTATCGACACAACAGTCGCGCCCTGACACGATCAACCCGAGTTTCCACAACGGTTCCTCGATATCAGTATATTGAGGCTTTGCGTTCGTTTGGATGATTGGAGCGCTCTTCTGATGCATGAATTACATGTATTTGAATAAAATTCAGGATATCTACACACAAGTCGCGACCTGGCACGATCAACCCGAGTTTCCACAACGGTTTCTCGATTTCGGTACATCGAGGCTTTGCGTTCGTTTGGATGATTGGAGGTCGCTTCAGATGCATGATTTTCATGTATTCGAGTGAAATGGAGGTAATCGACAAACAATACACGCACTGAAACTTTCGCCGCGAGTTTGCACAACGATTTCTGGATTTCGGTATATCGAGTCCTTTGCGTTCGTTTCGGTATTTGCAGGCCACTTCTGATGGATTATTTTTATGTATTCGAGTGGAATGAAGGTAATGGATACACCAGTCGCGCCCTGAGACGATCAACCCGAGTTTACACAATGGTTCCTCGATTTCGGTATATTGAGGCTTTGCGTTCGTTTGGATGATCGGAGGGTCTTCTGATGCATGAATTTCATGTATTTGAGTGAAACGAAGGTAATCGATACACTAGTCGCGCCCTGATACGATCAACCCGAGTTTGCACAACGGTTCCTCGATTTCGGTATATTGAGGCTTTGCGTTCGTTTGGATGATTGGAGGGCGCTTCTGATGCATGAATTTCATGTATTAGAGTGAATAGAAGATAATCGACACACCAGTGCCCTGACACGATCAACCCGAGTTTGCACATCGGTTTCTCGATGTCGGTATATCGAGGCCTTTGCGTTCGTTTGGGTGTCTGCAGGCCACTTGTGGTTCATGAATTTCATGTATTTGAATGAAACGAAGGTAATCGACACACAAGTGGCGCCCAGGAGCACTCGCATCGAGTTTGCACAACGATTTCTCGATTTCAGTGTATCGAGGGTTTGCGTTGGTCTCGATATTTGCAGGTCGCTTCTGATGCATTATTTTTATGTATTCGAGTAAAATAAAGGTAATCGACACACCAGTCGCGTCCTGAGATGATCAACCCGAGTGTACACAACGGTTCCTCGATTTCGGTATATTGAGGCATTGCGTTCGTTTGGATGATTGGAGGGCTCTTCTCATGCATGAATTTCATGTATTTGAGTGAACTGAAGGTAATCGATACACTAGTCGCGCCCTGACACGATCAACCCGAGGTTGCATAACGGTTCCTCGATTTCGGTATATTGAGGTTTGCGTTCGTCTGGATGATTGGAGGGCTCTTCTGATGCATGAATTTCATGTATTTGAATAAAATGCAGGATATCGACACACAAGTCGCGACCTGGCACGATCAACCCGAGTTTCCACAACGGTTTCTCGATTTCGGTAGATCGAGGCTTTGCGTTCGTTTGGATGATTGGAGGTCGCTTCAGATGCATGATTTTCATGTATTCGAGTGAAATGGAGGTAATCGGCAAGCAATACACTCACTGAAACTTTCGCCGCGAGTTTGCACAACGATTTCTGGATTTCGGTATATCGGGTCCTTTGCGTTCGTTTCGGTAATTGCAGGCCACTTCTGATGGATGATTTTTATGTATTCGAGTGAAACGAAGGTAATAGACACACTAGTCGCGCCCTGACACGATCAACCCGAGTTTACACAACGGTTCCTCGATTTCGGTATATTGAGGCTTTGCGTTCGTTTGGATGATTGGAGGGCTCTTCTGATGCATGAATTTTATGTATTTGAGTGAAACGAAGGTAATAGACACACTAGTCGCGCCCTGACACGATCAACCCGAGTTTGCACAACGGTTCCCCGATTTCGGTATATTGAGGCTTTGCGTTCGTTTGGATGATTGGAGGGCACTTCTGATGCATGAATTTCATGTATTTGAGTGAACCGAAGGTAATCGACATACTAGTCGCGCTCTGACACGATCAACCCGAGTTTGCATAACGGTTCCTCGATTTCGGTATATTGAGGCTTTGCGTTCGTTTGGATGATTGGAGGGCTCTTCTGATGCATGAATTTCATGTATTTGAGTGAACCGAAGGTAATCGACACACTAGTCGCGCCCTGACACGATCAACCCGAGTTTGCATAACGGAACCTCGATTTCGGTATATTGAGGCTTTGCGTTCGTTTGGATGATTGGAGGGCTCTACTGATGCATGAATTTCATGTATTTGAGTGAACCGAAGATAATCTACACACCAGTCGCGCCCTGACACGATCAACCCGAGTTTCCACAACGGTTCCTCGATTTCGGTATATTGAGGCTTTGCGTTCGTTTGGATGATTGGAGGGCTCTTCTGATGCATGAATTTCATGTATTTGAGTGAACCGAAGATAATCGACACACTAGTCGCGCCCTGACACGATCAACCCGAGTTTGCATAACGGTTCCTCGATTTCGGTATATTGAGGCTTTGCGTTCGTTTGGATGATTGGAGGGCTCTTCTGATGCATGAATTTCATGTATTTGAGTGAACCGAAGGTAATCGACACACTAGTCGCGCCCTGACACGATCAACCCGAGTTTGCATAACGGAACCTCGATTTCGGTATATTGAGGCTTTGCGTTCGTTTGGATGATTGGAGGGCTCTACTGATGCATGAATTTCATGTATTTGAGTGAACCGAAGATAATCTACACACCAGTCGCGCCCTGACACGATCAACCCGAGTTTCCACAACGGTTCCTCGATTTCGGTATATTGAGGCTTTGCGTTCGTTTGGATGATTGGAGGGCTCTTCTGATGCATGAATTTCATGTATTTGAGTGAACCGAAGATAATCGACACACTAGTCGCGCCCTGACACGATCAACCCGAGTTTGCATAACGGTTCCTCGATTTCGGTATATTGAGGCTTTGCGTTCGTTTGGTTGATTGGAGGGCTCTTCTGATGCATGAATTTCATGTATTTGAGTGAACCGAAGGTAATCGACACACTAGTCGCGCCCTGACACGATCAACCCGAGTTTGCATAACGGAACCTCGATTTCGGTATATTGAGGCTTTGCGTTCGTTTGGATGATTGGAGGGCTCTTCTGATGCATGAATTTCATGTATTAGAGTGAATAGAAGATAATCGACACACCAGTGCCCTGACACGATCAACCCGAGTTTGCACATCGGTTTCTCGATGTTGGTATATCGAGGCCTTTGCTTTCGTTTGGGTGTTTGCAGGCCACTTGTGGTTGATGAATTTCATGTATTTGAATGAAACGAAGGTAATCGACACACAAGTCGCGCCCAGGAGCACTCGCATCGAGTTTGCACAACGATTTCTCGATTTCAGTGTATCGAGGGTTTGCGTTGGTTTCGATATTTGCTGGTCGCTTCTGATGCATGAATTTCATGTATTTGAATGAAATGAACGTAATCGACACACAAGTGGCGCCCTGAGATGATCAACCCGAGTTTGCACAACGGTTCCCCGATTTCGGTATATTGAGGCTTTGCGTTCGTTTGGATGATTGGAGGGCGCTTCTGATGCATGAATTTCATGTATTTAAGTGAACCGAAGGTAATCGACACACTAGTCGCGCCCTGACACGATCAACCCGAGTTTGCATAACGGTTCCTCGATTTCGGTATATTGAGGCTTTGCGTTCGTTTGGATGATTGGAGGGCTCTTCTGATGCATGAATTTCATGTATTTGAGTGAACCGAAGGTAATCGACACACTAGTCGCGCCCTGACACGATCAACCCGAGTTTGCATAACGGAACCTCGATTTCGGTATATTGAGGCTTTGCGTTCGTTTGGATGATTGGAGGGCTCTTCTGATGCATGAATTTCATGTATTTGAGTGAACCGAAGATAATCGACACACCAGTCGCGCCCTGACACGATCAACCCGAGTTTCTACAACGGATCCTCGATTTCGGTATATTGAGGCTTTGCGTTCGTTTGGATGATTGGAGGGCTCTTCTGATGCATGAATTTCATGTATTTGAGTGAACCGAAGATAATCGACACACTAGTCGCGCCCTGACACGATCAACCCGAGTTTGCATAACGGTTCCTCGATTTCGGTATATTGAGGCTTTGCGTTCGTTTGGATGATTGGAGGGCTCTTCTGATGCATGAATTTCATGTACTTGAATAAAGTGCAGGATATCGACACACAAGTCGCGACCTGGCACGATCAACCAGAGTTTCCACAACGGTCTCTCGATTTCGGTAGATCGAGGCTTTGCGTTCGTTTGGATGATTGGAGGTCGCTTCAGATGCATGATTTTCATGTATTCGAGTGAAATGGAGGTAATCGGCAAGCAATACACGCACTGAAACTTTCGCCGCGAGTTTGCACAACGATTTCTGGATTTCGGTATATCGGGTCCTTTGCGTTCGTTTCGGTAATTGCAGGCCACTTCTGATGGATGATTTTTATGTATTCGAGTGAAATGAAGGTAATCGATACACCAGTCGCGCCCTGAGACGATCAACCCGAGTTTCCACTACGGTTCCTCGATTTCGGTATATTGAGGCTTTGCGTTCGTTTGGATGATTGGAGGGCTCTTCTGATGCATGAATTTCATGAATTTGAATGAAATGAAGGTTATCGACACAACAGTCGCGCCCTGACACGATCAACCCGAGTTTCGACAACGGTTCCTCGATATCGGTATATTGAGGCTTTGCGTTCGTTTGGATGATTGGAGCGCTCTTCTGATGCATGAATTACATGTATTTGAATAAAATTCAGGATATCTACACACAAGTCGCGACCTGGCACGATCAACCAGAGTTTCCACAACGGTCTCTCGATTTCGGTAGATCGAGGCTTTGCGTTCGTTTGGATGATTGGAGGTCGCTTCAGATGCATGATTTTCATGTATTCGAGTGAAATGGAGGTAATCGGCAAGCAATACACGCACTGAAACTTTCGCCGCGTGTTTGCACAACGATTTCTGGATTTCGGTATATCGGGTCCTTTGCGTTCGTTTCGGTAATTGCAGGCCACTTCTGATGGATGATTTTTATGTATTCGAGTGAAATGAAGGTAATCGATACACCAGTCGCGCCCTGAGACGATCAACCCGAGTTTCCACTACGGTTCCTCGATTTCGGTATATTGAGGCTTTGCGTTCGTTTGGATGATTGGAGGGCTCTTCTGATGCATGAATTTCATGAATTTGAATGAAGTGAAGGTTATCGACACAACAGTCGCGCCCTGACACGATCAACCCGAGTTTCGACAACGGTTCCTCGATATCGGTATATTGAGGCTTTGCGTTCGTTTGGATGATTGGAGCGCTCTTCTGATGCATGAATTACATGTATTTGAATAAAATTCAGGATATCTACACACAAGTCGCGACCTGGCACGATCAACCCGAGTTTCCACAACGGTTTCTCGATTTCGGTAGATCGAGGCTTTGCGTTCGTTTGGATAATTGGAGGTCGCTTCAGATGCATGATTTTCATGTATTCGAGTGAAATGGAGGTAATCGACAAACAATACACGCACTGAAACTTTTGCCGCGAGTTTGCACAACGATTTCTGGATTTCGGTATATCGAGTCCTTTGCGTTCGTTTCGGTATTTGCAGGCCACTTCTGATGGATGATTTTTATGTATTCGAGTGGAATGAAGGTAATGGATACACCAGTCGCGCCCTGAGACGATCAACCCGAGTTTACACAATGGTTCCTCGATTTCGGTATATTGAGGCTTTGCGTTCGTTTGGATGATTGGAGGGCTCTTCTGATGCATGAATTTCATGTATTTGAGTGAACCGAAGGTAATCGACACACTAGTCGCGCCCTGACACGATCAACCCGAGTTTGCATAACGGTTCCTCGATTTCGGTATATTGAGGCTTTGCGTTCGTTTGGATGATTGGAGGGCTCTTCTGATGCATGAATTTCATGTATTTGAATAAAATGCAGGATACCGACACACATGTCGCGAACTGGCACGATCAACCCGAGTTTCCACAACGGTTTCTCGATTTCGGTATATGGAGGCTTTGCGTTCGTTTGGATGATTGGAGGGCTCTTCTGATGCATGAATTTCATGAATTTGAATGAAATGAAGGTTATCGACACACCAGTCGCACCCTGACACGATCAACCCGAGTTTCCACAACGGTTCCTCGATTTCGGTATATTGAGGATTTGCGTTCGTTTGGGTATTTGCAGGCCACTTCTGATGGATGATTTTTATGTATTCGAGTGAAATGAAGGTAATCGACACACCAGTCGCGCCCTGAGACGATCAACCCGAGTTTGCATAACGGTTCCTCGATTTCGGTATATTGAGGCTTTGCGTTCGTTCGGATGATTGGAGGGCTCTTCTGATGCATGAATTTCATGTATTTGAATAAAATGCAGGATACCGACACACAAGTCGCGACCTGGCACGATCAACCCGAGTTTCCACAACGGGTTCTCGATTCGGTATATTGAGGCTTTGCGTTCGTTTGGATGATTGGAGGGCTCTTCTGATGCATGAATTTCATGAATTTGAATGAAATGAAGGTTATCGACACACCAGTCGGGCCCTGACACGATCAACCCGAGTTTCCACAACGGTTCCTCGATTTCGGTATATTGAGGCTTTGCGTTCGTTTGGATGATTGGAGGGCTCTTCTGATGCATGAATTTCATGTATTTGAGTGAACCGAAGGTAATCGACACACTAGTCGCGCCCTGACACGATCAACCCGAGTTTGCATAACGGTTCCTCTATTTCGGTATATTGAGGCTTTGCGTTCGTTTTGATGATTGGAGGGCTCTTCTGATGCATGAATTTCATGTATTTGAATAAAATGCAGGATACCGACACACAAGTCGCGACCTGGCACGATCAACCCGAGTTTCCACAACGGGTTCTCGATTCGGTATATTGAGGCTTTGCGTTCGTTTGGATGATTGGAGGGCTCTTCTGATGCATGAATTTCATGAATTTGAATGAAATGAAGGTTATCGACACACCAGTCGGGCCCTGACACGATCAACCCGAGTTTCCACAACGGTTCCTCGATTTCGGTATATTGAGGCTTTGCGTTCGTTTGGATGATTGGAGGGCTCTTCTGATGCATGAATTTCATGTATTTGAGTGAACCGAAGGTAATCGACACACTAGTCGCGCCCTGACACGATCAACCCGAGTTTGCATAACGGTTCCTCTATTTCGGTATATTGAGGCTTTGCGTTCGTTTTGATGATTGGCGGTCGCTTCAGATGCATGAATTTCATGTATTTGAATGGAATGGATGTAATCGACAAACAATACACGCACTGAAACTTTCGCCGCGAGTTTGTACAACGATTTCTGGAGTTCGGTATATCGAGGCCTTTGCGTTCGTTTGGGTATTTGCAGGCCACTTCTGATGGATGATTTTTATGTATTCGAGTGAAATGAAGGTAATCGACACACCAGTCGCGCCCTGAGACGATCAACCCGAGTTTACACAACGGTTCCTCTATTTCGGTATATTGAGGCTTTGCGTTAGGTTGGATGATTGGAGGGCTCTTCTGATCCATGAATTTCATGTATTTGAGTGAAACGAAGTCAATCGACACACTAGTCGCGCCCTGAGACGATCAACCCGAGTTTACACAACAATTCCTCGATTTCGGTATATTGAGGCTTTGCGTTCGTTTGGATGATTGGAGGGCGCTTCTAATGCATGAATTTCATGTATTTGAGTGAACCGAAGGTAATCGACACACTAGTAGCGCACTGACACGATCAACCCGAGTTTGCATAACGGTTCCTCGATTTCGTTATATTGAGGCTTTGCGTACGTTTGGATGATTGGAGGGCTCTTCTGATGCATGAATTTCATGTATTTGAATAAAATGCAGTATATCGACACACAAGTCGCGACCTGGCACGATCAAACCGAGTTTGCATAACGGTTCCTCGATTTCGGTATATTGAGGCTTTGCGTTCGTTTGGATGATTGGAGGGCGCGTCTGATGCATGAATTTCGTGTATTTGAATAAAATAAAGGTTATCGACACACCAGTCGCGCCCTGACACGATCAACCGGAGTTTGCACGACGGTTCCTCGATTTCGGTATATTGAGGCTTTGCGTTCGTTTGGATGATTGGAGGTCGCTTCAGATGCATGATTTTTATGTATTCGAGTGAAATGGAGGTAACCGACAAACCATACACGCACTGAAACTTTCGCCGCGAGTTTGCACATCGGTTTCTCGATGTCGGTATATCGAGGCCTTTGCTTTCATTTGGATGATTGGAGGGCTCTTCTGATCCATGAATTTCATGTATTTGAGTGAAACGAAGTCAATCGACACACTAGTCGCGCCCTGAGACGATCAACCCGAGTTTACACAACAATTCCTCGATTTCGGTATAATGAGGCTTTGCGTTCGTTTGGATGATTGGAGGGCTCTTCTGATGCATGAAATTTATGTATTTGAGTGAAACGAAGGTAATCGACACACTAGTCGCGCCCTGACACGATCAACCCGAGTTTGCATAACGGTTCCTCTATTTCGGAATATTGAGGCTTTGCGTTCGTTTTGATTATTGGCGGTCGCTTCAGATGCATGAATTTCATGTATTTGAATGGAATGGATGTAATCGACAAACAATACACGCACTGAAACTTTCGCCGCGAGTTTGTACAACGATTTCTGGATTTCGGTATATCGAGGCCTTTGCGTTCGTTTGGGTATTTGCAGGCCACTTCTGATGGATGATTTTTATGTATTCGAGTGAAATGAAGGTAATCGACACACCAGTCGCGCCCTGAGACGATCAACCCGAGTTTGCATAACGGTTCCTCGATTTCGGTATATTGAGGCTTTGCGTTCGTTTGGATGATTGGAGGGCTCTTCTGATGCATGAATTTCATGTATTTGAGTGAACCGAAGGTAATCGACACACTAGTCGCGCCCTGACACGATCAACCCGAGTTTGCATAACGGAACCTCGATTTCGGTATATTGAGGCTTTGCGTTCGTTTGGATGATTGGAGGGCTCTTCTGATGCATGAATTTCATGTATTTGAGTGAACCGAAGATAATCGACACACCAGTCGCGCCCTGACACGATCAACCCGAGTTTCCACAACGGTTCCTCGATTTCGGTATATTGAGGCTTTGCGTTCGTTTGGATGATTGGAGGGCTCTTCTGATGCATGAATTTCATGTATTTGAGTGAACCGAAGATAATCGACACACTAGTCGCGCCCTGACACGATCAACCCGAGTTTGCATAACGGTTCCTCGATTTCGGTGTATTGAGGCTTTGCGTTCGTTTGGATGATTGGAGGGCTCTTCTGATGCATGAATTTCATGTACTTGATCATGATCAACCCGAGTTTCCACAACGGTTTCTCGATTTCGGTAGATCGAGGCTTTGCGTTCGTTTGGATGATTGGAGGTCGCTTCAGATGCATGATTTTCATGTATTCGAGTGAAATGGAGGTAATCGACAAACAATACACGCACTGAAACTTTCGCCGCGAGTTTGTACAACGATTTCTGGATTTCGGTATATCGAGGCCTTTGCGTTCGTTTGGGTATTTGCAGGCCACTTCTGATGGATGATTTTTATGTATTCGAGTGAAATGAAGGTAATCGACACACCAGTCGCGCCCTGAGACGATCAACCCGAGTTTACACAACGGTTCCTCTATTTCGGTATATTGAGGCTTTACGTTAGGTTGGATGATTGGAGGGCTCTTCTGATCCATGAATTTCATGTATTTGAGTTAAACGAAGTCAATCGACACACTAGTCGCGCCCTGAGACGATCAACCCGAGTTTACACAACAATTCCTCGATTTCGGTATATTGAGGCTTTGCGTTCGTTTGGATGATTGGAGTGCTCTTCTGATGCATGAATTTCATGTATTTGAATGAAATGAAGGTAATCGACACACAAGTCGCGCCCTGACACGATCAACCCGAGTTTGCACAACGGTTCCCCGATTTCGGTATATTGAGGCTTTGCGTTCGTTTGGATGATTGGAGGGCGAGTCTGATGCATGAATTTCGTGTATTTGAATAAAATAAAGGTTATCGACACACCAGTCGCGCCCTGACACGATCAACCCGAGTTTGCACGACGGTTCCTCGATTTCGGTATATTGAGGCTTTGCGTTCGTTTGGATGATTGGAGTTCGCTTCAGATGCATGATTTTCATGTATTCCAGTGAAATGGAGGTAATCGACAAACCATACACGCACTGAAACTTTCCCCGCGAGTTTGCACAACGATTTCTGGATTTCGGTATATCGAGGCCTTTGCGTTCGTTTCGGTATTTGCAGGCCACTTCTGATGGATGATTTTTATGTATTTGAGTGAAATGAACGTAATCGATACATCAGTCGCGCTCTGAGACTATCAATCCGAGTTTGCACAACGATTTCTGGATTTCGGTATATCGAGGCCTTTGCGTTCGTTTCGGTATTTCCAGGCCACTTCTGATGGATCTATTTCATGTATTTGAGTGAAACGAAGGTAATCGACACACTAATCGCGCCCTGGAACAATCGCATCGAGTTTGCACAACGATTTCTCGATTTCGGTATATCGAGGGTTTCCGTTGGTTGTGATGTTTGTAGGTCGCTTCTGATGCATGATTTTTATGTATTCGAGAGAAATGAAGGTAATCGATACACCAGTCGCGCCCTGAGACGATCAACCTGAATTTGCACAACGGTTCCTCGATTTCGGTATATTGAGGCTTTGCGTTCGTTTGGATGATTGGAGGGCGCTTCTAATGCATGAATTTCATGTATTAGAGTGAATAGAAGATAATCGACACACCAGTGCCCTGACACGATCAACCCGAGTTTGCACATCGGTTTCTCGATGACGGTATATCGAGGCCTTTGCTTTCATTTGGATGATTGGAGGGCTCTTCTGATCCATGAATTTCATGTATTTGAGTGAAACGAAGTCAATCGACACACTAGTCGCGCCCTGAGACGATCAACCCGAGTTTACACAACAATTCCTCGATTTCGGTATAATGAGGCTTTGCGTTCGTTTGGATGATTGGAGTGCTCTTCTGATGCATGAATTTCATGTATTTGAATGAAATGAACGTAATCGACACGCAAGTCGCGCCCTGACACGATCAACCCGAGTTTGCACAACGGTTCCCCGATTTCGGTATATTGAGGCTTTGCGTTCGTTTGGATGATTGGAGGGCGCTTCTGATGCATGAATTTCATGTATTTGAGTGAACCGAAGGTAATCGACACACTAGTCGCGCCCTGACACGATCAACCCGAGTTTGCATAACGGTTCCTCGATTTCGGTATATTGAGGCTTTGCGTTCGTTTGGATGATTGGAGGGCTCTTCTGATGCATGAATTTCATGAATTTGAATGAAATGCAGGATATCGACACACAAGTCGCGACCTGGCACGATCAACCCGAGTTTCCACAACGGTTTCTCGATTTCGGTAGATCGAGGCTTTGCGTTCGTTTGGATGATTGGAGGGCTCTTCTGATGCATGAATTTTATGTACTTGAATAAAATGCAGGATATCGACACACAAGTCGCGACCTGGCACGATCAACCCGAGTTTCCACAACGGTTTCTCGATTTCAGTAGATCGAGGCTTTGCGTTCGTTTGGATGATTGGAGGTCGCTTCAGATGCATGATTTTCATGTATTCGAGTGAAATGGAGGTAATCGGCAAGCAATACACGCACTGAAACTTTCGCCGCGAGTTTGCACAACGATTTATGGATTTCGGTATATCGAGTCCTTTGCGTTCGTTTCGGTATTTGCAGCCACTTCTGATGGATTATTTTTATGTATTCGAGTGGAATGAAGGTAATGGATACACCAGTCGCGCCCTGAGACGATCAACCCGAGTTTACACAATGGTTCCTCGATTTCGGTATATTGAGGCTTTGCGTTCGTTTGGATGATTGGAGGGCTCTTCTGATGCATGAATTTCATGTATTTGAGTGAAACGAAGGTAATCGATACACTAGACGCGCCCTGATACGATCAACCCGAGTTTGCACAACGGTTCCTCGATTTCGGTATATTGAGGCTTTGCGTTCGTTTGGATGATTGGAGGGCGCTTCTGATGCATGAATTTCATGTATTAGAGCGAATAGAAGATAATCGACACACCAGTGCCCTGACACGATCAACCCGAGTTTGCACATCGGTTTCTCGATGTCGGTATATCGAGGCCTTTGCGTTCGTTTGGGTGTTTGCAGGCCACTTGTGGTTCATGAATTTCATGTATTTGAATGAAACGAAGGTAATCGACACACAAGTCGCGCCCAGGACCACTCGCATCGAGTTTGCACAACGATTTCTCGATTTCAGTGTATCGAGGGTTTGCGTTGGTCTCGATATTTGCAGGTCGCTACTGATGCATTATTTTTATGTATTCGAGTAAAATAAAGGTAATCGACACACCACTCGCGTCCTGAGATGATCAACCCGAGTGTACACAACGGTTCCTCGATTTTGGTATATTGAGGCTTTGCATTCGTTTGGATGATTGGAGGGCTCTTCTGATGCCTGAATTTCATGTATTTGAGTGAACCGAAGATAATCGACACACCAGTCGCGCCCTGACACGATCAACCCGAGTTTCCACAACGGTTCCTCGATTTCGGTATATTGAGGCTTTGCGTTCGTTTGGATGATTGGAGGGCTCTTCTGATGCATGAATTTCATGTATTTGAGTGAACCGAAGATAATCGACACACCAGTCGCGCCCTGACACGATCAACCCGAGTTTGCATAACGGTTCCTCGATTTCGGTATATTGAGGCTTTGCGTTCGTTTGGATGATTGGAGGGCTCTTCTGATGCATGAATTTCATGTACTTGAATAAAATGCTGGATATCGACACACAAGTCGCGACCTGGCACGATCAACCCGAGTTTCCACAACGGTTTCTCGATTTCGGTAGATCGAGGCTTTGCGTTCGTTTGGATGATTGGAGGTCGCTTCAGATGCATGATTTTCATGTATTCGAGTGAAATGGAGGTAATCGACAAACAATACACGCACTGAAACTTTTGCCGCGAGTTTGCACAACGATTTCTGGATTTCGGTATATCGAGTCCTTTGCGTTCGTTTCGGTATTTGCAGGCCACTTCTGATGGATGATTTTTATGTATTCGAGTGGAATGAAGGTAATGGATACACCAGTCGCGCCCTGAGACGATCAACCCGAGTTTACACAATGGTTCCTCGATTTCGGTATATTGAGGCTTTGCGTTCGTTTGGATGATTGGAGGGCTCTTCTGATGCATGAATTTCATGTATTTGAGTGAACCGAAGGTAATCGACACACCAGTCGCGCCCTGACACGATCAACCCGAGTTTGCATAACGGTTCCTCGATTTCGGTATATTGAAGCTTTGCGTTCGTTTGGATGATTGGAGGGCTCTTCTGATGCATGAATTTCATGTATTTGAATAAAATGCAGGATACCGACACACAAGTCGCGAACTGGCACGATCAACCCGAGTTTCCACAACGGTTTCTCGATTTCGGTATATTGAGGCTTTGCGTTCGTTTGGATGATTGGAGGGCTCTTCTGATGCATGAATTTCATGAATTTGAATGAAATGAAGGTTATCGACACACCAGTCGCGCCCTGACACGATCAACCCGAGTTTCCACAACGGTTCCTCGATTTCGGTATATTGAGGCTTTGCGTTCGTTTGGGTATTTGCAGGCCACTTCTGATGTATGATTTTTATGTATTCGAGTGAAATGAAGGTAATCGACACACCAGTCGCGCCCTGAGACGATCAACCCGAGTTTGCATAACGGTTCCTCGATTTCGGTATATTGAGGCTTTGCGTTCGTTTAGATGATTGGAGGGCTCTTCTGATGCATGAATTTCATGTATTTGAATAAAATGCAGGATACCGACACACAAGTCGCGACCTGGCACGATCAACCCGAGTTTCCACAACGGTTTCTCGATTTCGGTATATTGAGGCTTTGCGTTCGTTTGGATGATTGGAGGGCTCTTCTGATGCATGAATTTCATGAATTTGAATGAAATGAAGGTTATCGACACACCAGTCGCGCCCTGACACGATCAACCCGAGTTTCCACAACGGTTCCTCGATTTCGGTATATTGAGGCTTTGCGTTCGTTTGGATGATTGGAGGGCTCTTCTGATGCATGAATTTCATGTATTTGAGTGAACCGAAGGTAATCGACACACTAGTCGCGCCCTGACACGATCAACCCGAGTTTGCATAACGGTTCCTCTATTTCGGTATATTGAGGCTTTGCGTTCGTTTTGATGATTGGCGGTCGCTTCAGATGCATGAATTTCATGTATTTGAATGGAATGGATGTAATCGACAAACAATACACGCACTGAAACTTTCGCCGCGAGTTTGTACAACCATTTCTGGATTTCGGTATATCGAGGCCTTTGCGTTCGTTTGGGTATTTGCAGGCCACTTCTGATGGATGATTTTTATGTATTCGAGTGAAATGAAGGTAATCGACACACCAGTCGCGCCCTGAGACGATCAACCCGAGTTTGCATAACGGTTCCTCGATTTCGGTATATTGAGGCTTTGCGTTCGTTTGGATGATTGGAGGGCTCTTCTGATGCATGAATTTCATGTATTTGAGTGAACCGAAGGTAATCGACACACTAGTCGCGCCCTGACACGATCAACCCGAGTTTGCATAACGGAACCTCGATTTCGGTATATTGAGGCTTTGCGTTCGTTTGGATGATTGGAGGGCTCTTCTGATGCATGAATTTCATGTATTTGAGTGAACCGAAGATAATCGACACACCAGTCGCGCCCTGACACGATCAACCCGAGTTTCCACAACGGTTACTCGATTTCGGTATATTGAGGCTTTGCGTTCGTTTGGATGATTGGAGGGCTCTTCTGATGCATGAATTTCATGTATTTGAGTGAACCGAAGATAATCGACACACTAGTCGCGCCCTGACACGATCAACCCGAGTTTGCATAACGGTTCCTCGATTTCGGTATATTGAGGCTTTGCGTTCGTTTGGATGATTGGAGGGCTCTTCTGATGCATGAATTTCATGTACTTGAATAAAATGCAGGATATCGACACACCAGTCGCGCCCTGAGACGATCAACCCGAGTTTACACAACGGTTCCTCTATTTCGGTATATTGAGGCTTTGCGTTAGGTTGGATGATTGGAGGGCTCTTCTGATCCATGAATTTCATGTATTTGAGTGAAACGAAGTCAATCGACACACTAGTCGCGCCCTGAGACGATCAACCCGAGTTTACACAACAATTCCTTGATTTCGGTATATTGAGGCTTTGCGTTCGTTTGGATGATTGGAGTGCTCTTCTGATGCATGAATTTCATGTATTTGAATGAAATGAAGGTAACCGACACACAAGTCGCGCCCTGACACGATCAACCCGAGTTTGCACAACGGTTCCCCGATTTCGGTATATTGAGGCTTTGCGTTCGTTTGGATGATTGGAGTGCTCTTCTGATGCATGAATTTCATGTATTTGAATGAACTGAAGGTAATCGACACACAAGTCGCGCCCTGACACGATCAACCCGAGTTTGCACAACGGTTCCCCGATTTCGGTATATTGAGGCTTTGCGTTCGTTTGGATGATTGGAGGGCGAGTCTGATGCATGAATTTCGTGTATTTGAATAAAATAAAGGTTATCGACACACCAGTCGCGCCCTGACACGATCAACCCGAGTTTGCACGACGGTTCCTCGATTTCGGTATATTGAGGCTTTGCGTTCGTTTGGATGATTGGAGCGCTCTTCTGATGCATGAATTACATGTATTTGAATAAAATTCAGGATATCTACACACAAGTCGCGACCTGGCACGATCAACCCGAGTTTCCACAACGGTTTCTCGATTTCGGTAGATCGAGGCTTTGCGTTCGTTTGGATGATTGGAGGTCGCTTCAGATGCATGATTTTCATGTATTCGAGTGAAATGGAGGTAATCGACAAACAATACACGCACTGAAACTTTTGCCGCGAGTTTGCACAACGATTTCTGGATTTCGGTATATCGGTTCCTTTGCGTTCGTTTCGGTAATTGCAGGCCACTTCTGATGCATGAATTTCATGTATTTGAGTGAACCGAAGGTAATCGACACACTAGTCGCGCCCTGACACGATCAACCCGAGTTTGCATAACGGAACCTCGATTTCGGTATATTGAGGCTTTGCGTTCGTTTGGATGATTGGAGGGCTCTTCTGATGCATGAATTTCATGTATTTGAGTGAACCGAAGATAATCGACACACCAGTCGCGCCCTGACACGATCAACCCGAGTTTCCACAACGGTTCCTCGATTTCGGTATATTGAGGCTTTGCGTTCGTTTGGATGATTGGAGGGCTCTTCTGATGCATGAATTTCATGTATTTGAGTGAAACGAAGGTAATCGACACACTAGTCGCGCCCTGACACGATCAACCCGAGTTTGCATAACGGAACCTCGATTTCGGTATATTGAGGCTTTGCGTTCGTTTGGATGATTGGAGGGCTCTTCTGATGCATGAATTTCATGTATTTGAGTGAACCGAAGATAATCGACACACCAGTCGCGCCCTGACACGATCAACCCGAGTTTCCACAACGGTTCCTCGATTTCGGTATATTGAGGCTTTGCGTTCGTTTGGATGATTGGAGGGCTCTTCTGATGCATGAATTTCATGTATTTGAGTGAAACGAAGGTAATCGATACACTAGACGCGCCCTGATACGATCAACCCGAGTTTGCACAACGGTTCCTCGATTTCGGTATATTGAGGCTTTGCGTTCGTTTGGATGATTGGAGGGCGCTTCTGATGCACGAATTTCATGTATTAGAGTGAATAGAAGATAATCGACACACCAGTGCCCTGACACGATCAACCCGAGTTTGCACATCGGTTTCTCGATGTCGGTATATCGAGGCCTTTGCGTTCGTTTGGGTGTTTGCAGGCCACTTGTGGTTCATGAATTTCATGTATTTGAATGAAACGAAGGTAATCGACACACAAGTCGCGCCCTGACACGATCAACCCGAGTTTCCACAACGGTTTCTCGATTTCGGTAGATCGAGGCTTTGCGTTCGTTTGGATGATTGGAGGTCGCTTCAGATGCATGATTTTCATGTATTCGAGTGAAATGGAGTTAATCGACAAACAATACACGCACTGAAACTTTCGCCGCGAGTTTGCACAACGATTTCTGGATTTCGGTATATCGAGTCCTTTGCGTTCGTTTCGGTATTTGCAGGCCACTTCTGATGGATTATTTTTATGTATTCGAGTGGAATGAAGGTAATGGATACACCAGTCGCGCCCTGAGACGATCAACCCGAGTTTACACAATGGTTCCTCGATTTCGGTATATTGAGGCTTTGCGTTCGTTTGGATGATTGGAGGGCTCTTCTGATGCATGAATTTCATGAATTTGAATGAAATGAAGGTTATCGACACAACAGTCGCGCCCTGACACGATCAACCCGAGTTTCGACAACGGTTCCTCGATATCGGTATATTGAGGCATTGCGTTCGTTTGGATGATTGGAGTGCTCTTCTGATCCATGAATTTCATGTATTTGAGTGAAACGAAGTCAATCGACACACTAGTCGCGCCCTGAGACGATCAACCCGAGTTTACACAACAATTCCTCGATTTCGGTATATTGAGGCTTTGCGTTCGTTTGGATGATTGGAGTGCTCTTCTGATGCATGAATTTCATGTATTTGAATGAAATGAACGTAATCGACACACAAGTCGCGCCCTGACACTATTAACCCGAGTTTGCACAACGGTTCCCCGATTTCGGTATATTGAGGCTTTGCGTTCGTTTGGATGATTGGAGGGCACTTCTGATGCATGAATTTCATGTATTTGAGTGAACCGAAGGTAATCGACATACTAGTCGCGCTCTGACACGATCAACCCGAGTTTGCATAACGGTTCCTCGATTTCGGTATATTGAGGCTTTGCGTTCGTTTGGATGATTGGAGGGCTCTTCTGATGCATGAATTTCATGTATTTGAGTGAACCGAAGGTAAGCGACACACTAGTCGCGCCCTGACACGATCAACCCGAGTTTCCACAACGGTTTCTCGATTTCGGTAGATCGAGGCTTTGCGTTCGTTTGGATGATTGGAGGTCGCTTCAGATGCATGATTTTCATGTATTCGAGTGAAATGGAGTTAATCGACAAACAATACACGCACTGAAACTTTCGCCGCGAGTTTGCACAACGATTTCTGGATTTCGGTATATCGAGTCCTTTGCGTTCGTTTCGGTATTTGCAGGCCACTTCTGATGGATTATTTTTATGTATTCGAGTGGAATGAAGGTAATGGATACACCAGTCGCGCCCTGAGACGATCAACCCGAGTTTACACAATGGTTCCTCGATTTCGGTATATTGAGGCTTTGCGTTCGTTTGGATGATTGGAGGGCTCTTCTGATGCATGAATTTCATGTATTAGAGTGAATAGAAGATAATCGACACACCAGTGCCCTGACACGATCAACCCGAGTTTGCACATCGGTTTCTCGATGTCGGTATATCGAGGCCTTTGCGTTCGTTTGGGTGTTTGCAGGCCACTTGTGGTTCATGAATTTCATGTATTTGAATGAAACGAAGGTAATCGACACACAAGTCGCGCCCAGGAGCACTCGCATCGAGTTTGCACCACGATTTCTCGATTTCAGTGTATCGAGGATTTGCGTTGGTCTCGATATTTGCAGGTCGCTTCTGATGCATTATTTTTATGTATTCGAGTAAAATAAAGGTAATCGACACACCAGTCGCGTCCTGAGGTGATCAACCCGAGTGTACACAACGGTTCCTCGATTTCGGTATATTGAGGCTTTGCGTTCGTTTGGATGATTGGAGGGCTCTTCTGATGCATGAAATTCATGTATTTGAGTGAAACGAAGGTAATCGACACACTAGTCGCGCCCTGACACGATCAACCCGAGTTTGCACAACGGTTCCTCGATTTCGGTATATTGAGGCATTGCGTTCGTTTGGATGATTGGAGGGCTCTTCTCATGCATGAATTTCATGTATTTGAGTGAACTGAAGGTAATCGATACACTAGTCGCGCCCTGACACGATCAACCCGAGGTTGCATAACGGTTCCTCGATTTCGGTATATTGAGGTTTGCGTTCGTCTGGATGATTGGAGGGCTCTTCTGATGCATGAATTTCATGTACTTGAATAAAATGCAGGATATCGACACACAAGTCGCGACCTGGCACGATCAACCCGAGTTTCCACAACGGTTTCTCGATTTCGGTAGATCGAGGCTTTGCGTTCGTTTGGATGATTGGAGGTCGCTTCAGATGCATGATTTTCATGTATTCGAGTGAAATGGAGGTAATCGGCAAGCAATACACGTACTGAAACTTTCGCCGCGAGTTTGCACAACGATTTCTGGATTTCGGTATATCGGTTCCTTTGCGTTCGTTTCGGTAATTGCAGGCCACTTCTGATGGATGATTTTTATGTATTCGAGTGAAATGAAGGTAATCGATACACCAGTCTCGCCCGGAGACGATCAACCCGAGTTTCCACAACGGTTCCTCGATTTCGGTATATTGAGGCTTTGAGTTCGTTTGGATGATTGGAGCGCTCTTCTGATGCATGCATTACATGTATTTGAATAAAATTCAGGATACCTACACACAAGTCGCGACCTGGCACGATCAACCCGAGTTTCCACAACGGTTTCTCGATTTCGGTACATCGAAGCTTTGCGTTCGTTTGGATGATTGGAGGTCGCTTCAGATGCATGATTTTCATGTATTCGAGTGAAATGGAGGTAATCGACAAACAATACACGCACTGAAACTTTCGCCGCGAGTTTGCACAACGATTTCTGGATTTCGGTATATCGAGTCCTTTGCGTTCGTTTCGGTATTTGCAGGCCACTTCTGATGGATTATTTTTATGTATTCGAGTGGAATGAAGGTAATGGATACACCAGTCGCGCCCTGAGACGATCAACCCGAGTTTACACAATGGTTCCTCGATTTCGGTATATTGAGGCTTTGCGTTCGTTTGGATGATCGGAGGGCTCTTCTGATGCATGAATTTCATGTATTTGAGTGAAACGAAGGTAATCGATACACTAGTCGCGCCCTGATACGATCAACCCGAGTTTGCACAACGGTTCCTCGATTTCGGTATATTGAGGCTTTGCGTTCGTTTGGATGATTGGAGGGCGCTTCTGATGCATGAATTTCATGTATTAGAGTGAATAGAAGATAATCGACACACCAGTGCCCTGACACGATCAACCCGAGTTTGCACATCGGTTTCTCGATGTCGGTATATCGAGGCCTTTGCGTTCGTTTGGTTGTTTGCAGGCCACTTGTGGTTCATGAATTTCATGTATTTGAATGAAACGAAGGTAATCGACACACAAGTCGCGCCCAGGAGCACTCGCATCGAGTTTGCACAACGATTTCTCGATTTCAGTGTATCGAGGGTTTGCGTTGGTCTCGATATTTGCAGGTCGCTTCTGATGCATTATTTTTATGTATTCGAGTAAAATAAAGGTATTCGACACACCAGTCGCGTCCTGAGATGATCAACCCGAGTGTACACAACGGTTCCTCGATTTCGGTATATTGAGGCTTTGCGTTCGTTTGGATGATTGGAGGGCTCTTCTGATGCATGAAATTCATGTATTTGAGTGAAACGAAGGTAATCGACACACTAGTCGCGCCCTGACACGATCAACCCGAGTTTGCACAACGGTTCCTCGATTTCGGTATATTGAGGCATTGCGTTCGTTTGGATGATTGGAGGGCTCTTCTCATGCATGAATTTCATGTATTTGAGTGAACTGAAGGTAATCGATACACTAGTCGCGCCCTGACACGATCAACCCGAGGTTGCATAACGGTTCCTCGATTTCGGTATATTGAGGTTTGCGTTCGTCTGGATGATTGGAGGGCTCTTCTGATGCATGAATTTCATGTATTTGAATAAAATGCAGGATATCGACACACAAGTCGCGACCTGGCACGATCAACCCGAGTTTCCACAACGGTTTCTCGATTTCGGTAGATCGTGGCTTTGCGTTCGTTTGGATGATTGGAGGTCGCTTCAGATGCATGATTTTCATGTATTCGAGTGAAAGGGAGGTAATCGGCAAGCAATACACTCACTGAAACTTTCGCCGCGAGTTTGCACAACGATTTCTGGATTTCGGTATATCGGGTCCTTTGCGTTCGTTTCGGTAATTGCAGGCCACTTCTGATGGATGATTTTTATGTATTCGAGTGAAATGAAGGTAATCGATACACCAGTCGCGCCCTGAGACGATCAGCCCGAGTTTCCACAACGGTTCCTCGATTTCGGTATATTGAGGCTTTGCGTTCGTTTGGATGATTGGAGGGCTCTTCTGATGCATGAATTTCATGTATTTGAGTGAAACGAAGGTAATAGACACACTAGTCACGCCCTGACACGATCAACCCGAGTTTGCACAACGGTTCCTCGATTTCGGTATATTGAGGCATTGCGTTCGTTTGGATGATTGGAGTGCTCTTCTGATCCATGAATTTCATGTATTTGAGTGAAACGAAGTCAATCGACACACTAGTCGCGCCCTGAGACGATCAACCCGAGTTTACACAACAATTCCTCGATTTCGGTATATTGAGGCTTTGCGTTCGTTTGGATGATTGGAATGCTCTTCTGATGCATGAATTTCATGTATTTGAATGAAATGAACGTAATCGACACACAAGTCGCGCCCTGACACTATTAACCCGAGTTTGCACAACGGTTCCCCGATTTCGGTATATTGAGGCTTTGCGTTCGTTTGGTTGATTGGAGGGCACTTCTGATGCATGAATTTCATGTACTTGAGTGAACCGAAGGTAATCGACATACTAGTCGCGCTCTGACACGATCAACCTGAGTTTGCATAACGGTTCCTCGATTTCGGTATATTGAGGCTTTGCGTTCGTTTGGATGATTGGAGGTCGCTGCAGATGCATGATTTTCATGTATTCGAGTGAAATGGAAGTAATCGGCAAGCAATACACGCACTGAAACTTTCGCCGCGAGTTTGCACAACGATTTCTGGATTTCGGTATATCGGGTCCTTTGCGTTCGTTTCGGTAATTGCAGGCCACTTCTGATGGATTATTTTTATGTATTCGAGTGGAATGAAGGTAATGGATACACCAGTCGCGCCCTGAGACGATCAACCCGAGTTTACACAATGGTTCCTCGATTTCGGTATATTGAGGCTTTGCGTTCGTTTGGATCATCGGAGGGTTCTTCTGATGCATGAATTTCATGTATTTGAGTGAAACGAAGGTAATCGATACACTAGTCGCGCCCTGATACGATCAACCCGAGTTTGCACAACGGTTCCTCGATTTCGGTATATTGAGGCTTTGCGTTCGTTTGGATGATTGGAGGGCGCCTCTGATGCATGAATTTCATGTATTAGAGTGAATAGAAGATAATCGACACACCAGTGCCCTGACACGATCAACCCGAGTTTGCACATCGGTTTCTCGATGTCGGTATATCGAGGCCTTTGCGTTCGTTTGGGTGTTTTCAGGCCACTTGTGGTTCATGAATTTCATGTATTTGAATGAAACGAAGGTAATCGACACACAAGTCGCGCCCAGGAGCACTCGCATCGAGTTTGCACAACGATTTCTCGATTTCAGTGTATCGAGGGTTTGCGTTGGTCTCGATATTTGCAGGTCGCTTCTGATGCATTATTTTTATGTATTCGAGTAAAATAAAGGTAATCGACACACCAGTCGCGTCCTGAGATGATCAACCCGAGTGTACACAACGGTTCCTCGATTTCGGTATATTGAGGCTTTGCGTTCGTTTGGATGATTGGAGGGCTCTTATGATGCATGAAATTCATGTATTTGAGTGAAACGAAGGTAATCGACACACTAGTCGCGCCCTGACACGATCAACCCGAGTTTGCACAACGGTTCCTCGATTTCGGTATATTGAGGCATTGCGTTCGTTTGGATGATTGGAGGGCTCTTCTCATGCATGAATTTCATGTATTTGAGTGAACTGAAGGTAATCGATACACTAGTCGCGCCCTGACACGATCAACCCGAGGTTGCATAACGGTTCCTCGATTTCGGTATATTGAGGTTTGCGTTCGTCTGGATGATTGGAGGGCTCTTCTGATGCATGAATTTCATGTATTTGAATAAAATGCAGGATATCGACACACAAGTCGCGACCTAGCACGATCAACCCGAGTTTCCACAACGGTTTCTCGATTTCGGTAGATCGAGGCTTTGCGTTCGTTTGGATGATTGGAGGTCGCTTCAGATGCATGATTTTCATGTATTCGAGTGAAATGGAGGTAATCGGCAAGCAATACACACACTGAAACTTTCGCCGCGAGTTTGCACAACGATTTCTGGATTTCGGTATATCGGGTCCTTTGCGTTCGTTTCGGTAATTGCAGGCCACTTCTGATGGATGATTTTTATGTATTCGAGTGAAATGAAGGTAATCGATACACCAGTCGCGCCCTGAGACGATCAACCCGAGTTTCCACAACGGTTCCTCGATTTCGGTATATTGAGGCTTTGCGTTCGTTTGGATGATTGGAGCGCTCTTCTGATGCATGAATTACATGTATTTGAATAAAATGCAGGATATCGACACACAAGTCGCGACCTGGCACGATCAACCCGAGTTTCCACAAAGGTTTCTCGATTTCGGTAGATCGAGGCTTTGCATTCGTTTGGATGATTGGAGGTCGCTTCAGATGCATGATTTTCATGTATTCGAGTGAAATGGAGGTAATCGACAAACAATACACGCACTGAAACTTTCGCCGCGAGTTTGCACAACGATTTCTGGATTTCGGTATATCGATTCCTTTGCGTTCGTTTCGGTATTGGCAGGCCACTTCTGATGGATGATTTTTATGTACTCGAGTGGAATGAAGGTAACCGATACACCAGTCACGCCCTGACACGATCAACCCGAGTTTGCACAACGGTTCCTCGATTTCGGTATATTGAGGCATTGCGTTCGTTTGGATGATTGGAGTGCTCTTCTGATCCATGAATTTCATGTATTTGAGTGAAACGAAGTCAATCGACACACTAGTCGCGCCCTGAGACGATCAACCCGAGTTTACACAACAATTCCTCGATTTCGGTATATTGAGGCTTTGCGTTCGTTTGGGTGATTGGAATGCTCTTCTGATGCATGAATTTCATGTATTTGAATGAAATGAACGTAATCGACACACAAGTCGCGCCCTGACACTATTAACCCGAGTTTGCACAACGGTTCCCCGATTTCGGTATATTGAGGCTTTGCGTTCGTTTGGATGATTGGAGGGCACTTCTGATGCATGAATTTCATGTATTTGAGTGAACCGTAGGTAATCGACATACTAGTCGCGCTCTGACACGATCAACCCGAGTTTGCATAACGGTTCCTCGATTTCGGTATATTGAGGCTTTGCGTTCGTTTGGATGATTGGAGGGCTCTTCTGATGCATGAATTTCATGTATTTGAGTGAACCGAAGGTAATCGACACACTAGTCGCGCCCTGACACGATCAACCCGAGTTTGCATAACGGAACCTCGATTTCGGTATATTGAGGCTTTGCGTTCGTTTGGATGATTGGAGGGCTCTTCTGATGCATGAATTTCATGTATTTGAGTGAACCGAAGATAATCGACACACCAGTCGCGCCCTGACACGATCAACCCGAGTTTCCACAACGGTTCCTCGATTTCGGTATATTGAGGCTTTGCGTTCGTTTGGATGATTGGAGGGCTCTTCTGATGCATGAATTTCATGTATTTGAGTGAACCGAAGATAATCGACACACTAGTCGCGCCCTGACACGATCAACCCGAGTTTGCATAACGGTTCCTCGATTTCGGTATATTGAGGCTTTGCGTTCGTTTGGATGATTGGAGGGCTCTTCTGATGCATGAATTTCATGAATTTGAATGAAATGCAGGATATCGACACACAAGTCGCGACCTGGCACGATCAACCCGAGTTTCCACAACGGTTTCTCGATTTCGGTAGATCGAGGCTTTGCGTTCGTTTGGATGATTGGAGGGCTCTTCTGATGCATGAATTTTATGTACTTGAATAAAATGCAGGATATCGACACACAAGTCGCGACCTGGCACGATCAACCCGAGTTTCCACAACGGTTTCTCGATTTCGGTAGATCGAGGCTTTGCGTTCGTTTGGATGATTGGAGGTCGCTTCAGATGCATGATTTTCATGTATTCGAGTGAAATGGAGGTAATCGGCAAGCAATACACGCACTGAAACTTTCGCCGCGAGTTTGCACAACGATTTCTGGATTTCGGTATATCGGGTCCTTTGCGTTCGTTTCGGTAATTGCAGGCCACTTCTGATGGATGATTTTTATGTATTCGAGTGAAATGAAGGTAATCGATACACCAGTTGCGCCCTGAGACGATCAACCCGAGTTTCCACAACGGTTCCTCGATTTCGGTATATTGAGGCTTTGCGTTCGTTTGGATGATTGGAGGGCTCTTCTGATGCATGAATTTCATGAATTTGAATGAAATAAAGGTTATCGACACAACAGTCGCGCCCTGACACGATCAACCCGAGTTTCGACAACGGTTCCTCGATATCGGTATATTGAGGCTTTGCGTTCGTTTGGATGATTGGAGCGCTCTTCTGATGCATGAATTACATGTATTTGAATAAAATTCAGGATATCTACACACAAGTCGCGACCTGGCACGATCAACCCGAGTTTCCACAACGGTTTCTCGATTTCGGTAGATCGAGGCTTTGCGTTCGTTTGGATGATTGGAGGTCGCTTCAGATGCATGATTTTCATGTATTCGAGTGAAATGGAGTTAATCGACAAACAATACACGCACTGAAACTTTCGCCGCGAGTTTGCACAACGATTTCTGGATTTCGGTATATCGAGTCCTTTGCGTTCGTTTCGGTATTTGCAGGCCACTTCTGATGGATTATTTTTATGTATTCGAGTGGAATGAAGGTAATGGATACACCAGTCGCGCCCTGAGACGATCAACCCGAGTTTACACAATGGTTCCTCGATTTCGGTATATTGAGGCTTTGCGTTCGTTTGGATGATTGGAGGGCTCTTCTGATGCATGAATTTCATGTATTTGAGTGAAACGAAGGTAATCGATACACTAGACGCGCCCTGATACGATCAACCCGAGTTTGCACAACGGTTCCTCGATTTCGGTATATTGAGGCTTTGCGTTCGTTTGGATGATTGGAGGGCGCTTCTGATGCATGAATTTCATGTATAAGAGTGAATAGAAGATAATCGACACACCAGTGCCCTGACACGATCAACCCGAGTTTGCACATCGGTTTCTCGATGTCGGTATATCGAGGCCTTTGCGTTCGTTTGGGTGTTTGCAGGCCACTTGTGGTTCATGAATTTCATGTATTTGAATGAAACGAAGGTAATCGACACACAAGTGGCGCCCAGGAGCACTCGCATCGAGTTTGCACAACGATTTCCCGATTTCAGTGTATCGAGGGATTGCGTTGGTCTCGATATTTGCAGGTCGCTTCTGATGCATTATTTTTATGTATTCGAGTAAAATAAAGGTAATCGACACACCAGTCGCGTCCTGAGATGATCAACCCGAGTGTACACAACGGTTCCTCGATTTCGGTATATTGAGGCTTTGCGTTCGTTTGGATGATTGGAGGGCTCTTCTGATGCATGAAATTCATGTATTTGAGTGAAACGAAGGTAATCGACACACTAGTCGCGCCCTGACACGATCAACCCGAGTTTGCACAACGGTTCCTCGATTTCGGTATATTGAGGCATTGCGTTCGTTTGGATGATTGGAGGGCGCTTCTCATGCATGAATTTCATGTATTTGAGTGAACTGAAGGTAATCGATACACTAGTCGCGCCCTGACACGATCAACCCGAGGTTGCATAACGGTTCCTCGATTTCGGTATATTGAGGTTTGCGTTCGTCTGGATGATTGGAGGGCTCTTCTGATGCATGAATTTCATGTATTTGAATAAAATGCAGGATATCGACACACAAGTCGCGACCTGGCACGATCAACCCGAGTTTCCACAACGGTTTCTCGATTTCGGTAGATCGAGGCTTTGCGTTCGTTTGGATGATTGGAGGTCGCTTCAGATGCATGATTTTCATGTATTCGAGTGAAATGGAGGTAATCGGCAAGCAACACACTCACTGAAACTTTCGCCGCGAGTTTGCACAACGATTTCTGGATTTCGGTATATCGGGTCCTTTGCGTTCGTTTCGGTAATTGCAGGCCACTTCTGATGGATGATTTTTATGTATTCGAATGAAATGAAGGTAATCGATACACCAGTCGCGCCCTGAGACGATCAACCCGAGTTTCCACAACGGTTCCTCGATTTCGGTATATTGAGGCTTTGCGTTCGTTTGGATGATTCGAGCGCTCTTCTGATGCATGAATTACATGTATTTGAATAAAATGCAGGATATCGACACACAAGTCGCGACCTGGCACGATCAACCCGAGTTTCCACAAAGGTTTCTCGATTTCGGTAGATCGAGGCTTTGCATTCGTTTGGATGATTGGAGGTCGCTTCAGATGCATGATTTTCATGTATTCGAGTGAAATGGAGGTAATCGACAAACAATACACGCACTGAAACTTTCGCCGCGAGTTTGTACAACGATTTCTGGATTTCGGTATATCGATTCCTTTGCGTTCGTTTCGGTATTGGCAGGCCACTTCTGATGGATGATTTTTATGTATTCGAGTGGAATGAAGGTAACCGATACACCAGTCGCGCCCTGAGACGATCAACCCGAGTTTACACAATGGTTCCTCGATTTCGGTATATTGAAGCTTTGCGTTCGTTTGGAAGATTGGAGGGCTCTTCTGATGCATGAATTTCATGTATTTGAGTGAAACGAAGGTAATAGACACACTAGTCACGCCCTGACACGATCAACCCGAGTTTGCACAACGGTTCCTCGATTTCGGTATATTGAGGCATTGCGTTCGTTTGGATGATTGGAGTGCTCTTCTGATCCATGAATTTTATGTATTTGAGTGAAACGAAGGTAATAGACACACTAGTCGCGCCCTGACACGATCAACCCGAGTTTGCACAACGGTTCCTCGATTTCGGTATATTGAGGCATTGCGTTCGTTTGGATGATTGGAGTGCTCTTCTGATCCATGAATTTCATGTATTTGAGTGAAATGAAGTCAATCGACACACTAGTCGCGCCCTGAGACGATCAACCCGAGTTTACACAACAATTCCTCGATTTCGGTATATTGAGGCTTTGCGTTCGTTTGGATGATTGGAGTGCTCTTCTGATGCATGAATTTCATGTATTTGAATGAAATGAACGTAATCGACACACAAGTCGCGCCCTGACACTATTAACCCGAGTTTGCACAACGGTTCCCCGATTTCGGTATATTGAGGCTTTACGTTCGTTTGGATGATTGGAGGGCACTTCTGATGCATGAATTTCATGTATTTGAGTGAACCGAAGGTAATCCACGGGTAGGGAAGGGTAATACCCTTGTGAACGCGATTTACAAAAAATCACGTCACAGTCGATAACCTTCATTTCATTCAAATTCATGAAATTCATGCATCAGAAGAGCCCTCCAATCATCCAAACGAACGCAAAGCCTCAATATACCGAAATCGAGGAACCATTGTGTAAACTCGGGTTGATCGTCTCAGGGCGCGACTGGTGTATCCACTACCTTCATTACACTCGAATACATAAAAATCATCCATCAGAAGTGGCCTGCAATTACCGAAACGAACGCAAAGGACCCGATATACCGAAATCCAGAAATCGTTGTGCAAACACGCGGAGAAAGTTTCAGTGCGTGTATTGCTTGCCGATTACCTCCATTTCACTCGAATACATGAAAATCATGCATCTGAAGCGACCTCCAATCATCCAAACGAACGCAAAGCCTCGATCTACCGAAATCGAGAAACCGTTGTGGAAACTCGGGTTGATCGTGCCAGGTCGCGACTTGTTTGTCGATTACGTTCATTTCATTCAAATACATGAAATTCATGCATCAGAAGAGCACTCCAATCATCCAAACGAACGCAAAGCCTCAATATACCGAAATCGGGGAACCGTTGTGCAAACTCGGGTTGATCGTGTCAGGGCGCGACTTGTTTGTCGATTACGTTCATTTCATTCAAATACATGAAATTCATGCATCAGAAGAGCACTCCAATCATCCAAACGAACGCAAAGCCTCAATATACCGAAATCGAGGAATTGTTGTGTAAACTCGGGTTGATCGTGTTAGGGCGCGACTGTTGTGTCGATAACCTTCATTTCATTCAAACTCATGACATTCATGCATCAGAAGAGCCCTCCAATCATCCAAACGAATGCAAACCTCAATATACCGAAATCGAGGAACCGTTATGCAACCTCGGGTTGATCGTGTCAGGGCGCGACTAGTGTGTCGATTACCTTCGTTTCACTCAAATACATGAAATTCATGCATCAGAAGAGCCCTCCAATCATCCAAACGAACGCAAAGCCTCAATATACCGAAATCGAGGAACCGTTGTGTAAACTCGGGTTGATCATCTCAGGACGCGACTAGTGTGTCGATTACCTTTATTTTACTCGAATACATAAAAATAATGCATCAGAAGCGACCTGCAAATATCGAAACCAACGCAAACCCTCGATACACTGAAATCGAGAAATCGTTGTGCAAACTCGATGCGAGTGCTCCTGGGCGCGACTTGTGTGTCGATTAACTTCGTTTCATTCAAATACATGAAATTCATCAACCACAAATGGCCTGCAAACACCCAAACGAACGCAAAGCCTCGATCTACCGAAATCGAGAAACCGATGTGGAAACTCGGGTTGATCGTGCCAGGTCGCGACTTGTGTGTCGATATCCTGCATTTTATTCAAGTACATGAAATTCATGCATCAGAAGAGCCCTCCAATCATCCAAACGAACCAAAAGCCTCAATATACCGAAATCGAGGAACCGTTATGCAAACTCGGGTTGATCGTGTCAGGGCGCGACTAGTGTGTCGATTACCTTCGGTTCACTCAAATACATGAAATTCATGCATCAGAAGAGCCCTCCAATCATCCAAACGAACGCAAAGCCTCAATATACCGAAATCGAGGAACCGTTATGCAAACTCGGGTTGATCGTGTCAGGGCGCGACTAGTGTGTCGATTACCTTCGGTTCACTCAAATACATGTAATTCATGCATCAGAAGCGCCCTCCAATCATCCAAACGAACGCAAAGCCTCAATATACCGAAATCGGGGAACCGTTGTGCAAACTCGGGTTGATCGTGTCAGGGCGCGACTTGTGTGTCGATTACGTTCATTTCATTCAAATACATGAAATTCATGCATCAGAAGAGCCCTCCAATCGTCCAAACGAACGCAAAGCCTCAATATACCGAAATCGAGGTTCCGTTATGCAAACTCGGGTTGATCGTGTCAGGGCGCGACTAGTGTGTCGATTACCTTCGGTTCACTCAAATACATGAAATTCATGCATCAGAAGAGCCCTCCAATCATCCAAACGAACGCAAAGCCTCAATATACCGAAATCGAGGAACCGTTATGCAAACTCGGGTTGATCGTGTCAGGGCGCGACTAGTGTGTCGATTACCTTCGGTTCACTCAAATACATGAAATTCATGCATCAGAAGTGCCCTCCAATCATCCAAACGAACGCAAAGCCTCAATATACCGAAATCGGGGAACGGTTGTGCAAACTCGGGTTGATCGTGTCAGGGCGCGACTTGTGTGTCGATTACGTTCATTTCATTCAAATACATGAAATTCATGCATCAGAAGCGACCTGCAAATATCGAAACCAACGCAAACCCTCGATACACTGAAATCGAGAAATCGTTGTGCAAACTCGATGCAAGTGCTCCTGGGCGCGACTTGTGTGTCGATTAACTTCGTTTCATTCAAATACATGAAATTCATCAACCACAAGTGGCCTGCAAACACCCAAACGAAAGCAAAGGCCTCGATATACCGACATCGAGAAACCGATGTGCAAACTCGGGTTGATCGTGTCAGGGCACTGGTGTGTCGATTATCTTCTATTCACTCTAATACATGAAATTCATGCATCAGAAGAGCCCTCCAATCATCCAAACGAACGCAAAGCCTCAATATACCGAAATCGAGGAACCGTTATGCAAACTCGGGTTCATCGTGTCAGGGCGCGACTAGTGTGTCGATTACCTTCGGTTCACTCAAATACATGTAATTCATGCATCAGAAGCGCCGTCCAATCATCCAAACGAACGCAAAGCCTCAATATACCGAAATCGGGGAACCGTTGTGCAAACTCGGGTTGATCGTGGCAGGGCGCGACTTGTGTGTCGATTACGTTCATTTCATTCAAATACATGAAATTCATGCATCAGAAGAGCCCTCCAATCATCCAAACGAACACAAAGCCTCAATATACCGAAATCGAGGTTCCGTTATACAAACTCGGGTTGATCGTGTCAGGGCGCGACTAGTGTGTCGATTACCTTCGGTTCACTCAAATACATGTAATTCATGCATCAGAAGAGCGCTCCAATCATCCAAACGAACGCAAAGCCTCAATATACCGATATCGAGGAACCGTTGTGGAAACTCGGGTTGATCGTGTTAGGGCGCGACTGTTGTGTCGATAACCTTCATTTCATTCAAATTCATGAAATTCATGCATCAGAAGAGCCCTCCAATCATCCAAACGAACGTTAAGCCTCAATATACCGAAATCGAGGAACCGTTGTGGAAACTCGGGTTGATCGTCTCAGGGCGCGACTGGTGTATCGATTACCTTCATTTCACTCGAATACATAAAAATCATCCATCAGAAGTGGCCTGCAATTACCGAAACGAACGCAAAGGACCCGATATACCGAAATCCAGAAATCGTTGTGCAAACTCGCGGCGAAAGTTTCAGTGAGTGTATTGCTTGCCGATTACCTCCATTTCACTCGAATACATGAAAATCATGCATCTGAAGCAACCTCCAATCATCCAAACGAACGCAAAGCCTCGATCTACCGAAATCGAGAAACCGTTGTGGAAACTCGGGTTGATCGTGCCAGGTCGCGACTTGTGTGTCGATATCCTGCATTTTATTCAAATACATGAAATTCATGCATCAGAAGAGCCCTCCAATCATCCAGACGAACGCAAACCTCAGTATACCGAAATCGAGGAACCGTTATGCAACCTCGGGTTGATCGTGTCAGGGCGCGACTAGTGTATCGATTACCTTCAGTTCACTCAAATACATGAAATTCATGCATGAGAAGAGCCCTCCAATCATCCAAACGAACGCAATGCCTCAATATACCGAAATCGAGGAACCGTTGTGCAAACTCGGGTTGATCGTGTCAGGGCGCGACTAGTGTGTCGATTACCTTCGTTTCACTCAAATACATGAATTTCATGCATCAGAAGAGCCCTCCAATCATCCAAACGAACGCAAAGCCTCAATATACCGAAATCGAGGAACCGTTGTGTACACACGGGTTGATCATCTCAGGACGCGACTGGTGTGTCGATTACCTTTATTTTACTCGAATACATAAAAATAATGCATCAGAAGCGTCCTGCAAATATCGAGACCAACGCAAACCCTCGAGACACTGAAATCGAGAAATCGTTGTGCAAACTCGATGCGAGTGCTCCTGGGCGCGACTTGTGTGTCGATTACCTTCGTTTCATTCAAATACATGAAATTCATCAACCACAAGTGGCCTGCAAACACCCAAACGAACGCAAAGGGCTCGATATACCGACATCGAGAAACCGATGTGCAAACTCGGGTTGATCGTGTCAGGGCACTGGTGTGTCGATTATCTTCTATTCACTCTAATACATGAAATTCATGCATCAGAAGCGCCCTCCAATCATCCAAACGAACGCAAAGCCTCAATATACCGAAATCGAGGAACCGTTGTGCAAACTCGGGTTGATCGTATCAGGGCGCGACTAGTGTATCGATTACCTTCGTTTCACTCAAATACATGAAATTCATGCATCAGAAGAGCCCTCCAATCATCCAAACGAACGCAAAGCCTCAATATACCGAAATCGAGGAACCATTGTGTAAACTCGGGTTGATCGTCTCAGGGCGCGACTGGTGTATCCATTACCTTCATTCCACTCGAATACATAAAAATCATCCATCAGAAGTGGCCTGCAAATACCGAAACGAACGCAAAGGACTCGATATACCGAAAACCAGAAATCGTTGTGCAAACTCGCGGCGAAAGTTTCAGTGCGTGTATTGTTTGTCGATTACCTCCATTTCACTCGAATACATGAAAATCATGCATCTGAAGCGACCTCCAATCATCCAAACGAACGCAAAGCCTCGATCTACCGAAATCGAGAAACCGTTGTGGAAACTCGCGTTGATCGTGCCAGGTCGCGACTTGTGTGTCGATATCCTGCATTTTATTCAAATACATGTAATTCATGCATCAGAAGAGTGCTCCAATCATCCAAACGAACGCAAAGCCTCAATATACCGAAATCGAGGAACCGTTGTGGAAACTCGGGTTGATCGTGTCAGGACGCGACTGTTGTGTCGATAACCTTCATTTAATTCAAATTCATGAAATTCATGCATCAGAAGAGCCCTCCAATCATCCAGACGAACGCAAACCTCAATATACCGAAATCGAGGAACCGTTATGCAACCTCGGGTTGATCGTGTCAGGGCGCGACTAGTGTGTCGATTACCTTCAGTTCACTCAAATAGATGAAATTCATGCATCAGAAGAGCCCTCCAATCATCCAAACGAACGCAATGCTTCAATATACCGAAATCGAGGAACCGTTGTGCAAACTCGGGTTGATCATCTCAGGACGCGACTGGTGTGGCGATTACCTTTATTTTACTCGAATACATAAAAATAATGCATCAGAAGCGACCTGCAAATATCTAGACCAACGCAAACCCTCGATACACTGAAATCGAGAAATCGTTGTGCAAACTCGATGCGAGTGCTCCTGGCGCGACTTGTGTGTCGATTACCTTCGTTCCATTCAAATGCATGAAATTCATCAACCACAAGTGGCCTGCAAACACCCAAACGAACGCAAAGGCCTCGATATTCCGACATCGAGAAACCGATGTGCAAACTCGGGTTGATCGTGTCAGGGCACTGGTGTGTCGATTATCTTCTATTCACTCTAATGCATGAAATTCATGCATCAGAAGCGCCCTCCAATCATCCAAACGAACGCAAAGCCTCAATATACCGAAATCGAGGAACCGTTGTGCAAACTCGGGTTGATCGTATCAGGGCGCGACTAGTGTATCGATTACCTTCGTTTCACTCAAATACATGAAATTCATGCATCAGAAGAGCCCTCCAATCATCCAAACGAACGCAAAGCCTCAATATACCGAAATCGAGGAACCATTGTGTAAACTCGGGTTGATCGTCTCAGGGCGCGACTGGTGTATCCATTACCTTCATTCCACTCGAATACATAAAAATCATCCATCAGAAGTGGCCTGCAAATACCGAAACGAACGCAAAGGACTCGATATACCGAAATCCAGAAATCGTTGTGCAAACTCGCGGCGAAAGTTTCAGTGAGTCTATTGCTTGCCGATTACCTCCATTTCACTCGAATACATGAAAATCATGCATCTGAAGCGACCTCCAATCATCCAAACGAACGCAAAGCCTCGATCTACCGAAATCGAGAAACCGTTGTGGCAACTCGGGTTGATCGTGCCAGGTCGCGACTTGTGTGTCGATATCCTGCATTTTATTCAAATACATGAAATTCATGCATCAGAAGAGCCCTCCAATCATCCAGACGAACGCAAACCTCAATATACCGAAATCGAGGAACCGTTATGCAACCTCGGGTTGATCGTGTCAGGGCGCGACTAGTGTATCGATTACCTTCAGTTCACTCAAATACATGAAATTCATGCATGAGAAGAGCCCTGCAATCATCCAAACGAACGCAATGCCTCAATATACCGAAATCGAGGAACCGTTGTGCAAACTCGGGTTGATCGTGTCAGGGCGCGACTAGTGTGTCGATTACCTTCAGTTCACTCAAATAGATGAAATTCATGCATCAGAAGAGCCCTCCAATCATCCAAACGAACGCAATGCTTCAATATACCGAAATCGAGGAACCGTTGTGCAAACTCGGGTTGATCATCTCAGGACGCGACTGGTGTCGCGATTACCTTTCTTTTACTCGAATACATAAAAATAATGCATCAGAAGCGACCTGCAAATATCTAGACCAACGCAAAGCCTCGATACACTGAAATCGAGAAATCGTTGTGCAAACTCGATGCGAGTGCTCCTGGCGCGACTTGTGTGTCGATTAACTTCGTTCCATTCAAATGCATGAAATTCATCAACCACAAGTGGCCTGCAAACACCCAAACGAACGCAAAGGCCTCGATATTCCGACATCGAGAAACCGATGTGCAAACTCGGGTTGATCGTGTCAGGGCACTGGTGTGTCGATTATCTTCTATTCACTCTAATACATGAAATTCATGCATCAGAAGCGCCCTCCAATCATCCAAACGAACGCAAAGCCTCAATATACCGAAATCGAGGAACCGTTGTGCAAACTCGGGTTGATCGTATCAGGGCGCGACTAGTGTATCGATTACCTTCGTTTCACTCAAATACATGAAATTCATGCATCAGAAGAGCACTCCAATCATCCAAACGAACGCAAAGCCTCAATATACCGAAATCGAGGAATTGTTGTGTAAACTCGGGTTGATCGTCTCAGGGCGCGACTAGTATGTCGATTGACTTCGTTTCCCTCAAATACATGGAATTCATGCATCAGAAGCGCCCTCCAATCATCCAAACGAACGCAAAGCCTCAATATACCGAAATCGAGGAACCGTTGTGCAAACTCGGGTTGATCGTATCAGGGCGCGACTAGTGTATCGATTACCTTCGTTTCACTCAAATACATGAAATTCATGCATCAGAAGAGCCCTCCAATCATCCAAACGAACGCAAAGCCTCAATATACCGAAATCGAGGAACCATTGTGTAAACTCGGGTTGATCGTCTCAGGGCGCGACTGGTGTATCCATTACCTTCATTCCACTCGAATACATAAAAATCATCCATCAGAAGTGGCCTGCAAATACCGAAACGAACGCAAAGGACTCGATATACCGAAATCCAGAAATCGTTGTGCAAACTCGCGGCGAAAGTTTCAGTGCGTGTATTGTTTGTCGATTACCTCCATTTCACTCGAATACATGAAAATCATGCATCTGAAGCGACCTCCAATCATCCAAACGAACGCAAAGCCTCGATCTACCGAAATCGAGAAACCGTTGTGGAAACTCGGGTTGATCGTGCCAGGTCGCGACTTGTGTGTAGATACCCTGAATTTTATTCAAATACATGTAATTCATGCATCAGAAGAGCGCTCCAATCATCCAAACGAACGCAAAGCCTCAATATACCGATATCGAGGAACCGTTGTGGAAACTCGGGTTGATCGTGTTAGGGCGCGACTGTTGTGTCGATAACCTTCATTTCATTCAAATTCATGAAATTCATGCATCAGAAGAGCCCTCCAATCATCCAAACGAACGCAAAGCCTCAATATACCGAAATCGAGGAACCATTGTGTAAACTCGGGTTGATCGTCTCAGGGCGCGACTGGTGTATCCACTACCTTCATTTCACTCGAATACATAAAAATCATCCATCAGAAGTGGCCTGCAATTACCGAAACGAACGCAAAGGACCCGATATACCGAAATCCAGAAATCGTTGTGCAAACTCGCGGAGAAAGTTTCAGTGCGTGTATTGCTTGCCGATTACCTCCATTTCACTCGAATACATGAAAATCATGCATCTGAAGCGACCTCCAATCATCCAAACGAACGCAAAGCCTCGATCTACCGAAATCGAGAAACCGTTGTGGCAACTCGGGTTGATCGTGCCAGGTCGCGACTTGTGTGTCGATATCCTGCATTTTATTCAAATACATGAAATTCATGCATCAGAAGAGCCCTCCAATCATCCAGACGAACGCAAACCTCAATATACCGAAATCGAGGAACCGTTATGCAACCTCGGGTTGATCGTGTCAGGGCGCGACTAGTGTATCGATTACCTTCAGTTCACTCAAATACATGAAATTCATGCATGAGAAGAGCCCTGCAATCATCCAAACGAACGCAATGCCTCAATATACCGAAATCGAGGAACCGTTGTGCAAACTCGGGTTGATCGTGTCAGGGCGCGACTAGTGTGTCGATTACCTTCAGTTCACTCAAATAGATGAAATTCATGCATCAGAAGAGCCCTCCAATCATCCAAACGAACGCAATGCTTCAATATACCGAAATCGAGGAACCGTTGTGCAAACTCGGGTTGATCATCTCAGGACGCGACTGGTGTCGCGATTACCTTTCTTTTACTCGAATACATAAAAATAATGCATCAGAAGCGACCTGCAAATATCTAGACCAACGCAAAGCCTCGATACACTGAAATCGAGAAATCGTTGTGCAAACTCGATGCGAGTGTTCCTGGCGCGACTTGTGTGTCGATTAACTTCGTTCCATTCAAATGCATGAAATTCATCAACCACAAGTGGCCTGCAAACACCCAAACGAACGCAAAGGCCTCGATATTCCGACATCGAGAAACCGATGTGCAAACTCGGGTTGATCGTGTCAGGGCACTGGTGTGTCGATTATCTTCTATTCACTCTAATACATGAAATTCATGCATCAGAAGCGCCCTCCAATCATCCAAACGAACGCAAAGCCTCAATATACCGAAATCGAGGAACCGTTGTGCAAACTCGGGTTGATCGTATCAGGGCGCGACTAGTGTATCGATTACCTTCGTTTCACTCAAATACATGAAATTCATGCATCAGAAGAGCACTCCAATCATCCAAACGAACGCAAAGCCTCAATATACCGAAATCGAGGAATTGTTGTGTAAACTCGGGTTGATCGTCTCAGGGCGCGACTAGTATGTCGATTGACTTCGTTTCCCTCAAATACATGGAATTCATGCATCAGAAGCGCCCTCCAATCATCCAAACGAACGCAAAGCCTCAATATACCGAAATCGAGGAACCGTTGTGCAAACTCGGGTTGATCGTATCAGGGCGCGACTAGTGTATCGATTACCTTCGTTTCACTCAAATACATGAAATTCATGCATCAGAAGAGCCCTCCAATCATCCAAACGAACGCAAAGCCTCAATATACCGAAATCGAGGAACCATTGTGTAAACTCGGGTTGATCGTCTCAGGGCGCGACTGGTGTATCCATTACCTTCATTCCACTCGAATACATAAAAATCATCCATCAGAAGTGGCCTGCAAATACCGAAACGAACGCAAAGGACTCGATATACCGAAATCCAGAAATCGTTGTGCAAACTCGCGGCGAAAGTTTCAGTGCGTGTATTGTTTGTCGATTACCTCCATTTCACTCGAATACATGAAAATCATGCATCTGAAGCGACCTCCAATCATCCAAACGAACGCAAAGCCTCGATCTACCGAAATCGAGAAACCGTTGTGGAAACTCGGGTTGATCGTGCCAGGTCGCGACTTGTGTGTAGATACCCTGAATTTTATTCAAATACATGTAATTCATGCATCAGAAGAGCGCTCCAATCATCCAAACGAACGCAAAGCCTCAATATACCGATATCGAGGAACCGTTGTGGAAACTCGGGTTGATCGTGTTAGGGCGCGACTGTTGTGTCGATAACCTTCATTTCATTCAAATTCATGAAATTCATGCATCAGAAGAGCCCTCCAATCATCCAAACGAACGCAAAGCCTCAATATACCGAAATCGAGGAACCATTGTGTAAACTCGGGTTGATCGTCTCAGGGCGCGACTGGTGTATCCACTACCTTCATTTCACTCGAATACATAAAAATCATCCATCAGAAGTGGCCTGCAATTACCGAAACGAACGCAAAGGACCCGATATACCGAAATCCAGAAATCGTTGTGCAAACTCGCGGAGAAAGTTTCAGTGCGTGTATTGCTTGCCGATTACCTCCATTTCACTCGAATACATGAAAATCATGCATCTGAAGCGACCTCCAATCATCCAAACGAACGCAAAGCCTCGATCTACCGAAATCGAGAAACCGTTGTGGAAACTCGGGTTGATCGTGCCAGGTCGCGACTTGTTTGTCGATTACGTTCATTTCATTCAAATACATGAAATTCATGCATCAGAAGAGCACTCCAATCATCCAAACGAACGCAAAGCCTCAATATACCGAAATCGGGGAACCGTTGTGCAAACTCGGGTTGATCGTGTCAGGGCGCGACTTGTTTGTCGATTACGTTCATTTCATTCAAATACATGAAATTCATGCATCAGAAGAGCACTCCAATCATCCAAACGAACGCAAAGCCTCAATATACCGAAATCGAGGAATTGTTGTGTAAACTCGGGTTGATCGTGTTAGGGCGCGACTGTTGTGTCGATAACCTTCATTTCATTCAAACTCATGACATTCATGCATCAGAAGAGCCCTCCAATCATCCAAACGAATGCAAACCTCAATATACCGAAATCGAGGAACCGTTATGCAACCTCGGGTTGATCGTGTCAGGGCGCGACTAGTGTGTCGATTACCTTCGTTTCACTCAAATACATGAAATTCATGCATCAGAAGAGCCCTCCAATCATCCAAACGAACGCAAAGCCTCAATATACCGAAATCGAGGAACCGTTGTGTAAACTCGGGTTGATCATCTCAGGACGCGACTAGTGTGTCGATTACCTTTATTTTACTCGAATACATAAAAATAATGCATCAGAAGCGACCTGCAAATATCGAAACCAACGCAAACCCTCGATACACTGAAATCGAGAAATCGTTGTGCAAACTCGATGCGAGTGCTCCTGGGCGCGACTTGTGTGTCGATTAACTTCGTTTCATTCAAATACATGAAATTCATCAACCACAAATGGCCTGCAAACACCCAAACGAACGCAAAGCCTCGATCTACCGAAATCGAGAAACCGATGTGGAAACTCGGGTTGATCGTGCCAGGTCGCGACTTGTGTGTCGATATCCTGCATTTTATTCAAGTACATGAAATTCATGCATCAGAAGAGCCCTCCAATCATCCAAACGAACCAAAAGCCTCAATATACCGAAATCGAGGAACCGTTATGCAAACTCGGGTTGATCGTGTCAGGGCGCGACTAGTGTGTCGATTACCTTCGGTTCACTCAAATACATGAAATTCATGCATCAGAAGAGCCCTCCAATCATCCAAACGAACGCAAAGCCTCAATATACCGAAATCGAGGAACCGTTATGCAAACTCGGGTTGATCGTGTCAGGGCGCGACTAGTGTGTCGATTACCTTCGGTTCACTCAAATACATGTAATTCATGCATCAGAAGCGCCCTCCAATCATCCAAACGAACGCAAAGCCTCAATATACCGAAATCGGGGAACCGTTGTGCAAACTCGGGTTGATCGTGTCAGGGCGCGACTTGTGTGTCGATTACGTTCATTTCATTCAAATACATGAAATTCATGCATCAGAAGAGCCCTCCAATCGTCCAAACGAACGCAAAGCCTCAATATACCGAAATCGAGGTTCCGTTATGCAAACTCGGGTTGATCGTGTCAGGGCGCGACTAGTGTGTCGATTACCTTCGGTTCACTCAAATACATGAAATTCATGCATCAGAAGAGCCCTCCAATCATCCAAACGAACGCAAAGCCTCAATATACCGAAATCGAGGAACCGTTATGCAAACTCGGGTTGATCGTGTCAGGGCGCGACTAGTGTGTCGATTACCTTCGGTTCACTCAAATACATGAAATTCATGCATCAGAAGTGCCCTCCAATCATCCAAACGAACGCAAAGCCTCAATATACCGAAATCGGGGAACGGTTGTGCAAACTCGGGTTGATCGTGTCAGGGCGCGACTTGTGTGTCGATTACGTTCATTTCATTCAAATACATGAAATTCATGCATCAGAAGCGACCTGCAAATATCGAAACCAACGCAAACCCTCGATACACTGAAATCGAGAAATCGTTGTGCAAACTCGATGCAAGTGCTCCTGGGCGCGACTTGTGTGTCGATTACCTTCGTTTCATTCAAATACATGAAATTCATCAACCACAAGTGGCCTGCAAACACCCAAACGAAAGCAAAGGCCTCGATATACCGACATCGAGAAACCGATGTGCAAACTCGGGTTGATCGTGTCAGGGCACTGGTGTGTCGATTATCTTCTATTCACTCTAATACATGAAATTCATGCATCAGAAGAGCCCTCCAATCATCCAAACGAACGCAAAGCCTCAATATACCGAAATCGAGGAACCGTTATGCAAACTCGGGTTGATCGTGTCAGGGCGCGACTAGTGTGTCGATTACCTTCGGTTCACTCAAATACATGTAATTCATGCATCCGAAGCGCCGTCCAATCATCCAAACGAACGCAAAGCCTCAATATACCGAAATCGGGGAACCGTTGTGCAAACTCGGGTTGATCGTGGCAGGGCGCGACTTGTGTGTCGATTACGTTCATTTCATTCAAATACATGAAATTCATGCATCAGAAGAGCCCTCCAATCATCCAAACGAACACAAAGCCTCAATATACCGAAATCGAGGTTCCGTTATACAAACTCGGGTTGATCGTGTCAGGGCACTGGTGTGTCGATTACCTTCAGTTCACTCAAATAGATGAACTTCATGCATCAGAAGAGCCCTCCAATCATCCAAACGAACGCAATGCTTCAATATACCGAAATCGAGGAACCGTTGTGCAAACTCGGGTTGATCATCTCAGGACGCGACTGGTGTGGCGATTACCTTTATTTTACTCGAATACATAAAAATAATGCATCAGAAGCGACCTGCAAATATCTAGACCAACGCAAACCCTCGATACACTGAAATCGAGAAATCGTTGTGCAAACTCGATGCGAGTGCTCCTGGCGCGACTTGTGTGTCGATTACCTTCGTTCCATTCAAATGCATGAAATTCATCAACCACAAGTGGCCTGCAAACACCCAAACGAACGCAAAGGCCTCGATATTCCGACATCGAGAAACCGATGTGCAAACTCGGGTTGATCGTGTCAGGGCACTGGTGTGTCGATTATATTCTATTCACTCTAATACATGAAATTCATGCATCAGAAGCGCCCTCCAATCATCCAAACGAACGCAAAGCCTCAATATACCGAAATCGAGGAACCGTTGTGCAAACTCGGGTTGATCGTATCAGGGCGCGACTAGTGTATCGATTACCTTCGTTTCACTCAAATACATGAAATTCATGCATCAGAAGAGCCCTCCAATCATCCAAACGAACGCAAAGCCTCAATATACCGAAATCGAGGATCCATTGTGTAAACTCGGGTTGATCGTCTCAGGGCGCGACTGGTGTATCCATTACCTTCATTCCACTCGAATACATAAAAATCATCCATCAGAAGTGGCCTGCAAATACCGAAACGAACGCAAAGGACTCGATATACCGAAATCCAGAAATCGTTGTGCAAACTCGCGGCGAAAGTTTCAGTGAGTCTATTGCTTGCCGATTACCTCCATTTCACTCGAATACATGAAAATCATGCATCTGAAGCGACCTCCAATCATCCAAACGAACGCAAAGCCTCGATCTACCGAAATCGAGAAACCGTTGTGGCAACTCGGGTTGATCGTGCCAGGTCGCGACTTGTGTGTCGATATCCTGCATTTTATTCAAATACATGAAATTCATGCATCAGAAGAGCCCTCCAATCATCCAGACGAACGCAAACCTCAATATACCGAAATCGAGGAACCGTTATGCAACCTCGGGTTGATCGTGTCAGGGCGCGACTAGTGTATCGATTACCTTCAGTTCACTCAAATACATGAAATTCATGCATGAGAAGAGCCCTGCAATCATCCAAACGAACGCAATGCCTCAATATACCGAAATCGAGGAACCGTTGTGCAAACTCGGGTTGATCGTGTCAGGGCGCGACTAGTGTGTCGATTACCTTCAGTTCACTCAAATAGATGAAATTCATGCATCAGAAGAGCCCTCCAATCATCCAAACGAACGCAATGCTTCAATATACCGAAATCGAGGAACCGTTGTGCAAACTCGGGTTGATCATCTCAGGACGCGACTGGTGTCGCGATTACCTTTCTTTTACTCGAATACATAAAAATAATGCATCAGAAGCGACCTGCAAATATCTAGACCAACGCAAAGCCTCGATACACTGAAATCGAGAAATCGTTGTGCAAACTCGATGCGAGTGCTCCTGGCGCGACTTGTGTGTCGATTAACTTCGTTCCATTCAAATGCATGAAATTCATCAACCACAAGTGGCCTGCAAACACCCAAACGAACGCAAAGGCCTCGATATTCCGACATCGAGAAACCGATGTGCAAACTCGGGTTGATCGTGTCAGGGCACTGGTGTGTCGATTATCTTCTATTCACTCTAATACATGAAATTCATGCATCAGAAGCGCCCTCCAATCATCCAAACGAACGCAAAGCCTCAATATACCGAAATCGAGGAACCGTTGTGCAAACTCGGGTTGATCGTATCAGGGCGCGACTAGTGTATCGATTACCTTCGTTTCACTCAAATACATAAAATTCATGCATCAGAAGAGCACTCCAATCATCCAAACGAACGCAAAGCCTCAATATACCGAAATCGAGGAATTGTTGTGTAAACTCGGGTTGATCGTCTCAGGGCGCGACTAGTATGTCGATTGACTTCGTTTCCCTCAAATACATGGAATTCATGCATCAGAAGCGCCCTCCAATCATCCAAACGAACGCAAAGCCTCAATATACCGAAATCGAGGAACCGTTGTGCAAACTCGGGTTGATCGTATCAGGGCGCGACTAGTGTATCGATTACCTTCGTTTCACTCAAATGCATGAAATTCATGCATCAGAAGAGCCCTCCAATCATCCAAACGAACGCAAAGCCTCAATATACCGAAATCGAGGAACCATTGTGTAAACTCGGGTTGATCGTCTCAGGGCGCGACTGGTGTATCCATTACCTTCATTCCACTCGAATACATAAAAATCATCCATCAGAAGTGGCCTGCAAATACCGAAACGAACGCAAAGGACTCGATATACCGAAATCCAGAAATCGTTGTGCAAACTCGCGGCGAAAGTTTCAGTGCGTGTATTGTTTGTCGATTACCTCCATTTCACTCGAATACATGAAAATCATGCATCTGAAGCGACCTCCAATCATCCAAACGAACGCAAAGCCTCGATCTACCGAAATCGAGAAACCGTTGTGGAAACTCGGGTTGATCGTGCCAGGTCGCGACTTGTGTGTAGATACCCTGAATTTTATTCAAATACATGTAATTCATGCATCAGAAGAGCGCTCCAATCATCCAAACGAACGCAAAGCCTCAATATACCGATATCGAGGAACCGTTGTGGAAACTCGGGTTGATCGTGTTAGGGCGCGACTGTTGTGTCGATAACCTTCATTTCATTCAAATTCATGAAATTCATGCATCAGAAGAGCCCTCCAATCATCCAAACGAACGCAAAGCCTCAATATACCGAAATCGAGGAACCATTGTGTAAACTCGGGTTGATCGTCTCAGGGCGCGACTGGTGTATCCACTACCTTCATTTCACTCGAATACATAAAAATCATCCATCAGAAGTGGCCTGCAATTACCGAAACGAACGCAAAGGACCCGATATACCGAAATCCAGAAATCGTTGTGCAAACTCGCGGAGAAAGTTTCAGTGCGTGTATTGCTTGCCGATTACCTCCATTTCACTCGAATACATGAAAATCATGCATCTGAAGCGACCTCCAATCATCCAAACGAACGCAAAGCCTCGATCTACCGAAATCGAGAAACCGTTGTGGCAACTCGGGTTGATCGTGCCAGGTCGCGACTTGTGTGTCGATATCCTGCATTTTATTCAAATACATGAAATTCATGCATCAGAAGAGCCCTCCAATCATCCAGACGAACGCAAACCTCAATATACCGAAATCGAGGAACCGTTATGCAACCTCGGGTTGATCGTGTCAGGGCGCGACTAGTGTATCGATTACCTTCAGTTCACTCAAATACATGAAATTCATGCATGAGAAGAGCCCTGCAATCATCCAAACGAACGCAATGCCTCAATATACCGAAATCGAGGAACCGTTGTGCAAACTCGGGTTGATCGTGTCAGGGCGCGACTAGTGTGTCGATTACCTTCAGTTCACTCAAATAGATGAAATTCATGCATCAGAAGAGCCCTCCAATCATCCAAACGAACGCAATGCTTCAATATACCGAAATCGAGGAACCGTTGTGCAAACTCGGGTTGATCATCTCAGGACGCGACTGGTGTCGCGATTACCTTTCTTTTACTCGAATACATAAAAATAATGCATCAGAAGCGACCTGCAAATATCTAGACCAACGCAAAGCCTCGATACACTGAAATCGAGAAATCGTTGTGCAAACTCGATGCGAGTGCTCCTGGCGCGACTTGTGTGTCGATTAACTTCGTTCCATTCAAATGCATGAAATTCATCAACCACAAGTGGCCTGCAAACACCCAAACGAACGCAAAGGCCTCGATATTCCGACATCGAGAAACCGATGTGCAAACTCGGGTTGATCGTGTCAGGGCACTGGTGTGTCGATTATCTTCTATTCACTCTAATACATGAAATTCATGCATCAGAAGCGCCCTCCAATCATCCAAACGAACGCAAAGCCTCAATATACCGAAATCGAGGAACCGTTGTGCAAACTCGGGTTGATCGTATCAGGGCGCGACTAGTGTATCGATTACCTTCGTTTCACTCAAATACATGAAATTCATGCATCAGAAGAGCACTCCAATCATCCAAACGAACGCAAAGCCTCAATATACCGAAATCGAGGAATTGTTGTGTAAACTCGGGTTGATCGTCTCAGGGCGCGACTAGTATGTCGATTGACTTCGTTTCCCTCAAATACATGGAATTCATGCATCAGAAGCGCCCTCCAATCATCCAAACGAACGCAAAGCCTCAATATACCGAAATCGAGGAACCGTTGTGCAAACTCGGGTTGATCGTATCAGGGCGCGACTAGTGTATCGATTACCTTCGTTTCACTCAAATACATGAAATTCATGCATCAGAAGAGCCCTCCAATCATCCAAACGAACGCAAAGCCTCAATATACCGAAATCGAGGAACCATTGTGTAAACTCGGGTTGATCGTCTCAGGGCGCGACTGGTGTATCCATTACCTTCATTCCACTCGAATACATAAAAATCATCCATCAGAAGTGGCCTGCAAATACCGAAACGAACGCAAAGGACTCGATATACCGAAATCCAGAAATCGTTGTGCAAACTCGCGGCGAAAGTTTCAGTGCGTGTATTGTTTGTCGATTACCTCCATTTCACTCGAATACATGAAAATCATGCATCTGAAGCGACCTCCAATCATCCAAACGAACGCAAAGCCTCGATCTACCGAAATCGAGAAACCGTTGTGGAAACTCGGGTTGATCGTGCCAGGTCGCGACTTGTGTGTAGATACCGTGAATTTTATTCAAATACATGTAATTCATGCATCAGAAGAGCGCTCCAATCATCCAAACGAACGCAAAGCCTCAATATACCGATATCGAGGAACCGTTGTGGAAACTCGGGTTGATCGTGTTAGGGCGCGACTGTTGTGTCGATAACCTTCATTTCATTCAAATTCATGAAATTCATGCATCAGAAGAGCCCTCCAATCATCCAAACGAACGCAAAGCCTCAATATACCGAAATCGAGGAACCATTGTGTAAACTCGGGTTGATCGTCTCAGGGCGCGACTGGTGTATCCACTACCTTCATTTCACTCGAATACATAAAAATCATCCATCAGAAGTGGCCTGCAATTACCGAAACGAACGCAAAGGACCCGATATACCGAAATCCAGAAATCGTTGTGCAAACTCGCGGAGAAAGTTTCAGTGCGTGTATTGCTTGCCGATTACCTCCATTTCACTCGAATACATGAAAATCATGCATCTGAAGCGACCTCCAATCATCCAAACGAACGCAAAGCCTCGATCTACCGAAATCGAGAAACCGTTGTGGAAACTCGGGTTGATCGTGCCAGGTCGCGACTTGTTTGTCGATTACGTTCATTTCATTCAAATACATGAAATTCATGCATCAGAAGAGCACTCCAATCATCCAAACGAACGCAAAGCCTCAATATACCGAAATCGGGGAACCGTTGTGCAAACTCGGGTTGATCGTGTCAGGGCGCGACTTGTTTGTCGATTACGTTCATTTCATTCAAATACATGAAATTCATGCATCAGAAGAGCACTCCAATCATCCAAACGAACGCAAAGCCTCAATATACCGAAATCGAGGAATTGTTGTGTAAACTCGGGTTGATCGTGTTAGGGCGCGACTGTTGTGTCGATAACCTTCATTTCATTCAAACTCATGACATTCATGCATCAGAAGAGCCCTCCAATCATCCAAACGAATGCAAACCTCAATATACCGAAATCGAGGAACCGTTATGCAACCTCGGGTTGATCGTGTCAGGGCGCGACTAGTGTGTCGATTACCTTCGTTTCACTCAAATACATGAAATTCATGCATCAGAAGAGCCCTCCAATCATCCAAACGAACGCAAAGCCTCAATATACCGAAATCGAGGAACCGTTGTGTAAACTCGGGTTGATCATCTCAGGACGCGACTAGTGTGTCGATTACCTTTATTTTACTCGAATACATAAAAATAATGCATCAGAAGCGACCTGCAAATATCGAAACCAACGCAAACCCTCGATACACTGAAATCGAGAAATCGTTGTGCAAACTCGATGCGAGTGCTCCTGGGCGCGACTTGTGTGTCGATTAACTTCGTTTCATTCAAATACATGAAATTCATCAACCACAAATGGCCTGCAAACACCCAAACGAACGCAAAGCCTCAATATACCGAAATCGAGAAACCGATGTGGAAACTCGGGTTGATCGTGCCAGGTCGCGACTAGTGTGTCGATTACCTTCGGTTCACTCAAATACATGAAATTCATGCATCAGAAGAGCCCTCCAATCATCCAAACGAACGCAAAGCCTCAATATACCGAAATCGAGGAACCGTTATGCAAACTCGGGTTGATCGTGTCAGGGCGCGACTAGTGTGTCGATTACCTTCGGTTCACTCAAATACATGAAATTCATGCATCAGAAGAGCCCTCCAATCATCCAAACGAACGCAAAGCCTCAATATACCGAAATCGAGGAACCGTTATGCAAACTCGGGTTGATCGTGTCAGGGCGCGACTAGTGTGTCGATTACCTTCGGTTCACTCAAATACATGAAATTCATGCATCAGAAGTGCCCTCCAATCATCCAAACGAACGCAAAGCCTCAATATACCGAAATCGGGGAACGGTTGTGCAAACTCGGGTTGATCGTGTCAGGGCGCGACTTGTGTGTCGATTACGTTCATTTCATTCAAATACATGAAATTCATGCATCAGAAGCGACCTGCAAATATCGAAACCAACGCAAACCCTCGATACACTGAAATCGAGAAATCGTTGTGCAAACTCGATGCAAGTGCTCCTGGGCGCGACTTGTGTGTCGATTACCTTCGTTTCATTCAAATACATGAAATTCATCAACCACAAGTGGCCTGCAAACACCCAAACGAAAGCAAAGGCCTCGATATACCGACATCGAGAAACCGATGTGCAAACTCGGGTTGATCGTGTCAGGGCACTGGTGTGTCGATTATCTTCTATTCACTCTAATACATGAAATTCATGCATCAGAAGAGCCCTCCAATCATCCAAACGAACGCAAAGCCTCAATATACCGAAATCGAGGAACCGTTATGCAAACTCGGGTTGATCGTGTCAGGGCGCGACTAGTGTGTCGATTACCTTCGGTTCACTCAAATACATGTAATTCATGCATCAGAAGCGCCGTCCAATCATCCAAACGAACGCAAAGCCTCAATATACCGAAATCGGGGAACCGTTGTGCAAACTCGGGTTGATCGTGGCAGGGCGCGACTTGTGTGTCGATTACGTTCATTTCATTCAAATACATGAAATTCATGCATCAGAAGAGCCCTCCAATCATCCAAACGAACACAAAGCCTCAATATACCGAAATCGAGGTTCCGTTATACAAACTCGGGTTGATCGTGTCAGGGCGCGACTAGTGTGTCGATTACCTTCGGTTCACTCAAATACATGTAATTCATGCATCAGAAGAGCGCTCCAATCATCCAAACGAACGCAAAGCCTCAATATACCGATATCGAGGAACCGTTGTGGAAACTCGGGTTGATCGTGTTAGGGCGCGACTGTTGTGTCGATAACCTTCATTTCATTCAAATTCATGAAATTCATGCATCAGAAGAGCCCTCCAATCATCCAAACGAACGTTAAGCCTCAATATACCGAAATCGAGGAACCGTTGTGGAAACTCGGGTTGATCGTCTCAGGGCGCGACTGGTGTATCGATTACCTTCATTTCACTCGAATACATAAAAATCATCCATCAGAAGTGGCCTGCAATTACCGAAACGAACGCAAAGGACCCGATATACCGAAATCCAGAAATCGTTGTGCAAACTCGCGGCGAAAGTTTCAGTGAGTGTATTGCTTGCCGATTACCTCCATTTCACTCGAATACATGAAAATCATGCATCTGAAGCAACCTCCAATCATCCAAACGAACGCAAAGCCTCGATCTACCGAAATCGAGAAACCGTTGTGGAAACTCGGGTTGATCGTGCCAGGTCGCGACTTGTGTGTCGATATCCTGCATTTTATTCAAATACATGAAATTCATGCATCAGAAGAGCCCTCCAATCATCCAGACGAACGCAAACCTCAGTATACCGAAATCGAGGAACCGTTATGCAACCTCGGGTTGATCGTGTCAGGGCGCGACTAGTGTATCGATTACCTTCAGTTCACTCAAATACATGAAATTCATGCATGAGAAGAGCCCTCCAATCATCCAAACGAACGCAATGCCTCAATATACCGAAATCGAGGAACCGTTGTGCAAACTCGGGTTGATCGTGTCAGGGCGCGACTAGTGTGTCGATTACCTTCGTTTCACTCAAATACATGAATTTCATGCATCAGAAGAGCCCTCCAATCATCCAAACGAACGCAAAGCCTCAATATACCGAAATCGAGGAACCGTTGTGTACACACGGGTTGATCATCTCAGGACGCGACTGGTGTGTCGATTACCTTTATTTTACTCGAATACATAAAAATAATGCATCAGAAGCGTCCTGCAAATATCGAGACCAACGCAAACCCTCGATACACTGAAATCGAGAAATCGTTGTGCAAACTCGATGCGAGTGCTCCTGGGCGCGACTTGTGTGTCGATTACCTTCGTTTCATTCAAATACATGAAATTCATCAACCACAAGTGGCCTGCAAACACCCAAACGAACGCAAAGGGCTCGATATACCGACATCGAGAAACCGATGTGCAAACTCGGGTTGATCGTGTCAGGGCACTGGTGTGTCGATTATCTTCTATTCACTCTAATACATGAAATTCATGCATCAGAAGCGCCCTCCAATCATCCAAACGAACGCAAAGCCTCAATATACCGAAATCGAGGAACCGTTGTGCAAACTCGGGTTGATCGTATCAGGGCGCGACTAGTGTATCGATTACCTTCGTTTCACTCAAATACATGAAATTCATGCATCAGAAGAGCCCTCCAATCATCCAAACGAACGCAAAGCCTCAATATACCGAAATCGAGGAACCATTGTGTAAACTCGGGTTGATCGTCTCAGGGCGCGACTGGTGTATCCATTACCTTCATTCCACTCGAATACATAAAAATCATCCATCAGAAGTGGCCTGCAAATACCGAAACGAACGCAAAGGACTCGATATACCGAAAACCAGAAATCGTTGTGCAAACTCGCGGCGAAAATTTCAGTGCGTGTATTGTTTGTCGATTACCTCCATTTCACTCGAATACATGAAAATCATGCATCTGAAGCGACCTCCAATCATCCAAACGAACGCAAAGCCTCGATCTACCGAAATCGAGAAACCGTTGTGGAAACTCGGGTTGATCGTGCCAGGTCGCGACTTGTGTGTAGATACCCTGAATTTTATTCAAATACATGTAATTCATGCATCAGAAGAGCGCTCCAATCATCCAAACGAACGCAAAGCCTCAATATACCGATATCGAGGAACCGTTGTGGAAACTCGGGTTGATCGTGTTAGGGCGCGACTGTTGTGTCGATAACCTTCATTTCATTCAAATTCATGAAATTCATGCATCAGAAGAGCCCTCCAATCATCCAAACGAACGCAATGCTTCAATATACCGAAATCGAGGAACCGTTGTGCAAACTCGGGTTGATCATCTCAGGACGCGACTGGTGTGGCGATTACCTTTATTTTACTCGAATACATAAAAATAATGCACCAGAAGCGACCTGCAAATATCTAGACCAACGCAAACCCTCGATACACTGAAATCGAGAAATCGTTGTGCAAACTCGATGCGAGTGCTCCTGGCGCGACTTGTGTGTCGATTACCTTCGTTCCATTCAAATACATGAAATTCATCAACCACAAGTGGCCTGCAAACACCCAAACGAACGCAAAGGCCTCGATATTCCGACATCGAGAAACCGATGTGCAAACTCGGGTTGATCGTGTCAGGGCACTGGTGTGTCGATTATCTTCTATTCACTCTAATACATGAAATTCATGCATCAGAAGCGCCCTCCAATCATCCAAACGAACGCAAAGCCTCAATATACCGAAATCGAGGAACCGTTGTGCAAACTCGGGTTGATCGTATCAGGGCGCGACTAGTGTATCGATTACCTTCGTTTCACTCAAATACATGAAATTCATGCATCAGAAGAACCCTCCAATCATCCAAACGAACGCAAAGCCTCAATATACCGAAATCGAGGAACCATTGTGTAAACTCGGGTTGATCGTCTAAGGGCGCGACTGGTGTATCCATTACCTTCATTCCACTCGAATACATAAAAATCATCCATCAGAAGTGGCCTGCAAATACCGAAACGAACGCAAAGGACTCGATATACCGAAATCCAGAAATCGTTGTGCAAACTCGCGGCGAAAGTTTCAGTGCGTGTATTGTTTGTCGATTACCTCCATTTCACTCGAATACATGAAAATCATGCATCTGAAGCGACCTCCAATCATCCAAACGAACGCAAAGCCTCGATCTACCGAAATCGAGAAACCGTTGTGGAAACTCGGGTTGATCGTGCCAGGTCGCGACTTGTGTGTAGATACCCTGAATTTTATTCAAATACATGTAATTCATGCATCAGAAGAGCGCTCCAATCATCCAAACGAACGCAAAGCCTCAATATACGGATATCGAGGAACCGTTATGCAAACTCGGGTTGATCGTGTCAGGGCGTGACTAGTGTGTCGATTATCTTCGGTTCACTCAAATACATGAAATTCATGCATCAGAAGAGCCCTCCAATCATCCAAACGAACGCAAAGCCTCAATATACCGAAATCGAGGAACCGTTGTGGAAACTCGGGTTGATCGTGTCAGGGCGCGAATGGTGTGTCGATTATCTTCGGTTCACTCAAATACACGAAATTCATGCATCAGAAGAGCCCTCCAATCATCCAAACGAATGCAAAGCCTCAATATACCGAAATCCAGTTTCCGTTATGCAAACTCGGGTTGATCGTGTCAGGGCGCGACTAGTGTGTCGGTTACCTTCGGTTCACTTAAATACATGAAATTCATGCATCAGAAGAGCCCTCCAATCATCCGAACGAACGCAAAGCCTCAATATACCGAAATCGAGGAACCGTTATGCAAACTCGGGTTGATCGTGTCAGGGCGCGACTAGTGTATCGATTACTATCGGTTCACTCAAATACATGAAATTCATGCATCAGAAGCGCCCTCCAATCATCCAAACGAACGCAAAGCCTCAATATACCGAAATCGGGGAACCGTTGTGCAAACTCGGGTTGATCGTGTCAGGGCGCGACTTGTGTGTCGATTACGTTCATTTCATTCAAATACATGAAATTCATGCATCAGAAGAGCACTCCAATCATCCAAACGAACGCAAAGCCTCAATATACCGAAATCGAGGAATTGTTGTGTAAACTCGGGTTGATCGTCTCAGGGCGCGACTAGTGTGTGTATTGACTTCGTTTCACTCAAATACATGAAATTCATGGATCAGAAGAGCCCTCCAATTATCCAAACGAACGCAATGCCTCAATATACCGAAATCGAGGAACCGTTGTGCAAACTCGGGTTGATCGTGTCAAGGCGCGACTTGTGTGTCGATTACGTTCATTTCATTCAAATACATGAAATTCATGCATCAGAAGAGCACTCCAATCATCCAAACGAACGCAAAGCCTCAATATACCGAAATCGAGGAATTGTTGTGTAAACTCGGGTTGATCGTCTCAGGGCGCGACTAGTGTGTCGATTGACTTCGTTTCACTCAAATACATGAAATTCATGGATCAGAAGAGCCCTCCAATCATCCAAACGAACGCAATGCCTCAATATACCGAAATCGAGGAACCGTTGTGCAAACTCGGGTTGATCGTGTCAGGGCGCGACTAGTGTGTCTATTACCTTCGTTTCACTCAAATACATGAAATTCATGCATCAGAAGAGCCCTCCAATCATCCAAACGAACGCAAAGCCTCAATATACCGAAATCGAGGAACCGCTGTGTAAACTCGGGTTGATCGTGTCAGGGCGCGACTAGTGTGTCTATTACCTTCGTCTCACTCAAATACATGAAATTCATGCATCAGAAGAGCCCTCCAATCATCCAAACGAACGCAAAGCTTCAATATACCGAAATCGAGGAACCGTTGTGGAAACTCAAATCATGCATCTGAAGCGACCTCCAATCATCCAAACGAGCGCAAAGCCTCGATCTACCGAAATCGAGAAACCGTTGTGGAAACTCGGGTTGATCGTGCCAGGTCGCGACTTGAGTGTAGATACCCTGCATTTTATTCAAATACATGTAATTCATGCATCAGAAGAGCGCTCCAATCATCCAAACGAACGCAAAGCCTCAATATACTGATATCGAGGAACCGTTGTGGAAACTCGGGTTGATCGTGTCAGGGCGCGACTGTTGTGTCGATAACCTTCATTTCATTCAAATTCATGAAACTCATGCATCAGAAGAGCCCTCCAATCATCCAAACGAACGCAAAGCCTCAATATACCGAAATCGAGGAACCGTTGTGGAAACTCGGGTTGATCGTCTCAGGGCGCGACTGGTGTATCGATTACCTTCATTTCACTCGAATACATAAAAATCATCCATCAGAAGTGGCCTGCAATTACCGAAACGAACGCAAAGGACCCGATATACCGAAATCCAGAAATCGTTTTGCAATCTCGCGGCGAAAGTTTCAGTGCGTGTATTGTTTGTCGATTACCTCCATTTCACTCGAATACATGAAAATCATGCATCAGAAGCGACCTCCAATCATCCAAACGAACGCAAAGCCTCGATCTACCGAAATCGAGAAACCGTTGTGGAAACTCGGGTTGATCGTGCCAGGTCGCGACTTGAGTGTAGATACCCTGAATTTTATTCAAATACATGTAATTCATGCATCAGAAGAGCGCTCCAATCATCCAAACGAACGCAAAGCCTCAATATACCGAAATCGAGGAACCGTTATGCAAACTCGGGTTGTTCGTGTCAGGGCGCGACTGGTGTGTCGATTATCTTCGGTTCACTCAAATACATGAAATTCATGCATCAGAAGAGCCCTCCAATCATCCAAACGAACGCAAAGCCTCAATATACCGAAATCGAGGAACCGTTATGCAAACTCGGGTTGATCGTGTCAGGGCGCGACTAGTATGTCGATTACCTTCGGTTCACTCAAATACATGAAATTCATGCATCAGAAGCGCCCTCCAATCACCCAAACGAACGCAAAGCCTCAATATACCGAAATCGGGGAACCGTTGTGCAAACTCGGGTTGATCGTCTCAGGGCGCGACTGGTGTATCCATTACCTTCATTCCACTCGAATACATAAAAATCATCCATCAGAAGTGGCCTGCAAATACCGAAACGAACGCAAAGGACTCGATATACCGAAATCCAGAAATCGTTGTGCAAACTCGCGGCGAAAGTTTCAGTGCGTGTATTGTTTGTCGATTACCTCAATTTCACTCGAATACATGAAAATCATGCATCTGAAGCGACCTCCAATCATCCAAACGAACGCAAAGCCTCGATCTACCGAAATCGAGAAACCGTTGTGGAAACTCGGGTTGATCGTGCCAGGTCGCGACTTGAGTGTAGATACCCTGAATTTTATTCAAATACATGTAATTCATGCATCAGAAGAGCGCTCCAATCATCCAAACGAACGCAAAGCCTCAATATACCGATATCGAGGAACCGTTGTGGAAACTCGGGTTGATCGTGTTAGGGCGCGACTGTTGTGTCGATAACCTTCATTTCATTCAAATTCATGAAATTCATGCATCAGAAGAGCCCTCCAATCATCCAAACGAACGCAAAGCCTCAATATACCGAAATCGAGGAACCGTTGTGGAAACTCGGGTTGATCGTGTCAGGGCGCGACTGGTGTGTCGATTATCTTCGGTTCACTCAAATACATGAAATTCATGCATCAGAAGAGCCCTCCAATCATCCAAACGAACGCAAAGCCTCAATATACCGAAATCGAGGAACCGTTATGCAAACTCGGGTTGTTCGTGTCAGGGCGCGACTGGTGTGTCGATTATCTTCGATTCACTCAAATACATGAAATTCATGCATCAGAAGAGCCCTCCAATCATCCAAACGAACGCAAAGCCTCAATATACCGAAATTGAGGAACCGTTATGCAAACTCGGGTTGATCGTGTCAGGGCGCGACTAGTATGTCGATTACCTTCGGTTCACTCAAATACATGAAATTCATGCATCAGAAGCGCCCTCCAATCATCCAAACGAACGCAAAGCCTCAATATACCGAAATCGGGGAACCGTTGTGCAAACTCGGGTTGATAGTGTCAGGGCGCGACTTGTGTGTCTATTACCTTCGTTTCACTCAAATACATGAAATTCATGCATCAGAAGAGCCCTCCAATCATCCAAACGAACGCAAAGCCTCAATATACCGAAATCGAGGAACCGTTGTGTAAACTCGGGTTGATCGTGTCAGGGCGCGACTAGTGTGTCTATTACCTTCGTCTCACTCAAATACATGAAATTCATGCATCAGAAGAGCCCTCCAATCATCCAAACGAACGCAAAGCTTCAATATACCGAAATCGAGGAACCGTTGTGGAAACTCAAATCATGCATCTGAAGCGACCTCCAATCATCCAAACGAACGCAAAGCCTCGATCTACCGAAATCGAGAAACCGTTGTGGAAACTCGGGTTGATCGTGCCAGGTCGCGACTTGAGTGTAGATACCCTGCATTTTATTCAAATACATGTAATTCATGCATCAGAAAAGCGCTCCAATCATCCAAACGAACGCAAAGCCTCAATATACTGATATCGAGGAACCGTTGTGGAAACTCGGGTTGATCGTGTCAGGGCGCGACTGTTGTGTCGATAACCTTCATTTCATTCAAATTCATGAAATTCATGCATCAGAAGAGCCCTCCAATCATCCAAACGAACGCAAAGCCTCAATATACCGAAATCGAGGAACCGTTGTGGAAACTCGGGTTGATCGTCTCAGGGCGCGACTGGTGTATCGATTACCTTCATTTCACTCGAATACATAAAAATCATCCATCAGAAGTGGCCTGCAATTACCGAAACGAACGCAAAGGACCCGATATACCGAAATCCAGAAATCGTTGTGCAAACTCGCGGCGAAAGTTTCAGTGCGTGTATTGCTTGCCGATTACCTCCATTTTACTCGAATACATGAAAATCATGCATCTGAAGCGACCTCCAATCATCCAAACGAACGCAAAGCCTCGATCTACCGAAATCGAGAAACCGTTGTGGAAACTCGGGTTGATCGTGCCAGGTCGCGACTTGTGTGTCGATATCCTGCATTTTATTCAAGTACATGAAATTCATGCATCAGAAGAGCACTCCAATCATCCAAACGAACGCAAAGCCTCAATATACCGAAATCGAGGAATTGTTGTGTAAACTCGGGTTGATCGTCTCAGGGCGCGACTAGTGTGTCGATTGACTTCGTTTCACTCAAATACAGGAAATTCATGGATCAGAAGAGCCCTCCAATCATCCCAACGAACGCAATGCCTCAATATACCGAAATCGAGGAACCGTTGCGGAAACTCGGGTTGATCGTCTCAGGGCGCGACTGGTGTATCGATTACCTTCATTTCACTCGAATACATAAAAATCATCCATCAGAAGTGGCCTGCAATTACCGAAACGAACGCAAAGGACCCGATATACCGAAATCCAGAAATCGTTGTGCAAACTCGCGGCGAAAGTTTCAGTGCGTGTATTGCTTGCCGATTACCTCCATTTCACTCGAATACATGAAAATCATGCATCTGAAGCGACCTCCAATCATCCAAACGAACGCAAAGCCTCGATCTACCGAAATCGAGAAACCGTTGTGGAAACTCGGGTTGATCGTGGCAGGTCGCGACTTGTGTGTCGATATTCTGCATTTTATTCAAGTACCTGAAATTCATGCATCAGAAGAGCCCTCCAATCATCCAAACGAACGCAAAGCCTCAATATACCGAAATCGAGGAACCGTTATGCAAACTCGGGTTGATCGTGTCAGGGCGTGACTAGTGTGTCGATTATCTTCGGTTCACTCAAATACATGAAATTCATGCATCAGAAGAGCCCTCCAATCATCCAAACGAACGCAAAGCCTCAATATACCGAAATCGAGGAACCGTTGTGGAAACTCGGGTTGATCGTGTCAGGGCGCGAATGGTGTGTCGATTATCTTCGGTTCACTCAAATACATGAAATTCATGCATCAGAAGAGCCCTCCAATCTTCCAAACGAACGCAAAGCCTCAATATACCGAAATCGAGTTTCCGTTATGCAAACTCGGGTTGATCGTGTCAGGGCGCGACTAGTGTGTCGATTACCTTCGGTTCACTCAAATACATGAAATTCATGCATCAGAAGGGCCCTCCAATCATCCAAACGAACGCAAAGCCTCAATATACCGAAATCGAGGAACCGTTATGCAAACTTGGGTTGATCATGTCAGGGCGCGACTAGTGTATCGATTACCTTCGGTTCACTCAAATACATGAAATTCATGCATCAGAAGCGCCCTCCAATCATCCAAACGAACGCAAAGCCTCAATATACCGAAATCGGGGAACCGTTGTGCAAACTCGGGTTGATCGTGTCAGGGCGCGACTTGTGTGTCGATTACGTTCATTTCATTCAAATACATGAAATTCATGCATCAGAAGAGCACTCCAATCATCCAAACGAACGCAAAGCCTCAATATACCGAAATCGAGGAATTGTTGTGTAAACTCGGGTTGATCGTCTCAGGGCGCGACTAGTGTGTCGATTGACTTCGTTTCACTCAAATACATGAAATTCATGGATCAGAAGAGCGCTCCAATTATCCAAACGAACGCAATGCCTCAATATACCGAAATCGAGGAACCGTTGTGCAAACTCGGGTTGATCGTCTCAGGGCGCGACTGGTGTATCGGTTACCTTCATTCCACTCGAATACATAAAAATCATCCATCAGAAGTGGCCTGCCAATACCGAAACGAACGCAAAGGAATCGATATACCGAAATCCAGAAATCGTTGTGCAAACTCGCGGCGAAAGTTTCAGTGCGTGTATTGTTTGTCGATTACCTCCATTTCACTCGAATACATGAAAATCATGCATCTGAAGCGACCTCCAATCATCCAAACGAATGCAAAGCCTCGATCTACCGAAATCGAGAAACCGTTGTGGAAACTCGGGTTGATCGCGCCAGGTCGCGACTTGTGTGTCGATATCCTGCATTTTATTCAAATACATGTAATTCATGCATAAGAAGAGCGCTCCAATGATCCAAACGAACGCAAAGCCTCAATATACCGAAATCGAGGAACCGTTGTGGAAACTCGGGTTGATCGTGTCAGGGCGCGACTGTTGTGTCGATAACCTTCATTTAATTCAAATTCATGAAATTCATGCATCAGAAGAGCCCTCCAATCATCCAAACGAACGCAAAGCCTCAATATACCGAAATCGAGGAACCGTTGTGGAAACTCGGGTTGATCGTCTCAGGGCGCGACTGGTGTATCGATTACCTTCATTTCACTCGAATACATAAAAATCATCCATCAGAAGTGGCCTGCAATTACCGAAACGAACGCAAAGGACCCGATATACCGAAATCCAGAAATCGTTGTGCAAACTCGCGGCGAAAATTTCAGTGAGTGTATTGCTTGCCGATTACCTCCATTTCACTCGAATACATGAAAATCATGCATCTGAAGCGACCTCCAATCATCCAAACGAACGCAAAGCCTCGATCTACCGAAATCGAGAAACCGTTGTGGAAACTCGGGTTGATCGTGCCAGGTCGCGACTTGTGTGTCGATATCCTGCATGTTATTCAAATACATAAAATTCATGCATCAGAAGAGCCCTCCAATCATCCAGACGAACGCAAACCTCAATATACTGAAATCGAGGAAACGTTATGCAACCTCGGGTTGATCGTGTCAGGGCGCGACTAGTGTATCGATTACCTTCAGTTCACTCAAATACATGAAATTCATGCATGAGAAGAGCCCTCCAATCATCCAAACGAACGCAATGCCTCAATATACCGAAATCGAGGAACCGTTGTGCAAACTCGGGTTGATCGTGTCAGGGCGCGACTGGTGTGTCGATTACCTTCGTTTCACTCAAATACATGAATTTCATGCATCAGAAGAGCCCTCCAATCATCCAAACGAACGCAAGGCCTCAATATACCGAAATCGAGGAACCGTTGTGTACACTCGGGTTGATCATCTCAGGACGCGACTGGTGTGTCGATTACCTTTATTTTACTCGAATACATAAAAATAATGCATCAGAAGCGTCCTGCAAATATCGAGACCAACGCAAACCCTCGATACACTGAAATCGAGAAATCGTTGTGCAAACTCGATGCGAGTGCTCCTGGCGCGACTTGTGTGTCGATTACCTTCGTTCCATTCAAATACATGAAATTCATCAACCACAAGTGGCCTGCAAACACCCAAACGAACGCAAAGGCCTCGATATTCCGACATCGAGAAACCGATGTGCAAACTCGGGTTGATCGTGTCAGGGCACTGGTGTGTCGATTATCTTCTATTCACTCTAATACATGAAATTCATGCATCAGAGGCGCCCTCCAATCATCCAAACGAACGCAAAGCCTCAATATACCGAAATCGAGGAACCGTTGTGCAAACTCGGGTTGATCGTATCAGGGCGCGACTAGTGTATCGATTACCTTCGTTTCACTCAAATACATGAAATTCATGCATCAGAAGAACCCTCCAATCATCCAAACGAACGCAAAGCCTCAATATACCGAAATCGAGGAACCATTGTGCAAACTCGGGTTGATCGTGTCAGGGCGCGACTGGTGTGTCGATTACCTTCGTTTCACTCAAATACATGAATTTCATGCATCAGAAGAGCCCTCCAATCATCCAAACGAACGCAAGGCCTCAATATACCGAAATCGAGGAACCGTTGTGTACACTCGGGTTGATCATCTCAGGACGCGACTGGTGTGTCGATTACCTTTATTTTACTCGAATACATAAAAATAATGCATCAGAAGCGTCCTGCAAATATCGAGACCAACGCAAACCCTCGATACACTGAAATCGAGAAATCGTTGTGCAAACTCGATGCGAGTGCTCCTGGCGCGACTTGTGTGTCGATTACCTTCGTTCCATTCAAATACATGAAATTCATCAACCACAAGTGGCCTGCAAACACCCAAACGAACGCAAAGGCCTCGATATTCCGACATCGAGAAACCGATGTGCAAACTCGGGTTGATCGTGTCAGGGCACTGGTGTGTCGATTATCTTCTATTCACTCTAATACATGAAATTCATGCATCAGAGGCGCCCTCCAATCATCCAAACGAACGCAAAGCCTCAATATACCGAAATCGAGGAACCGTTGTGCAAACTCGGGTTGATCGTATCAGGGCGCGACTAGTGTATCGATTACCTTCGTTTCACTCAAATACATGAAATTCATGCATCAGAAGAACCCTCCAATCATCCAAACGAACGCAAAGCCTCAATATACCGAAATCGAGGAACCATTGTGTAAACTCGGGTTGATCGTCTAAGGGCGCGACTGGTGTATGCATTACCTTCATTCCACTCGAATACATAAAAATCATCCATCAGAAGTGGCCTGCAAATACCGAAACGAACGCAAAGGACTCGATATACCGAAATCCAGAAATCGTTGTGCAAACTCGCGGCGAAAGTTTCAGTGCGTGTATTGTTTGTCGATTACCTCCATTTCACTCGAATACATGAAAATCATGCATCTGAAGCGACCTCCAATCATCCAAACGAACGCAAAGCCTCGATCTACCGAAATCGAGAAACCGTTGTGGAAACTCGGGTTGATCGTGCCAGGTCGCGACTTGTGTGTAGATACCCTGAATTTTATTCAAATACATGTAATTCATGCATCAGAAGAGCGCTCCAATCATCCAAACGAACGCAAAGCCTCAATATACCGATATCGAGGAACCGTTGTGGAAACTCGGGTTGATCGTGTTAGGGCGCGACTGTTGTGTCGATAACCTTCATTTCATTCAAATTCATGAAATTCATGCATCAGAAGAGCCCTCCAATCATCCAAACGAACGCAAAGCCTCAATATACCGAAATCGAGGAACCGTTGTGGAAACTCGGGTTGATCGTCTCAGGGCGCGACTGGTGTATCGGTTACCTTCATTCCACTCGAATACATAAAAATCATCCATCAGAAGTGGCCTGCCAATACCGAAACGAACGGAAAGGCATCGATATACCGAAATCCAGAAATCGTTGTGCAAACTCGCGGCGAAAGTTTCAGTGCGTGTATTGTTTGTCGATTACCTCCATTTCACTCGAATACATGAAAATCATGCATCTGAAGCGACCTCCAATCATCCAAACGAATGCAAAGCCTCGATCTACCGAAATTGAGAAACCGTTGTGGAAACTCGGGTTGATCGTGCCAGGTCGCGACTTGTGTGTCGATATCCTGCATTTTATTCAAATACATGTAATTCATGCATCAGAAGAGCGCTCCAATCATCCAAACGAACGCAAAGCCTCAATATACCGAAATCGAGGAACCGTTGTGGAAACTCGGGTTGATCGTGTCAGGGCGCGACTGTTGTGTCGATAACCTTCATTTAATTCAAATTCATGAAATTCATGCATCAGAAGAGCCCTCCAATCATCCAAACGAACGCAAAGCCTCAATATACCGAAATCGAGGAACCGTTGTGGAAACTCGGGTTGATCGTCTCAGGGCGCGACTGGTGTATCGATTACCTTCATTTCACTCGAATACATAAAAATCATCCATCAGAAGTGGCTTGCAATTACCGAAACGAACGCAAAGGACCCGATATACCGAAATCCAGAAATCGTTGTGCAAACTCGCGGCGAAAGTTTCAGTGAGTGTATTGCTTGCCGATTACCTCCATTTCACTCGAATACATGAAAATCATGCATCTGAAGCGACCTCCAATCATCCAAACGAACGCAAAGCCTCGATCTACCGAAATCGAGAAACCGTTGTGGAAACTCGGGTTGATCGTGCCAGGTCGCGACTTGTGTGTCGATATCCTGCATTTTATTCAAATACATGAAATTGATGAATCAGAAGAGCCCTCCAATCATTCAGACGAACGCAAACCTCAATATACCGAAATCGAGGAACCGTTATGCAACCTCGGGTTGATCGTGCCAGGGCGCGACTAGTGTATCGATTACCTTCAGTTCACTCAAATACATGAAATTCATGCATGAGAAGAGCCCTCCGAAATCGAGGAACCGTTGTGCAACCTCGGGTTGATCGTCTCAGGGCGCGACTGGTGTATCGGTTACCTTCATTCCACTCGAATACATAAAAATCATCCATCAGAAGTGGCCTGCCAATACCGAAACGAACGGAAAGGAATCGATATACCGAAATCCAGAAATCGTTGTGCAAACTCGCGGCGAAAGTTTCAGTGCGTGTATTGTTTGTCGATTACCTCCATTTCACTCGAATACATGAAAATCATGCATCTGAAGCGACCTCCAATCATCCAAACGAACGCAAAGCCTCGATCTACCGAAATCGAGAAACCGTTGTGGAAACTCGGGTTGATCGTGCCAGGTCGCGACTTGTGTGTAGATACCCTGAATTTTATTCAAATACATGTAATTCATGCATCAGAAGAGCGCTCCAATCATCCAAAAGAACGCAAAGCCTCAATATACCGATATCGAGGAACCGTTGTGGAAACTCGGGTTGATCGTGTTAGGGCGCGACTGTTGTGTCGATAACCTTCATTTCATTCAAATTCATGAAATTCATGCATCAGAAGAGCCCTCCAATCATCCAAACGAACGCAATGCTTCAATATACCGAAATCGAGGAACCGTCGTGCAAACTCGGGTTGATCATCTCAGGACGCGACTGGTGTGGCGATTACCTTTATTTTACTCGAATACATAAAAATAATGCATCAGAAGCGACCTGCAAATATCTAGACCAACGCAAACCCTCGATACACTGAAATCGAGAAATCGTTGTGCAAACTCGATGCGAGTGCTCCTGGCGCGACTTGTGTGTCGATTACCTTCGTTCCATTCAAATACATGAAATTCATCAACCACAAGTGGCCTGCAAACACCTAAACGAACGCAAAGGCCTCGATATTCCGACATCGAGAAACCGATGTGCAAACTCGGGTTGATCGTGTCAGGGCACTGGTGTGTCGATTATCTTCTATTCACTCTAATACATGAAATTCATGCATCAGAAGCGCCCTCCAATCATCCAAACGAACGCAAAGCCTCAATATACCGAAATCGAGGAACCGTTGTGCAAACTCGGGTTGATCGTATCAGGGCGCGACTAGTGTATCGATTACCTTCGTTTCACTCAAATACATGAAATTCATGCATCAGAAGAGCCCTCCAATCATCCAAACGAACGCAAAGCCTCAATATACCGAAATCGAGGAACCATTGTGTAAACTCGGGTTGATCGTCTCAGGGCGCGACTGGTGTATCCATTACCTTCATTCCACTCGAATACATAAAAATCATCCATCAGAAGTGGCCTGCAAATACCGAAACGAACGCAAAGGACTCGATATACCGTGTGACGGGCACTTACCACGAGTATTTCGGCCACTCGGGCAAGATCCAACGCCCAAATATAACGACGCCCGAGGTTTCTCACTCGATTCCTACCCGCACTTAACACCTGATTCCATACGACCTTGATGGGCGCCAGGCTCTCTATTCTATCCCGAAAGCCAGGGAGTTTCCTTCCCGTTCGATGTTTCTTTCTTAAACTGGCCGACTAGCTGAAAAGGGGTGCAGTTCGAGGCATGCAAAATAAATCACCCGGACGAATATTTCTCATTCTCACAACCGTAACAAAAGATTTATTAATAATAATGTCTAACAACCAAAAGAAAAAAACAACAAAAGGTATTTTACAATATTGACTCGAGCCCGACAAGGATCGCGGATCTTCACGCTCGCGACGCTATCGCTCGAGTCTACTTTCTTCTCAAATATCAACGAAAATCTACGGATAAATAATTTACCGAAAGACCGGACGCGGCAACGACCAATCCCCCAGCAGCACGGCTGAGTACAGTATAATAGTGCACCACGTGCGCCTACCTTTATTCGCTGGTTTCGCTGTAGTCCGTCCGTCGGTTTCCCTCAATTTCCTTACTAGCTGGAATTCTCCTTGCGGCTACTCTCCGAGCACGAATCGATCGGTCTTCCTAACCGAGATCTACGACACTCGGGATTTTCACACGCGGGAACACGGTTTCTCGAGATATGCGCGAGAATCGCTCGAGCGCTTTATCTCCGAGCCTTTCAATACCGCGTAACAACGAACGTAACAAATCCTCTATCTAGTAGTCGCAAGGGCACGCTAACCACTCGACGTAATTGTTCGTATTTTGTTTTACGGAACGATCCACGAAGACTCACGTCCGCGAACTACTAATTTTCTATTCTCTATCAATTACTGCTCAGAGTACTTCTCAACGCGAGGCCTGTCGAAATTATATCTCTGAAATCGCGGCCTGTCGGAATTATACTTCTGAATGCGCGGCCTGTCGAAATTATACCAATTAATTCGTCGACTGCCTAAACGAGACTAAATTCTTCTCTCCTATCCTTCTCGTCTCCGCTTTGTGCGGGTCTTCGTAGTTCGGGGGTCTTCGGACGTCCGGGGTGGGGGTCACGGCCTGCCATCGATCGTCTTCGACGTCGATCGGCTTCTCGTTGCCTCTCTCTCGCGCTCCTTCCATCCTCGACTCTCGCTGAGGCTCTCGAGCCTCCCTCTCTAACTCTCGTAGATCCTGCAATCAATGATCCACACAGCAATACATTGTTCTCGCAACGGTTCGGACCTCGGCGGCGGGAAGCGATTCTGTTGCTATGTAACTTTTTCCGGGGTCTCGGTGCGCGAGCATTCGCGACCAAGCGCGCTGCTGCGAGCGCGTGGTAACGCCTCGTCACATCCCCCCACTAGGCCAAACTACCCGCTCTAACGCGAGGTAGGCACACGCCGATACACTATTGCAACGCGCTATGCTGCAGAATCGCTCCCCACACATCTCCCGGTCTTCCGTCGCCGCAAAAACCATTTTTTTTTTCTCAAATTAATTCCCAACAAAATAATGACAATTTTCTAAGCTGTTTTTATCTTTCTTTATTCCGCTTGCGTCATCGAGCGTTCCGGGGTTTGCACGTTACTCACCAATTTCAAGTCTTTCACATGCCATCTCCCTGCAGGTCGGCCGACTGGATCGGTCAATTCTACCACGCTTCGCGACACGACTCTCGCGACTTCGTATGGACCAGCGACTTTTTCGCGAACTTCGACGTCATGTTATTCGCTGCTTTTGACAATACGCGGTATTTCCGATAGACACGGTCTCCCGCGTGCAGCGGCACGTCTCTTCTACTGCGATTATAATACGCGGCCTGTTTCTGCGACGCTTCTCGAATTCTATTTGTGACGAGATCGCGCATCTCGACAAGTCTGCTCATCCACTCGATCCATTTTTCTCTATTGGGAGCGTTCGGCGCGACCTCTTCTCCTACCATTCTTTTCCAGTGTTGAGCGGCTTTCGGTTCCCTACCTAAGTTCAAAAAGGCCGGGCTAACTCCGAGAGATGAGTGCACCGCGGTATTATACGCGAATTGGAACTCGGCGATATGTAAGTCCCACTCACTATGATCTCCTGACACGTAGCTCGCTATCATCGTTTTTAAATTTCGGTTCACGCGTTCGACCGGGTTCGCCTGCGCGTGATACGGCGGCGTCGTCATGCGTTCAATACCATATTCGTCGGTCAGCTTCTTGACAGTCTGATTGACATATTCTGTTCCGTTATCTGTCAAGAAGACGCGGGGAGTGCCCCATCGGCATAACACGCGCGCGCGGAATGCCTCGGTTATCGTTTTTCCCGTCGCGGCGGTCGCGGGTACGCACTCTATCCATCGCGTAAATAAATCTTCAAAGACTATAAGATATTTATTGCCGAGTTTCGATCTCGGATACGGCCCCATAACATCCGATGCTACGATATCCCACGGCTGGGCAACTACGCGCGGTCCCATTATTCCCATCGGTCTAGCTTGATTGGCTTTATGCAGTGCACACGTGACACATCTCCCGACGTAGCGTTTGACATCGCGATACATCCCTGGCCAGTAATAATATGTGGCGAGACGTCGGTACGTCCGTTCTACTCCCGGGTGTCCGGCTTGTTCGCTATCGTGCGCTTGCATTAGCAGTCGCTCGCATTCTTCCGATGGTACTACTAATTTCCACGCGTCTAAGTCCCCTCCGGCCGCTTCTTTCATCGCGTCGGGCCGATAAAAATACATAGCTTTTTCTTCGATCAACCAACCGGGAAAAGAGCGCGGATTTCTACGAATCGCTGCGCGCCTCTCTTCGTACCAATCGATCTCGTACGCTTCTCCCAGAGAGTCCGCGTGTGCGCTCCAATCCACTTCGACATCTTCGAACATCCTGGAGAGCGCATCCGCGGCTTCGTTCTCTGTGCCTTTTCGGTACTCTATCTTCATGTTGTATCCCGACAACTCGAATGCCCATCTAGCTAATCGTCCTATCGGGTCAACTAAATTATGCAGCCACCGGAGACTGCTGTGATCCGTTACTACCGTAAATTCGTATCCTTCTAAATACGGCCGAAATTTACGTACCGACCACACTACGGCGAGACATTCTTTTTCGGTAACCGTGTATCGCGTTTCCGGTCCTGTCATCGCTCTACTCGCGCATTCGATCAATTTTTCCCCATTCTCCCCGCTCTGCGTTAAAACCGCGCCGATACCTTTGTCGCTCGCGTCGGTATAAACAATAAACGGGATATTATAGTTTGGAAAAGTGAGAATCGCGGCATTCACTATTTCTTCTTTTACCGCGCGAAATGCGGCCTCCTCAATTTCCGTCCATTCCCACGATACTGTCTTGCTCGTGAGGCGATTGAGGGGTCCTGCCACGCGCGAAATATTTTTTAAATGGCGGTGATACCAATTCACCATACCATTGAATCTTCGCATTTCAGTCGGATTTCGCGGGCGAGGATATTCTGTTATCGGCTTTATCTTCTCGGGATCTGGCCGCAATCCGTCGCGGTTTACCAAAAATCCGAGGTATCGTACCTCGTTACGACAAAATTCGCTCTTTTCGAAATTTAAAATCAGACCGGCTTCTCGAATAATCCCGAGGATTTTAGCAATCCACTCGAGATGCTCTTCGAACGTACGATTCACGATTATAATATCGTCGAGATACGCGAACGCGTGCGGCTCGAGCTCGGGGCCGATTAATCGATCCATCAACCGCTGAAACGTCGCGGGCGCGTTGCATAAACCGTAGGGCATCCTTCTAAATTGGAACAATCCCTTTCCCTCAACGATAAAGGCAGTGAAAGGGCGACTGTTCTCTTCCATTAAAATTTGGTGGTACGCCGCGCTCATATCTAACGTCGTGATGTACACGGCCTCTTGCAATTTACTCAAAATTGTTTCCATTCGCGGAAGCGGATATGCATCTTTTCGGGTTACTTTATTCAACTCGCGGTAATCTACGCAAAATCTCCATTTATTATTCGGTTTCGCGACCATTACCGGAGGACTCGCCCAATCGCTCTGCGAACGTTCGATAATATTCCCGTCGAGCATACGGTCTACTTCGGCGTGTAATTTCTCGACGACAACCGGAGAGCGCCGGTACATCCGCTGTTTCACGGCTTTATCGCGCGGCGCGTCTATCACATGTTGCGTGAGCGACACGGCAACGTCGAAATCTTGTGGCATTAGGGGTATTATTTCATCGAGCAACTCTTTTAAACGATCTGGCTGGGTGTCTACAAGTTCTTGTAAACCAAAACAAACACCGAGTGTCGCGAGCTCGTCGCTCGAGCGTACGATCGGATGTTCTATCCCTACCTCGTCCAATGACCACGTGCTACGTCCGCCGTGCACGTTAACTCCGAAAACTCCGATAAAATCCATCCCCAATAGACAATTTGATTTTAAATGTTTCACGATTATTGACGGAAACCATTTTTGCACACCGTCGAGTTCAATCGGGAATAATGCCTCTCCGATCACTCGCTCCGGCGTACCGTTAGCCATCGTCACATAATCGTTTCGACTCGGCGGATATTCTCTGTGCGGCAAGCTTAAATCTCGTACTATTTCTCCTCCCACGCGACCGAAAACCGAAATAGTAGCACCCGTGTCTATCAACGCTTCGAGTACTTTCCCACCGATAAGCAACTCAACGAAAATTCGAATTCGTCCTGTCTCGCGCTGCCACTCCTCTGGTGGTGGGGGAAACGATTCGAAGAAATTCGCGTGCTCGGGCTGACTTGTCTCGATCGCGATCTCGTTCTCACGATGCTCTATTTTTTTCCCGTCTTCGCGCGCGGCGTCACGTACGTTATTCGCGCGAGTCGCGGCCACCTCTCTACCGGTCTCTAGCGCGTCATCTATCGCGACAATTTCATTTTCAATTTCTATTTCGTTCTCGGATTCGTCCGAACTATACCGATCCAGCGTCCAGATACCAGTCGACCTGTAAGGGGACTCACCTGTTTCGACTTCCTCGACTCGTGCTGAAAAATAAGTACCCGGAGTGCTCGACGTACTCGCGCTTACATTTACGCGGTTATTTACAATCGGGCTCTCGACGTGAACTGCACCCTGGAAGGAATTAGGGAGGGGATTGGTTCGGAGAGGTATGGCGCTGAATCCTCTTCGTATCTCTTGCGGGTCTTCTGCTACTCGGCGCGCTGGCTGTCCCGCTGTTGCCAGTACCGGTTCGCGTTTTTTGACAACGCACAGCCGCATGTCGCACTGTTGACATCTCGGCGGCCGCATGCTGTACACAATTGCACTCGGGGATTTCCGCAATCTCTCCCGAAGTGGCCCGCTTCACCACAATTCGAGCAAAAGGGTGGGGGTCTTCTGTAGAAGCTCAGCTGTCCGCGGGGAGGATTTTGGCTATTTCCTCCAGCCTGCACGGTACGATCCGCTTGCGAGCGTACGTTCCCGGCATTTCCCCCGCTCGGCGGCTGTCTCGCTTGCGGCTGCGGCGGCTCGCTTCTTCGCTGCGGCTGCGGCGCTGCTGCATGAGCTGGCTGCTGTGCGGCGGCTCGAACGTACGTCTGGGGTGCGGCCGCTGTCTCGACTTCGGCTACTTCGGTACCCCCGCTCTTGCGCTTCGCCCGTCGTCTTCGCCGCTTTTGGGGTGCTGGCTCCACTGAATCAGCTGACTCTTCTGCCACTGCGTTGATTCTTGGCGCAGGCGGTCGATATTGAGTGCGCGCAGCCGGCTTCGGCGCGTCGGCACTTCTCGGCGGAGCTCGCGATTTTCCGACCCAGGCGAACTCTTTAGCGAGCGACTCGTTGCGACTCGGTGGGGGGCGTCGGGCCAATGCTCTTGCCCATCGTTGCTCTACCCACGACGTGCGCTTCACGAGTTCCGCATATGATCGAAAATCACATCGCTCGATTCGATCCCAGTACTCAGGACGGAGGCCGGCGTATGCCTGATCAAGTTGATGACGAACACTCTTTCGTTTTCGCAGCCTGTTGTACAATCCCTGCAAGCAGATCAGGTAATCCTTCGCGGATTCTTCGTCTCCTTGTGTCCTTTTCCTAATGTCTTCTTTCAGCCCTTGCTGATCACGATCACTGCTGAACCATGCGCGAAAATCCTGCAGAAACTCACGCCACGATCCCCAATATATCCGATTCGATCGATACCATTGGATCGCGCGTCCTTTTAATACTTCCGGGAGCACTTGTAAGCGTTCTTCACACTGGATGTCAGACGCAATAATTTTTTCTCGCATCTGCTCCAGGAATTCTTCGCAACCAAAGTCATCTTCTCCCGAAAAATTGAGTCGCCATTTTCTTGCGACGTCGCCAATATCGCGCTCGCGGCGTTGTCTGTGGTTCCTGCGCGGGGGTCTCGCTGTCACGCGCTCGTGCCGTTGTCTTCGGTGACGCGCTCTGCGACCCTCTACCGTGCGCCACGTGCTGTCTTCTGTCTCGCTCGCACTACTCGAGCACGTGCTCATCGATGCGTCGCTGTCACTCGACGCGGTCGCCTCGCTGCACGAATATTCCATTTTCTCGTGATTTCTTCGCTTATCCGGCATCTGACGAGGACGATTTTTCTTTTCACTTCCCGATCGGTGACTGGGGGAATTTTTCCCGGGTTTCCCGCGTGTGGCACTGTCGTTTTCGCTGTCCGTCTGGGTGCTGGCATCTTGGTGTGTCCGACAACTAGATTTCCGCCGATCAGCTGCGCCGGTGTGCGTCTCCTCTGGTACGTCCTTTCGGACTCTTCGCGAGGTCTCGCCGCGGCGCCGCGTCACGTTAACACTTCTGTTTTTAAAGCGTTGAAAATCTAGGTCGTCTGCACCATCCCAGTCCGCTGGTATCACTCGTCTCACGTTCTTTGTGGGGGGTGATTTCCTGATACCCGTCGAGTCTTTGATGATGCCAACGCGCTTCTTCGCTATGGCGCCTCGAGACGGATCAGCTGGGCTCACCGGTCGCGAGCTACTCGGCTCTCGCAGCGTAGTGCTCACGAACTGTCGAAGCCGGTTTCGCGCAACGGCCGTAACACCCGACGGATTCAATAATAATGCACGAAGGGTCTCGCGCACTTTCTCTACAGTCATATCATCAACGAGCGCGAGCTCAGGTATGACAGGTTCCTCCATAGGCAACATATTGTCCCTTTCTGCCCACTCCACATCGGGGATTCCGCATTCTCGGAGTTCTAACCTCCGTAGCCGATCACGAATCACTTCGTCGGTTCCTTCTTCACTCGCCTTCGATTTTTTCAGCAATTCTCGCATGTGTCGGCGGGGTAGCGTATCGATCCATCCCGCACGATCAAGCACACGTTGACGTTGTTCGCGCGTGTCGTCACTCGTATCCCCTCCATCCTCGCGTTCACTCGAGTGAGGGGTCGGTCCTGCCGAATAGTTTGATTCAGCCATCTTGTATTGTCTTTTCGGCTGTCACTTAACGAAGTTTTCACTGTACACTCAAAAATAATTTAATATTCGCTCTCCTAAATTTCGAGAGCCGAAATATTCACTAGAGTCAAGTTTTTCTACACACGATTTACTTATCTCGCTTCGAGCGGGCTCGGCCGAACGTCGACGCGCGGTGTTTACGTTTTCTTTTGTCTTTAACGCGCGGACACTCGAGGCTCGTGCTCACACTCTCGAAGAAATAGTCACTTAATTTCTCGGTCTCGAATTTCGTGCGTCGAGAAACGAGAAATATTCACCACGAAATATTTTTTTCGTTCGTGTTCTCGTTCGAGCTCTTCGAACTGGCTCTACGAAGGTTCGCCGCGCGGTGTTTACACTAGTACCCCCAGTGTTTACGTGCGGACACTCGAGAGGCTCTCGCTCGGCTTAGCAACGCTCAACCCGCACGAATATTATACCGAGTTTTTTTTCACTGAATATTATTTCCGAACTATTCTCTTCGAATCCTGCCGAGATAAAACTTTTAATTTTTCGAATTACAAATCATCACTTTCAAATTTTACTACGCGCGGAGAATCAATATTTTACCGAATATTATTTTTCCGAACTTTTCTCAACGCGCTGAAAATTTATTTTACACACTGACTGTCAAATTTCGCCTGGATGAGTCCGAAATTTTATGCACTGCCCCACGTTGGGCGCCAAAAATTGTGACGGGCCCTTACCACGAGTATTTCGGCCACTCGGGCAAGATCCAACGCCCAAATATAACGACGCCCGAGGTTTGTCACTCGATTCCTACCCGCACTTAACACCTGATTCCATACGACCTTGATGGGCGCCAGGCTCTCTATTCTATCCCGAAAGCCAGGGAGTTTCCTTCCCGTTCGATGTTTCTTTCTTAAACTGGCCGACTAGCTGAAAAGGGGTGCAGTTCGAGGCATGCAAAATAAATCACCCGGACGAATATTTCTCATTCTCACAACCGTAACAAAAGATTTATTAATAATAATGTCTAACAACCAAAAGAAAAAAACAACAAAAGGTATTTTACAATATTGACTCGAGCCCGACAAGGATCGCGGATCTTCACGCTCGCGACGCTATCGCTCGAGTCTACTTTCTTCTCAAATATCAACGAAAATCTACGGATAAATAATTTACCGAAAGACCGGACGCGGCAACGAGCAATCCCCCAGCAGCACGGCTGAGTACAGTATAATAGTGCACCACGTGCGCCTACCTTTATTCGCTGGTTTCGCTGTAGTCCGTCCGTCGGTTTCCCTCAATTTCCTTACTAGCTGGAATTCTCCTTGCGGCTACTCTCCGAGCACGAATCGATCGGTCTTCCTAACCGAGATCTACGACACTCGGGATTTTCACACGCGGGAACACGGTTTCTCGAGATATGCGCGAGAATCGCTCGAGTGCTTTATCTCCGAGCCTTTCAATACCGCGTAACAACGAACGTAACAAATCCTCTATCTAGTAGTCGCAAGGGCACGCTAACCACTCGACGTAATTGTTCGTATTTTGTTTTACGGAACGATCCACGAAGACTCACGTCCGCGAACTACTAATTTTCTATTCTCTATCAATTACTGCTCAGAGTACTTCTCAACGCGAGGCCTGTCGAAATTATATCTCTGAAATCGCGGCCTGTCGGAATTATACTTCTGAATGCGCGGCCTGTCGAAATTATACCAATTAATTCGTCGACTGCCTAAACGAGACTAAATTCTTCTCTCCTATCCTTCTCGTCTCCGCTTTGTGCGGGTCTTCGTAGTTCGGGGGTCTTCGGACGTCCGGGGTGGGGGTCACGGCCTGCCATCGATCGTCTTCGACGTCGATCGGCTTCTCGTTGCCTCTCTCTCGCGCTCCTTCCATCCTCGACTCTCGCTGAGGCTCTCGAGCCTCCCTCTCTAACTCTCGTAGATCCTGCAATCAATGATCCACACAGCAATACATTGTTCTCGCAACGGTTCGGACCTCGGCGGCGGGAAGCGATTCTGTTGCTATGTAACTTTTTCCGGGGTCTCGGTGCGCGAGCATTCGCGACCAAGCGCGCTGCTGCGAGCGCGTGGTAACGCCTCGTCACAACCGAAATCCAGAAATCGTTGTGCAAACTCGCGGCGAAAGTTTCAGTGCGTGTATTGTGTGTCGATTACCTCCATTTCACTCGAATACATGAAAATCATGCATCTGAAGCGACCTCCAATCATCCAAACGAACGCAAAGCCTCGATCTACCGAAATCGAGAAACCGTTGTGGAAACTCGGGTTGATCGTGCCAGGTCGCGACTTGTGTGTAGATACCCTGAATTTTATTCAAATACATGTAATTCATGCATCAGAAGAGCGCTCCAATCATCCAAACGAACGCAAAGCCTCAATATACCGATATCGAGGAACCGTTGTGGAAACTCGGGTTGATCGTGTTAGGGCGCGACTGTTGTGTCGATAACCTTCATTTCATTCAAATTCATGAAATTCATGCATCAGAAGAGCCCTCCAATCATCCAAACGAACGTTAAGCCTCAATATACCGAAATCGAGGAACCGTTGTGGAAACTCGGGTTGATCGTCTCAGGGCGCGACTGGTGTATCGATTACCTTCATTTCACTCGAATACATAAAAATCATCCATCAGAAGTGGCCTGCAATTACCGAAACGAACGCAAAGGACCCGATATACCGAAATCCAGAAATCGTTGTGCAAACTCGCGGCGAAAGTTTCAGTGAGTGTATTGCTTGCCGATTACCTCCATTTCACTCGAATACATGAAAATCATGCATCTGAAGCGACCTCCAATCATCCAAACGAACGCAAAGCCTCGATCTACCGAAATCGAGAAACCGTTGTGGAAACTCGGGTTGATCGTGCCAGGTCGCGACTTGTGTGTCGATATCCTGCATTTTATTCAAATACATGAAATTCATGCATCAGAAGAGCCCTCCAATCATCCAGACGAACGCAAACCTCAATATACCGAAATCGAGGAACGGTTATGCAACCTCGGGTTGATCGTGTCAGGGCGCGACTAGTGTATCGATTACCTTCAGTTCACTCAAATACATGAAATTCATGCATGAGAAGAGCCCTCCGATCATCCAAACGAACGCAATGCCTCAATATACCGAAATCGAGGAACCGTTGTGCAAACTCGGGTTGATCGTGTCAGGGCGCGACTAGTGTGTCGATTACCTTCGTTTCACTCAAATACATGAATTTCATGCATCAGAAGAGCCCTCCAATCATCCAAACGAACGCAAAGCCTCAATATACCGAAATCGAGGAACCGTTGTGTACACTCGGGTTGATCATCTCAGGACGCGACTGATGTGTCGATTACCTTTATTTTACTCGAATACATAAAAATAATGCATCAGAAGCGTCCTGCAAATATCGAGACCAACGCAAACCCTCGATACACTGAAATCGAGAAATCGTTGTGCAAACTCGATGCGAGTGCTCCTGGGCGCGACTTGTGTGTCGATTACCTTCGTTTCATTCAAATACATGAAATTCATCAACCACAAGTGGCCTGCAAACACCCAAACGAACGCAAAGGCCTCGATATACCGACATCGAGAAACCGATGTGCAAACTCGGGTTGATTGTGTCAGGGCACTGGTGTGTCGATTATCTTCTATTCAGTCTAATACATGAAATTCATGCATCAGAAGCGCCCTCCAATCATCCAAACGAACGCAAAGCCTCAATATACCGAAATCGAGGAACCGTTGTGCAAACTCGGGTTGATCGTATCAGGGCGCGACTAGTGTATCGATTACCTTCGTTTCACTCAAATACATGAAATTCATGCATCAGAAGAGCCCTTCAATCATCCAAACGAACGCAAAGCCTCAATATACCGAAATCGAGGAACCATTGTGTAAACTCGGGTTGATCGTCTCAGGGCGCGACTGGTGTATCCATTACCTTCATTCCACTCGAATACATAAAAATCATCCATCAGAAGTGGCCTGCAAATACCGAAACGAACGCAAAGGACTCGATATACCGAAAACCAGAAATCGTTGTGCAAACTCGCGGCGAAAGTTTCAGTGCGTGTATTGTTTGTCGATTACCTCCATTTCACTCGAATACATGAAAATCATGCATCTGAAACGACCTCCAATCATCCAAACGAACGCAAAGCCTCGATCTACCGAAATCGAGAAACCGTTGTGGAAACTCGGGTTGATCGTGCCAGGTCGCGACTTGTGTGTAGATACCCTGAATTTTATTCAAATACATGTAATTCATGCATCAGAAGAGCGCTCCAATCATCCAAACGAACGCAAAGCCTCAATATACCGATATCGAGGAACCGTTGTGGAAACTCGGGTTGATCGTGTTAGGGCGCGACTGTTGTGTCGATAACCTTCATTTCATTCAAACTCATGAAATTCATGCATCAGAAGAGCCCTCCAATCATCCAAACGAATGCAAACCTCAATATACCGAAATCGAGGAACAGTTATGCAACCTCGGGTTGATCGTGTCAGGGCGCGACTAGTGTATCGATTACCTTCAGTTCACTCAAATACATGAAATTCATGCATGAGAAGAGCCCTCCAATCATCCAAACGAACGCAATGCCTCAATATACCGAAATCGAGGAACCGTTGTGCAAACTCGGGTTGATCGTGTCAGGGCGCGACTAGTGTGTCGATTACCTTCGTTTCACTCAAATACATGAATTTCATGCATCAGAAGAGCCCTCCAATCATCCAAACGAACGCAATGCTTCAATATACCGAAATCGAGGAACCGTTGTGCAAACTCGGGTTGATCATCTCAGGACGCGACTGGTGTGGCGATTACCTTTATTTTACTCGAATACATAAAAATAATGCATCAGAAGCGACCTGCAAATATCTAGACCAACGCAAACCCTCGATACACTGAAATCGAGAAATCGTTGTGCAAACTCGATGCGAGTGCTCCTGGCGCGACTTGTGTGTCGATTACCTTCGTTCCATTCAAATACATGAAATTCATCAACCACAAGTGGCCTGCAAACACCCAAACGAACGCAAAGGCCTCGATATTCCGACATCGAGAAACCGATGTGCAAACTCGGGTTGATCGTGTCAGGGCACTGGTGTGTCGATTATCTTCTATTCACTCTAATACATGAAATTCATGCATCAGAAGCGCCCTCCAATCATCCAAACGAACGCAAAGCCTCAATATACCGAAATCGAGAAACCGTTGTGCAAACTCGGGTTGATCGTATCAGGGCGCGACTAGTGTATCGATTACCTTCGTTTCACTCAAATACATGAAATTCATGCATCAGAAGAACCCTCCAATCATCCAAACGAACGCAAAGCCTCAATATACCGAAATCGAGGAACCATTGTGTAAACTCGGGTTGATCGTCTAAGGGCGCGACTGGTGTATCCATTACCTTCATTCCACTCGAATACATAAAAATCATCCATCAGAAGTGGCCTGCAAATACCGAAACGAACGCAAAGGACTCGATATACCGAAATCCAGAAATCGTTGTGCAAACTCGCGGCGAAAGTTTCAGTGCGTGTATTGTTTGTCGATTACCTCCATTTCACTCGAATACATGAAAATCATGCATCTGAAGCGACCTCCGATCATCCAAACGAACGCAAAGCCTCGATCTACCGAAATCGAGAAACCGTTGTGGAAACTCGGGTTGATCGTGCCAGGTCGCGACTTGTGTGTAGATACCCTGAATTTTATTCAAATACATGTAATTCATACATCAGAAGAGCGCTCCAATCATCCAAACGAACGCAAAGCCTCAATATACCGATATCGAGGAACCGTTGTGGAAACTCGGGTTGATCGTGTTAGGGCGCGACTGTTGTGTCGATAACCTTCATTTCATTCAAATTCATGAAATTCATACATCAGAAGAGCCCTCCAATCATCCAAACGAACGCAAAGCCTCAATATACCGAAATCGAGGAACCGTTGTGGAAACTCGGGTTGATCGTCTCAGGGCGCGACTGGTGTATCGATTACCTTCATTTCACTCGAATACATAAAAATCATCCATCAGAAGAGGCCTGCAATTACCGAAACGAACGCAAAGGACCCGATATACCGAAATCCAGAAATCGTTGTGCAAACTCGCGGCGAAAGTTTCAGTGCGTGTATTGCTTGCCGATTACCTCCATTTCACTCGAATACATGAAAATCATGCATCTGAAGCGACCTCCAATCATCCAAACGAACGCAAAGCCTCGATCTACCGAAATCGAGAAACCGTTGTGGAAACTCGGGTTGATCGTGCCAGGTCGCGACTTGTGTGTCGATATCCTGCATTTTATTCAAGTACATGAAATTCATGCATCAGAAGAGCCCTCCAATCAACCAAACGAACGCAAAGCCTCAATATACCGAAATCGAGGAACCGTTATGCAAACTCGGGTTGATCGTGTCAGGGCGCGACTAGTGTGTCGATTATCTTCGGTTCACTCAAATACATGAAATTCATGCATCAGAAGAGCCCTCCAATCATCCAAACGAACGCAAAGCCTCAATATACCGAAATCGAGGAACCGTTGTGGAAACTCGGGTTGATCGTGTCAGGGCGCGACTGGTGTGTCGATTATCTTCGGTTCACTCAAATACATGAAATTCATGCATCAGAAGAGCCCTCCAATCATCCAAACGAACGCAAAGCCTCAATATACCGAAATCGAGGTTCCGTTATGCAAACTCGGGTTGATCGTGTCAGGGCGCGACTAGTGTGTCGATTACCTTCGGTTCACTCAAATACATGAAATTCATGCATCAGAAGAGCCCTCCAATCATCCAAACGAACGCAAAGCCTCAATATACCGAAATCGAGGAACCGTTATGCAAACTCGAGTTGATCGTGTCAGGGCGCGACTAGTATGTCGATTACCTTCGTTTCACTCAAATACATGAAATTCATGCATCAGAAGAGCCCTCCAATCATCCAAACGAACGCAAAGCTTCAATATACCGAAATCGAGGAACCATTGTGTAAACTCGGGTTGATCGTCTCAGGGCGCGACTGGTGTATCGGTTACCTTCATTCCACTCGAATACATAAAAATCATCCATCAGAAGTGGCCTGCCAATACCGAAACGAACGGAAAGGAATCGATATACCGAAATCCAGAAATCGTTGTGCAAACTCGCGGCGAAAGTTTCAGTGCGTGTATTGTTTGTCGATTACCTCCATTTCACTCGAATACATGAAAATCATGCATCTGAAGCGACCTCCAATCATCCAAACGAATGCAAATCCTCGATCTACCGAAATTGAGAAACCGTTGTGGAAACTCGGGTTGATCGTGCCAGGTCGCGATTTGTGTGTCGATATCCTGCATTTTATTCAAATACATGTAATTCATGCATCGGAAGAGCGCTCCAATCATCCAAACGAACGGAAAGCCTCAATATACCGAAATCGAGGAACCGTTGTGGAAACTCGGGTTGATCGTGTCAGGGCGCGACTGTTGTGTCGACAACCTTCATTTAATTCAAATTCATGAAATTCATGCATCAGAAGAGCCCTCCAATCATCCAAACGAACGCAAAGCCTCAATATACCGAAATCGAGGAACCGTTGTGGAAACTCGGGTTGATCATCTCAGGGCGCGACTGGTGTATCGATTACCTTCATTTCACTCGAATACATAAAAATCATCCATCAGACGTGGCCTGCAATTACCGAAACGAACGCAAAGGACCCGATATACCGAAATCCAGAAATCGTTGTGCAAACTCGCGGCGAAAGTTTCAGTGAGTGTATTGCTTGCCGATTACCTCCATTTCACTCGAATACATGAAAATCATGCATCTGAAGCGACCTCCAATCATCCAAACGAACGCAAAGCCGCGATCTACCGAAATCGAGAAACCGTTGTGGAAACTCGGGTTGATCGTGCCAGGTCGCGACTTGTGTGTAGTGTGACGTATTTTTCGTGAGCATAATCGGTAACAAATAAAATCAAATTTTATTCGGTAACTACATCACGATACGGTCACCTTCGGCCGTCCACTCTCGTTCGCGCATCCGCAAACCCGGTGGGCGCCAGTTAATTTTTGTTTCACCGGTATTAACTAACCGGTATGCCCGATGAATCGAGTTGATCAGGCTCGACTCCAACCAGATCGAAAGTTCGGAGCAAAAACTCACGATCGAGAACAAAATCAAAGAAGACGGTAGCTTAGTTAATTTTTGGGGTCGCGTAAAATTAACAAACGCAACTGGATGCGCTTGCGAGAACGAACGGTTGCGGAAATGCACGGCCGCTCAGACTGCTAGGTTGTGGTAGAGAGGGTCGAGGTATGACCCAGTAAATAGCTTTCTTGGAACGAGATCTTTAATCGAAAATATTCGATTAAATTAATTAAAATGCGAGAACAACTCACCCAAAATTATTGCTGCTAAATTCCGGGGAACGATAACAAAATCCCAGAGGAATTACGAGAACACAGTGCACTCACGGCACTGAATAAAGTACGGGAACTTTAGTTTTATTCAATCGAATAAAACTCACGAAAACGAGAGCGTATAGCGTACGATGTACGCTGGCCACAGAGCGCGAGAACTACGCGAAAGACGCGCGCGCGAACGACAGAAAAACTGTCAACACGGGAGCGCTTAGTTAGACTCGAGGCACCTCGGCGGTGTCCCGAGCTAGACTGATTAATTCGAGTAATCATCGGGAGCTCATCATGATTATTATTTCGATCCTTCCAAAATCCCTTGCCCGTGAGCTACTGCCCTCTCTCACTCGAATAGTTTCTCAACTATTGCGGGAGCGCAATTAATGCCGGTAACTTTGAAAATCTAAACAGCTGCCTCCCTTGGTGCTTCACGCGAGAACGGGCCTATACTTCACACTTACTCGACACTAGGATGCTCCATCCTATGCCAAAACTAACAACTCGCCACCCGTTCTCCAGCGCAATGCACTCTCGCTATCGGGCGCCGGATTTGCACCGGTCTAAAACTAACTGCAAGACCTTTGCCGGCAATTCTTACTTGTCGGGCTGCTCGTTTCGATGAGCTCTCATCCTCGCGACAAGTTCGAATATGCCGAGCATTTTGTCCTTACCAAAAAAAAAACAGAACGAAACTTAAGAACGGAAGCTCTACTCCAGAGCTCGTATTTATCCGTACCGAGATCCAGATCTCGAGGAGGGCAGCGACGGAACGGCGACAATATCGCCAACAAAATACCCTTGTGAACGCGATTTAAAAAAAAAATCACGTCACAACTCCCCACCCCTTAAGGGTGGTTATGGCTTAGGAATTTGGGAAACGGTAGCTACTCAAAACCGGACGGAACCACAGCTTTGAGTCGGTAAAAGGGTTTCGGTCTCCGTCGAAACCTCACGAATTAGGGAGCTAGTATCGCAATCGATGCCATTTTTTTTTTTTTTTTTTTTTCGGGATCAACATCAACGAGAGGAAAAAAAAACGTGTGGCGGTAGCTTATTAGTCTGTTTACCCACTGTTTACGGTCGGTAGCTAGTAGTGGTCGTGGGTAAATCGAGATCAATGCGAGAGCGTACTCAGGCAACACGAGAAGATAATTCAATTGTACATTTCTTATGATACTTATTGATAGGGACGGACAATAAACAGAATGTGTAACGGGAGCGTAACGATACCAACGTAGACGTGAGGGTCCTTCCGAGGGTCGTCCATGTCGGGAGCGATTCTTCCGAGGTCCGCCATCCCGGCAGATGTTCCTGGGGTACGGGAGCTGAGGTTTTGTCCGTCCTTGCTCGGGAGTCGGTTCGGTTGACCCGTACGTCGAGAGCCGGGGCCTAGGGCCCATCCTGTCGGGAACTGGGACCTGGGGTCCCAAGTTGCGAAAGCTGGGTCTTGCGACCCATTTTCGGTAACTGAGGCTCGAAACCTCTGTACGGGAGCTAGGTCTTACGACCTCATTACGGTACGGTAGCGATAAGCTCGAAGCCTCTCTTACGAGAGCTTCCCCTTTGATGATCCTATTTTGGGTGGACCTCAGGGTTTTCAACGGGAGCCGTAATGGTCGGAGTTTAAATAACGAAACTCGTCGGACATTACGCACATCGAGAACACTGAAGTTATCGTAGAAAGAAAACTTTCAGCTTGCCTATCGTGAGCGTCAGTAGCGCACCTCGATAGCAATATTCGGTAGCTAATATCTCACTCGCTGGTTGCGTACGGTAGCTTGAACGAATTCTTAAAGATTCGCGAGTGAGTCGAGAACACGCGAGAGGCTTGCCATCTCGGCACGAGAAAAGACAGCCATCTCGGTACGAGAAGGGTTGTGCGACTGAAATCGTCAAGCACAACACGAGACAATACAATAACTATAGTAAAAAAACAAAAAAAAAACAAAAAAGGACGAAACAAGAACGAAACAAACGGAGAAAAAAAATGGACAATACAAGAACAAAACAAACAAAAAAAATGGACAACACAAGAACGACGCAAACAAAAATCTTAAATTAATCTATCGAATTAATCAGTGCTCCAGCTGATAATTCGTCGAGAACTCTGCAAGTTATTTGCGTCGAAAACCCGCGAACGAGTCGCACGAGAGACAATTCCGCTTATACAGCAGGAAAACTCGAGATCGTAAAGTTAACTTCGAATCGGGATCTTGGATTAATTACAACCCAATTTTTCTTTAAATCGAAATCAATTCGAAACTCGAACGTTAATTCCAGTTCGAAATCGAGAATTAATTCGGAGCTCGGGAATTAATGCGTGATCAAAATCCATCAAAAATAGAAAAATTCGAGAACAAGTATTTACGTTAGCTTATGGAGAATAAATCTCCAAAATCGAGAGCATATCGGGTCGGTACAGAGTTGGTACCCTCGGCGAGCAGGGAATCCGGCGTATCCCTGCAAGATCGCCAGGCCCAAAATCCTCCGGACCGCAACACGCGAGAACTAATGATAAACGAGAGCACCAAAAAAAATAAGCAAATAGAGAAGAAATTTAAAAAAATAATCTTTTTCGGTATATCGAGAACTGAGACGATTCGGAATCGTAAACTAATCGAGAACGGCAAAAATTTTATAAAAAAAAATTTTAATTACCAAATCAATCGAGAACAAAGTCAGAAACAATTTTCTTATCGAGAACGAAAGATAGTTCGAGACCAGTTATTTTAAACTAAATCGAGAACTAAATTCCAATCGGGAACAAGAAGAGATTCCAAAGTCAAAGATTCCATTGAAATTGAAAATCAATTCCGAAATCAAAATTAAAAGAATGAAAATTTAAATGCTGAATTAAATCTGCGAAATAAATATAAAATTCTGGTAATTTATCTCGAGAACAAATTATTATTTACGGGAACATGTGAAAAGTATTTCACAGTCGAGATCGCAACGAAATCGTATCCGGACTGCTTCGACCGTTCACGGCGAAGGTCCAAGACGAAGTCTCTCCGAAATCGTTGATTTCGGATAGCGAGAGCGAGAGACCACAGGAGCTTTCCGTGAACCGTACAAAAAAAAATTGTTTGTCGAAAATCGGGATCACTCATCGTAACTGCCGAAGCCGAAACAATAGAGGGATTAACGGTATCATCGCTCGGCCGTGACCGCTTCATGAGCGTCGCGGGGAGGGAAGTCGGGAGCCAGAACTTTCCGAAAATTAAAATATTCGAAAATTCTATACGAGGTCGTGGAATTCTCGAAAAATAAAATATTCGAAAATCCCCAAAATTAGTTCGAGAACAAGAAATTTTCGGAAAATAAAATATTCGAAAATTTTAATCGGGATCGTGGAATTTCCGAAAAATAAAATATTCGAAAATTCGCAAAATTATTTCGAGAACATTTTCGAAAAATAAAATATTCGAAAATTTTAATCGGGATCGTGGAATTTCCGAAAAATAAAATATTCGAAAATTCGCAAAAGTATTTCGTGAACAGTAAATTTTCGAAAAATAAAATATTCGAAAATTTACAAAATTCTTTCGAGAACAGAAAATTTTCGAAAAATAAAATATTCGTAAATTTTAATCGGGATCGTGGAATTTCCGAAAAATAAGATATTCGGAAATTCGCAAAATTATTTCGAAAGCAGAAAATTTCCGAATAATAAAATATTCGAAAATTTTAGTCGAGATCAGAAAATTTTCGAAAAATAAAGTATTCGAAAATTTTTATCGAAAACAGAAAATTTTCGAAAAATAAAGTATTCGAAAATTTTAATCGGGATCGTGGAATTTCCGAAGAATAAAATATTCGGAGATTCACAAGTAGATCGAGAACGAGAATTGCCGAAAAATACAATATTCGGAAATACACAAAATTCTATTCGAGAGCTAGGAATTTTCGAAAAATTAAATATTCGAAAATTCACAAAAATTAATTCGATAGCGAAGAATTTTCGAAAAATAAAGTTCGAAAATTCACAAAAATAATTCGAGAGCTAGAAATATCGAAAAATAAAATTTTCGAAATTTCACAAAATTCATTGCGAGAGCTAGAAATTTTCGAAAAATAAAATTTTCGAAATTTCCCAAAATTCATTTTGTCGATAACTCCTGCTAATGGCAGATCGAGAGCGAATATTCGGTAACCGTCGAGTTAATTAAAATTCAACATAACGGGAACGCGATAAAACAAAAATAATTTTAAAAAAGACACAAAAATGAACAAATAATCGATACAAAGACAAACAGACAAAACACGCAAAAATTAACAAAACGCACGGTAGCAAGCTATTTACTGGCGTGGCCCCACGTTGGGCGCCATTTGTGACGTATTTTTCGTGAGCATAATCGGTAACAAATAAAATCAAATTTTATTCGGTAACTACATCACGATACGGTCACCTTCGGCCGTCCACTCTCGTTCGCGCATCCGCAAACCCGGTGGGCGCCAGTTAATTTTTGTTTCACCGGTATTAACTAACCGGTATGCCCGATGAATCGAGTTGATCAGGCTCGACTCCAACCAGATCGAAAGTTCGGAGCAAAAACTCACGATCGAGAACAAAATCAAAGAAGACGGTAGCTTAGTTAATTTTTGGGGTCGCGTAAAATTAACAAACGCAACTGGATGCGCTTGCGAGAACGAACGGTTGCGGAAATGCACGGCCGCTCAGACTGCTAGGTTGTGGTAGAGAGGGTCGAGGTATGACCCAGTAAATAGCTTTCTTGGAACGAGATCTTTAATCGAAAATATTCGATTAAATTAATTAAAATGCGAGAACAACTCACCCAAAATTATTGCTGCTAAATTCCGGGGAACGATAACAAAATCCCAGAGGAATTACGAGAACACAGTGCACTCACGGCACTGAATAAAGTACGGGAACTTTAGTTTTATTCAATCGAATAAAACTCACGAAAACGAGAGCGTATAGCGTACGATGTACGCTGGCCACAGAGCGCGAGAACTACGCGAAAGACGCGCGCGCGAACGACAGAAAAACTGTCAACACGGGAGCGCTTAGTTAGACTCGAGGCACCTCGGCGGTGTCCCGAGCTAGACTGATTAATTCGAGTAATCATCGGGAGCTCATCATGATTATTATTTCGATCCTTCCAAAATCCCTTGCCCGTGAGCTACTGCCCTCTCTCACTCGAATAGTTTCTCAACTATTGCGGGAGCGCAATTAATGCCGGTAACTTTGAAAATCTAAACAGCTGCCTCCCTTGGTGCTTCACGCGAGAACGGGCCTATACTTCACACTTACTCGACACTAGGATGCTCCATCCTATGCCAAAACTAACAACTCGCCACCCGTTCTCCAGCGCAATGCACTCTCGCTATCGGGCGCCGGATTTGCACCGGTCTAAAACTAACTGCAAGACCTTTGCCGGCAATTCTTACTTGTCGGGCTGCTCGTTTCGATGAGCTCTCATCCTCGCGACAAGTTCGAATATGCCGAGCATTTTGTCCTTACCAAAAAAAAAACAGAACGAAACTTAAGAACGGAAGCTCTACTCCAGAGCTCGTATTTATCCGTACCGAGATCCAGATCTCGAGGAGGGCAGCGACGGAACGGCGACAATATCGCCAACAAAATACCCTTGTGAACGCGATTTAAAAAAAAAATCACGTCACAGTAGATACCCTGAATTTTATTCAAATACATGTAATTCATGCATCAGAAGAGCGCTCCAATCATCCAAACGAACGCAAAGCCTCAATATACCGATATCGAGGAACCGTTGTGGAAACTCGGGTTGATCGTGTTAGGCCGCGACTGTTGTGTCGATAACCTTCATTTCATTCAAATTCATGAAATTCATGCATCAGAAGAGCCCTCCAATCATCCAAACGAACGCAAAGCCTCAATATACCGAAATCGAGGAACCGTTGTGGAAACTCGGGTTGATCGTCTCAGGGCGCGACTGGTGTATCGATTACCTTCATTTCACTCGACTACATAAAAATCATCCATCAGAAGTGGCCTGCAATTACCGAAACGAACGCAAAGGACCCGATATACCGAAATCCAGAAATCGTTGTGCAAACTCGCGGCGAAAGTTTCAGTGAGTGTATTGCTTGCCGATTACCTCCATTTCACTCGAATACATGAAAATCATGCATCTGAAGCGACCTCCAATCATCCAAACGAACGCAAAGCCTCGATCTACCGAAATCGAGAAACCGTTGTGGAAACTCGGGTTGATCGTGCCAGGTCGCGACTTGTGTGTCGATATCCTGCATTTTATTCAAATACATGAAATTCATGCATCAGAAGAGCCCTCCAATCATCCAGACGAACGCAAACCTCAATATACCGAAATCGAGGAACCGTTATGCAACCTCGGGTTGATCGTGTCAGGGCGCGACTAGTGTATCGATTACCTTCAGTTCACTCAAATACATGAAATTCATGCATGAGAAGAGCCCTGCAATCATCCAAACGAACGCAATGCCTCAATATACCGAAATCGAGGAACCGTTGTGCAAACTCGGGTTGATCGTGTCAGGGCGCGACTAGTGTGTCGATTACCTTCAGTTCACTCAAATAGATGAAATTCATGCATCAGAAGAGCCCTCCAATCATCCAAACGAACGCAATGCTTCAATATACCGAAATCGAGGAACCGTTGTGCAAACTCGGGTTGATCATCTCAGGACGCGACTGGTGTCGCGATTACCTTTCTTTTACTCGAATACATAAAAATAATGCATCAGAAGCGACCTGCAAATATCTAGACCAACGCAAAGCCTCGATACACTGAAATCGAGAAATCGTTGTGCAAACTCGATGCGAGTGCTCCTGGCGCGACTTGTGTGTCGATTAACTTCGTTCCATTCAAATGCATGAAATTCATCAACCACAAGTGGCCTGCAAACACCCAAACGAACGCAAAGGCCTCGATATTCCGACATCGAGAAACCGATGTGCAAACTCGGGTTGATCGTGTCAGGGCACTGGTGTGTCGATTATCTTCTATTCACTCTAATACATGAAATTCATGCATCAGAAGCGCCCTCCAATCATCCAAACGAACGCAAAGCCTCAATATACCGAAATCGAGGAACCGTTGTGCAAACTCGGGTTGATCGTATCAGGGCGCGACTAGTGTATCGATTACCTTCGTTTCACTCAAATACATAAAATTCATGCATCAGAAGAGCACTCCAATCATCCAAACGAACGCAAAGCCTCAATATACCGAAATCGAGGAATTGTTGTGTAAACTCGGGTTGATCGTCTCAGGGCGCGACTAGTATGTCGATTGACTTCGTTTCCCTCAAATACATGGAATTCATGCATCAGAAGCGCCCTCCAATCATCCAAACGAACGCAAAGCCTCAATATACCGAAATCGAGGAACCGTTGTGCAAACTCGGGTTGATCGTATCAGGGCGCGACTAGTGTATCGATTACCTTCGTTTCACTCAAATACATGAAATTCATGCATCAGAAGAGCCCTCCAATCATCCAAACGAACGCAAAGCCTCAATATACCGAAATCGAGGAACCATTGTGTAAACTCGGGTTGATCGTCTCAGGGCGCGACTGGTGTATCCATTACCTTCATTCCACTCGAATACATAAAAATCATCCATCAGAAGTGGCCTGCAAATACCGAAACGAACGCAAAGGACTCGATATACCGAAATCCAGAAATCGTTGTGCAAACTCGCGGCGAAAGTTTCAGTGCGTGTATTGTTTGTCGATTACCTCCATTTCACTCGAATACATGAAAATCATGCATCTGAAGCGACCTCCAATCATCCAAACGAACGCAAAGCCTCGATCTACCGAAATCGAGAAACCGTTGTGGAAACTCGGGTTGATCGTGCCAGGTCGCGACTTGTGTGTAGATACCCTGAATTTTATTCAAATACATGTAATTCATGCATCAGAAGAGCGCTCCAATCATCCAAACGAACGCAAAGCCTCAATATACCGATATCGAGGAACCGTTGTGGAAACTCGGGTTGATCGTGTTAGGGCGCGACTGTTGTGTCGATAACCTTCATTTCATTCAAATTCATGAAATTCATGCATCAGAAGAGCCCTCCAATCATCCAAACGAACGCAAAGCCTCAATATACCGAAATCGAGGAACCATTGTGTAAACTCGGGTTGATCGTCTCAGGGCGCGACTGGTGTATCCACTACCTTCATTTCACTCGAATACATAAAAATCATCCATCAGAAGTGGCCTGCAATTACCGAAACGAACGCAAAGGACCCGATATACCGAAATCCAGAAATCGTTGTGCAAACTCGCGGAGAAAGTTTCAGTGCGTGTATTGCTTGCCGATTACCTCCATTTCACTCGAATACATGAAAATCATGCATCTGAAGCGACCTCCAATCATCCAAACGAACGCAAAGCCTCGATCTACCGAAATCGAGAAACCGTTGTGGCAACTCGGGTTGATCGTGCCAGGTCGCGACTTGTGTGTCGATATCCTGCATTTTATTCAAATACATGAAATTCATGCATCAGAAGAGCCCTCCAATCATCCAGACGAACGCAAACCTCAATATACCGAAATCGAGGAACCGTTATGCAACCTCGGGTTGATCGTGTCAGGGCGCGACTAGTGTATCGATTACCTTCAGTTCACTCAAATACATGAAATTCATGCATGAGAAGAGCCCTGCAATCATCCAAACGAACGCAATGCCTCAATATACCGAAATCGAGGAACCGTTGTGCAAACTCGGGTTGATCGTGTCAGGGCGCGACTAGTGTGTCGATTACCTTCAGTTCACTCAAATAGATGAAATTCATGCATCAGAAGAGCCCTCCAATCATCCAAACGAACGCAATGCTTCAATATACCGAAATCGAGGAACCGTTGTGCAAACTCGGGTTGATCATCTCAGGACGCGACTGGTGTCGCGATTACCTTTCTTTTACTCGAATACATAAAAATAATGCATCAGAAGCGACCTGCAAATATCTAGACCAACGCAAAGCCTCGATACACTGAAATCGAGAAATCGTTGTGCAAACTCGATGCGAGTGCTCCTGGCGCGACTTGTGTGTCGATTAACTTCGTTCCATTCAAATGCATGAAATTCATCAACCACAAGTGGCCTGCAAACACCCAAACGAACGCAAAGGCCTCGATATTCCGACATCGAGAAACCGATGTGCAAACTCGGGTTGATCGTGTCAGGGCACTGGTGTGTCGATTATCTTCTATTCACTCTAATACATGAAATTCATGCATCAGAAGCGCCCTCCAATCATCCAAACGAACGCAAAGCCTCAATATACCGAAATCGAGGAACCGTTGTGCAAACTCGGGTTGATCGTATCAGGGCGCGACTAGTGTATCGATTACCTTCGTTTCACTCAAATACATGAAATTCATGCATCAGAAGAGCACTCCAATCATCCAAACGAACGCAAAGCCTCAATATACCGAAATCGAGGAATTGTTGTGTAAACTCGGGTTGATCGTCTCAGGGCGCGACTAGTATGTCGATTGACTTCGTTTCCCTCAAATACATGGAATTCATGCATCAGAAGCGCCCTCCAATCATCCAAACGAACGCAAAGCCTCAATATACCGAAATCGAGGAACCGTTGTGCAAACTCGGGTTGATCGTATCAGGGCGCGACTAGTGTATCGATTACCTTCGTTTCACTCAAATACATGAAATTCATGCATCAGAAGAGCCCTCCAATCATCCAAACGAACGCAAAGCCTCAATATACCGAAATCGAGGAACCATTGTGTAAACTCGGGTTGATCGTCTCAGGGCGCGACTGGTGTATCCATTACCTTCATTCCACTCGAATACATAAAAATCATCCATCAGAAGTGGCCTGCAAATACCGAAACGAACGCAAAGGACTCGATATACCGAAATCCAGAAATCGTTGTGCAAACTCGCGGCGAAAGTTTCAGTGCGTGTATTGTTTGTCGATTACCTCCATTTCACTCGAATACATGAAAATCATGCATCTGAAGCGACCTCCAATCATCCAAACGAACGCAAAGCCTCGATCTACCGAAATCGAGAAACCGTTGTGGAAACTCGGGTTGATCGTGCCAGGTCGCGACTTGTGTGTAGATACCGTGAATTTTATTCAAATACATGTAATTCATGCATCAGAAGAGCGCTCCAATCATCCAAACGAACGCAAAGCCTCAATATACCGATATCGAGGAACCGTTGTGGAAACTCGGGTTGATCGTGTTAGGGCGCGACTGTTGTGTCGATAACCTTCATTTCATTCAAATTCATGAAATTCATGCATCAGAAGAGCCCTCCAATCATCCAAACGAACGCAAAGCCTCAATATACCGAAATCGAGGAACCATTGTGTAAACTCGGGTTGATCGTCTCAGGGCGCGACTGGTGTATCCACTACCTTCATTTCACTCGAATACATAAAAATCATCCATCAGAAGTGGCCTGCAATTACCGAAACGAACGCAAAGGACCCGATATACCGAAATCCAGAAATCGTTGTGCAAACTCGCGGAGAAAGTTTCAGTGCGTGTATTGCTTGCCGATTACCTCCATTTCACTCGAATACATGAAAATCATGCATCTGAAGCGACCTCCAATCATCCAAACGAACGCAAAGCCTCGATCTACCGAAATCGAGAAACCGTTGTGGAAACTCGGGTTGATCGTGCCAGGTCGCGACTTGTTTGTCGATTACGTTCATTTCATTCAAATACATGAAATTCATGCATCAGAAGAGCACTCCAATCATCCAAACGAACGCAAAGCCTCAATATACCGAAATCGGGGAACCGTTGTGCAAACTCGGGTTGATCGTGTCAGGGCGCGACTTGTTTGTCGATTACGTTCATTTCATTCAAATACATGAAATTCATGCATCAGAAGAGCACTCCAATCATCCAAACGAACGCAAAGCCTCAATATACCGAAATCGAGGAATTGTTGTGTAAACTCGGGTTGATCGTGTTAGGGCGCGACTGTTGTGTCGATAACCTTCATTTCATTCAAACTCATGACATTCATGCATCAGAAGAGCCCTCCAATCATCCAAACGAATGCAAACCTCAATATACCGAAATCGAGGAACCGTTATGCAACCTCGGGTTGATCGTGTCAGGGCGCGACTAGTGTGTCGATTACCTTCGTTTCACTCAAATACATGAAATTCATGCATCAGAAGAGCCCTCCAATCATCCAAACGAACGCAAAGCCTCAATATACCGAAATCGAGGAACCGTTGTGTAAACTCGGGTTGATCATCTCAGGACGCGACTAGTGTGTCGATTACCTTTATTTTACTCGAATACATAAAAATAATGCATCAGAAGCGACCTGCAAATATCGAAACCAACGCAAACCCTCGATACACTGAAATCGAGAAATCGTTGTGCAAACTCGATGCGAGTGCTCCTGGGCGCGACTTGTGTGTCGATTAACTTCGTTTCATTCAAATACATGAAATTCATCAACCACAAATGGCCTGCAAACACCCAAACGAACGCAAAGCCTCGATCTACCGAAATCGAGAAACCGATGTGGAAACTCGGGTTGATCGTGCCAGGTCGCGACTAGTGTGTCGATTACCTTCGGTTCACTCAAATACATGAAATTCATGCATCAGAAGAGCCCTCCAATCATCCAAACGAACGCAAAGCCTCAATATACCGAAATCGAGGAACCGTTATGCAAACTCGGGTTGATCGTGTCAGGGCGCGACTAGTGTGTCGATTACCTTCGGTTCACTCAAATACATGTAATTCATGCATCAGAAGCGCCCTCCAATCATCCAAACGAACGCAAAGCCTCAATATACCGAAATCGGGGAACCGTTGTGCAAACTCGGGTTGATCGTGTCAGGGCGCGACTTGTGTGTCGATTACGTTCATTTCATTCAAATACATGAAATTCATGCATCAGAAGAGCCCTCCAATCGTCCAAACGAACGCAAAGCCTCAATATACCGAAATCGAGGTTCCGTTATGCAAACTCGGGTTGATCGTGTCAGGGCGCGACTAGTGTGTCGATTACCTTCGGTTCACTCAAATACATGAAATTCATGCATCAGAAGAGCCCTCCAATCATCCAAACGAACGCAAAGCCTCAATATACCGAAATCGAGGAACCGTTATGCAAACTCGGGTTGATCGTGTCAGGGCGCGACTAGTGTGTCGATTACCTTCGGTTCACTCAAATACATGAAATTCATGCATCAGAAGTGCCCTCCAATCATCCAAACGAACGCAAAGCCTCAATATACCGAAATCGGGGAACGGTTGTGCAAACTCGGGTTGATCGTGTCAGGGCGCGACTTGTGTGTCGATTACGTTCATTTCATTCAAATACATGAAATTCATGCATCAGAAGCGACCTGCAAATATCGAAACCAACGCAAACCCTCGATACACTGAAATCGAGAAATCGTTGTGCAAACTCGATGCAAGTGCTCCTGGGCGCGACTTGTGTGTCGATTACCTTCGTTTCATTCAAATACATGAAATTCATCAACCACAAGTGGCCTGCAAACACCCAAACGAAAGCAAAGGCCTCGATATACCGACATCGAGAAACCGATGTGCAAACTCGGGTTGATCGTGTCAGGGCACTGGTGTGTCGATTATCTTCTATTCACTCTAATACATGAAATTCATGCATCAGAAGAGCCCTCCAATCATCCAAACGAACGCAAAGCCTCAATATACCGAAATCGAGGAACCGTTATGCAAACTCGGGTTGATCGTGTCAGGGCGCGACTAGTGTGTCGATTACCTTCGGTTCACTCAAATACATGTAATTCATGCATCAGAAGCGCCGTCCAATCATCCAAACGAACGCAAAGCCTCAATATACCGAAATCGGGGAACCGTTGTGCAAACTCGGGTTGATCGTGGCAGGGCGCGACTTGTGTGTCGATTACGTTCATTTCATTCAAATACATGAAATTCATGCATCAGAAGAGCCCTCCAATCATCCAAACGAACACAAAGCCTCAATATACCGAAATCGAGGTTCCGTTATACAAACTCGGGTTGATCGTGTCAGGGCGCGACTAGTGTGTCGATTACCTTCGGTTCACTCAAATACATGTAATTCATGCATCAGAAGAGCGCTCCAATCATCCAAACGAACGCAAAGCCTCAATATACCGATATCGAGGAACCGTTGTGGAAACTCGGGTTGATCGTGTTAGGGCGCGACTGTTGTGTCGATAACCTTCATTTCATTCAAATTCATGAAATTCATGCATCAGAAGAGCCCTCCAATCATCCAAACGAACGTTAAGCCTCAATATACCGAAATCGAGGAACCGTTGTGGAAACTCGGGTTGATCGTCTCAGGGCGCGACTGGTGTATCGATTACCTTCATTTCACTCGAATACATAAAAATCATCCATCAGAAGTGGCCTGCAATTACCGAAACGAACGCAAAGGACCCGATATACCGAAATCCAGAAATCGTTGTGCAAACTCGCGGCGAAAGTTTCAGTGAGTGTATTGCTTGCCGATTACCTCCATTTCACTCGAATACATGAAAATCATGCATCTGAAGCAACCTCCAATCATCCAAACGAACGCAAAGCCTCGATCTACCGAAATCGAGAAACCGTTGTGGAAACTCGGGTTGATCGTGCCAGGTCGCGACTTGTGTGTCGATATCCTGCATTTTATTCAAATACATGAAATTCATGCATCAGAAGAGCCCTCCAATCATCCAGACGAACGCAAACCTCAGTATACCGAAATCGAGGAACCGTTATGCAACCTCGGGTTGATCGTGTCAGGGCGCGACTAGTGTATCGATTACCTTCAGTTCACTCAAATACATGAAATTCATGCATGAGAAGAGCCCTCCAATCATCCAAACGAACGCAATGCCTCAATATACCGAAATCGAGGAACCGTTGTGCAAACTCGGGTTGATCGTGTCAGGGCGCGACTAGTGTGTCGATTACCTTCGTTTCACTCAAATACATGAATTTCATGCATCAGAAGAGCCCTCCAATCATCCAAACGAACGCAAAGCCTCAATATACCGAAATCGAGGAACCGTTGTGTACACACGGGTTGATCATCTCAGGACGCGACTGGTGTGTCGATTACCTTTATTTTACTCGAATACATAAAAATAATGCATCAGAAGCGTCCTGCAAATATCGAGACCAACGCAAACCCTCGATACACTGAAATCGAGAAATCGTTGTGCAAACTCGATGCGAGTGCTCCTGGGCGCGACTTGTGTGTCGATTACCTTCGTTTCATTCAAATACATGAAATTCATCAACCACAAGTGGCCTGCAAACACCCAAACGAACGCAAAGGGCTCGATATACCGACATCGAGAAACCGATGTGCAAACTCGGGTTGATCGTGTCAGGGCACTGGTGTGTCGATTATCTTCTATTCACTCTAATACATGAAATTCATGCATCAGAAGCGCCCTCCAATCATCCAAACGAACGCAAAGCCTCAATATACCGAAATCGAGGAACCGTTGTGCAAACTCGGGTTGATCGTATCAGGGCGCGACTAGTGTATCGATTACCTTCGTTTCACTCAAATACATGAAATTCATGCATCAGAAGAGCCCTCCAATCATCCAAACGAACGCAAAGCCTCAATATACCGAAATCGAGGAACCATTGTGTAAACTCGGGTTGATCGTCTCAGGGCGCGACTGGTGTATCCATTACCTTCATTCCACTCGAATACATAAAAATCATCCATCAGAAGTGGCCTGCAAATACCGAAACGAACGCAAAGGACTCGATATACCGAAAACCAGAAATCGTTGTGCAAACTCGCGGCGAAAATTTCAGTGCGTGTATTGTTTGTCGATTACCTCCATTTCACTCGAATACATGAAAATCATGCATCTGAAGCGACCTCCAATCATCCAAACGAACGCAAAGCCTCGATCTACCGAAATCGAGAAACCGTTGTGGAAACTCGGGTTGATCGTGCCAGGTCGCGACTTGTGTGTAGATACCCTGAATTTTATTCAAATACATGTAATTCATGCATCAGAAGAGCGCTCCAATCATCCAAACGAACGCAAAGCCTCAATATACCGATATCGAGGAACCGTTGTGGAAACTCGGGTTGATCGTGTTAGGGCGCGACTGTTGTGTCGATAACCTTCATTTCATTCAAATTCATGAAATTCATGCATCAGAAGAGCCCTCCAATCATCCAAACGAACGCAATGCTTCAATATACCGAAATCGAGGAACCGTTGTGCAAACTCGGGTTGATCATCTCAGGACGCGACTGGTGTGGCGATTACCTTTATTTTACTCGAATACATAAAAATAATGCACCAGAAGCGACCTGCAAATATCTAGACCAACGCAAACCCTCGATACACTGAAATCGAGAAATCGTTGTGCAAACTCGATGCGAGTGCTCCTGGCGCGACTTGTGTGTCGATTACCTTCGTTCCATTCAAATACATGAAATTCATCAACCACAAGTGGCCTGCAAACACCCAAACGAACGCAAAGGCCTCGATATTCCGACATCGAGAAACCGATGTGCAAACTCGGGTTGATCGTGTCAGGGCACTGGTGTGTCGATTATCTTCTATTCACTCTAATACATGAAATTCATGCATCAGAAGCGCCCTCCAATCATCCAAACGAACGCAAAGCCTCAATATACCGAAATCGAGGAACCGTTGTGCAAACTCGGGTTGATCGTATCAGGGCGCGACTAGTGTATCGATTACCTTCGTTTCACTCAAATACATGAAATTCATGCATCAGAAGAACCCTCCAATCATCCAAACGAACGCAAAGCCTCAATATACCGAAATCGAGGAACCATTGTGTAAACTCGGGTTGATCGTCTAAGGGCGCGACTGGTGTATCCATTACCTTCATTCCACTCGAATACATAAAAATCATCCATCAGAAGTGGCCTGCAAATACCGAAACGAACGCAAAGGACTCGATATACCGAAATCCAGAAATCGTTGTGCAAACTCGCGGCGAAAGTTTCAGTGCGTGTATTGTTTGTCGATTACCTCCATTTCACTCGAATACATGAAAATCATGCATCTGAAGCGACCTCCAATCATCCAAACGAACGCAAAGCCTCGATCTACCGAAATCGAGAAACCGTTGTGGAAACTCGGGTTGATCGTGCCAGGTCGCGACTTGTGTGTAGATACCCTGAATTTTATTCAAATACATGTAATTCATGCATCAGAAGAGCGCTCCAATCATCCAAACGAACGCAAAGCCTCAATATACGGATATCGAGGAACCGTTATGCAAACTCGGGTTGATCGTGTCAGGGCGTGACTAGTGTGTCGATTATCTTCGGTTCACTCAAATACATGAAATTCATGCATCAGAAGAGCCCTCCAATCATCCAAACGAACGCAAAGCCTCAATATACCGAAATCGAGGAACCGTTGTGGAAACTCGGGTTGATCGTGTCAGGGCGCGAATGGTGTGTCGATTATCTTCGGTTCACTCAAATACACGAAATTCATGCATCAGAAGAGCCCTCCAATCATCCAAACGAATGCAAAGCCTCAATATACCGAAATCCAGTTTCCGTTATGCAAACTCGGGTTGATCGTGTCAGGGCGCGACTAGTGTGTCGGTTACCTTCGGTTCACTTAAATACATGAAATTCATGCATCAGAAGAGCCCTCCAATCATCCGAACGAACGCAAAGCCTCAATATACCGAAATCGAGGAACCGTTATGCAAACTCGGGTTGATCGTGTCAGGGCGCGACTAGTGTATCGATTACTATCGGTTCACTCAAATACATGAAATTCATGCATCAGAAGCGCCCTCCAATCATCCAAACGAACGCAAAGCCTCAATATACCGAAATCGGGGAACCGTTGTGCAAACTCGGGTTGATCGTGTCAGGGCGCGACTTGTGTGTCGATTACGTTCATTTCATTCAAATACATGAAATTCATGCATCAGAAGAGCACTCCAATCATCCAAACGAACGCAAAGCCTCAATATACCGAAATCGAGGAATTGTTGTGTAAACTCGGGTTGATCGTCTCAGGGCGCGACTAGTGTGTGTATTGACTTCGTTTCACTCAAATACATGAAATTCATGGATCAGAAGAGCCCTCCAATTATCCAAACGAACGCAATGCCTCAATATACCGAAATCGAGGAACCGTTGTGCAAACTCGGGTTGATCGTGTCAAGGCGCGACTTGTGTGTCGATTACGTTCATTTCATTCAAATACATGAAATTCATGCATCAGAAGAGCACTCCAATCATCCAAACGAACGCAAAGCCTCAATATACCGAAATCGAGGAATTGTTGTGTAAACTCGGGTTGATCGTCTCAGGGCGCGACTAGTGTGTCGATTGACTTCGTTTCACTCAAATACATGAAATTCATGGATCAGAAGAGCCCTCCAATCATCCAAACGAACGCAATGCCTCAATATACCGAAATCGAGGAACCGTTGTGCAAACTCGGGTTGATCGTGTCAGGGCGCGACTAGTGTGTCTATTACCTTCGTTTCACTCAAATACATGAAATTCATGCATCAGAAGAGCCCTCCAATCATCCAAACGAACGCAAAGCCTCAATATACCGAAATCGAGGAACCGCTGTGTAAACTCGGGTTGATCGTGTCAGGGCGCGACTAGTGTGTCTATTACCTTCGTCTCACTCAAATACATGAAATTCATGCATCAGAAGAGCCCTCCAATCATCCAAACGAACGCAAAGCTTCAATATACCGAAATCGAGGAACCGTTGTGGAAACTCAAATCATGCATCTGAAGCGACCTCCAATCATCCAAACGAGCGCAAAGCCTCGATCTACCGAAATCGAGAAACCGTTGTGGAAACTCGGGTTGATCGTGCCAGGTCGCGACTTGAGTGTAGATACCCTGCATTTTATTCAAATACATGTAATTCATGCATCAGAAGAGCGCTCCAATCATCCAAACGAACGCAAAGCCTCAATATACTGATATCGAGGAACCGTTGTGGAAACTCGGGTTGATCGTGTCAGGGCGCGACTGTTGTGTCGATAACCTTCATTTCATTCAAATTCATGAAACTCATGCATCAGAAGAGCCCTCCAATCATCCAAACGAACGCAAAGCCTCAATATACCGAAATCGAGGAACCGTTGTGGAAACTCGGGTTGATCGTCTCAGGGCGCGACTGGTGTATCGATTACCTTCATTTCACTCGAATACATAAAAATCATCCATCAGAAGTGGCCTGCAATTACCGAAACGAACGCAAAGGACCCGATATACCGAAATCCAGAAATCGTTTTGCAAACTCGCGGCGAAAGTTTCAGTGCGTGTATTGTTTGTCGATTACCTCCATTTCACTCGAATACATGAAAATCATGCATCAGAAGCGACCTCCAATCATCCAAACGAACGCAAAGCCTCGATCTACCGAAATCGAGAAACCGTTGTGGAAACTCGGGTTGATCGTGCCAGGTCGCGACTTGAGTGTAGATACCCTGAATTTTATTCAAATACATGTAATTCATGCATCAGAAGAGCGCTCCAATCATCCAAACGAACGCAAAGCCTCAATATACCGAAATCGAGGAACCGTTATGCAAACTCGGGTTGTTCGTGTCAGGGCGCGACTGGTGTGTCGATTATCTTCGGTTCACTCAAATACATGAAATTCATGCATCAGAAGAGCCCTCCAATCATCCAAACGAACGCAAAGCCTCAATATACCGAAATCGAGGAACCGTTATGCAAACTCGGGTTGATCGTGTCAGGGCGCGACTAGTATGTCGATTACCTTCGGTTCACTCAAATACATGAAATTCATGCATCAGAAGCGCCCTCCAATCACCCAAACGAACGCAAAGCCTCAATATACCGAAATCGGGGAACCGTTGTGCAAACTCGGGTTGATCGTCTCAGGGCGCGACTGGTGTATCCATTACCTTCATTCCACTCGAATACATAAAAATCATCCATCAGAAGTGGCCTGCAAATACCGAAACGAACGCAAAGGACTCGATATACCGAAATCCAGAAATCGTTGTGCAAACTCGCGGCGAAAGTTTCAGTGCGTGTATTGTTTGTCGATTACCTCCATTTCACTCGAATACATGAAAATCATGCATCTGAAGCGACCTCCAATCATCCAAACGAACGCAAAGCCTCGATCTACCGAAATCGAGAAACCGTTGTGGAAACTCGGGTTGATCGTGCCAGGTCGCGACTTGAGTGTAGATACCCTGAATTTTATTCAAATACATGTAATTCATGCATCAGAAGAGCGCTCCAATCATCCAAACGAACGCAAAGCCTCAATATACCGATATCGAGGAACCGTTGTGGAAACTCGGGTTGATCGTGTTAGGGCGCGACTGTTGTGTCGATAACCTTCATTTCATTCAAATTCATGAAATTCATGCATCAGAAGAGCCCTCCAATCATCCAAACGAACGCAAAGCCTCAATATACCGAAATCGAGGAACCGTTGTGGAAACTCGGGTTGATCGTGTCAGGGCGCGACTGGTGTGTCGATTATCTTCGGTTCACTCAAATACATGAAATTCATGCATCAGAAGAGCCCTCCAATCATCCAAACGAACGCAAAGCCTCAATATACCGAAATCGAGGAACCGTTATGCAAACTCGGGTTGTTCGTGTCAGGGCGCGACTGGTGTGTCGATTATCTTCGATTCACTCAAATACATGAAATTCATGCATCAGAAGAGCCCTCCAATCATCCAAACGAACGCAAAGCCTCAATATACCGAAATTGAGGAACCGTTATGCAAACTCGGGTTGATCGTGTCAGGGCGCGACTAGTATGTCGATTACCTTCGGTTCACTCAAATACATGAAATTCATGCATCAGAAGCGCCCTCCAATCATCCAAACGAACGCAAAGCCTCAATATACCGAAATCGGGGAACCGTTGTGCAAACTCGGGTTGATAGTGTCAGGGCGCGACTTGTGTGTCTATTACCTTCGTTTCACTCAAATACATGAAATTCATGCATCAGAAGAGCCCTCCAATCATCCAAACGAACGCAAAGCCTCAATATACCGAAATCGAGGAACCGTTGTGTAAACTCGGGTTGATCGTGTCAGGGCGCGACTAGTGTGTCTATTACCTTCGTCTCACTCAAATACATGAAATTCATGCATCAGAAGAGCCCTCCAATCATCCAAACGAACGCAAAGCTTCAATATACCGAAATCGAGGAACCGTTGTGGAAACTCAAATCATGCATCTGAAGCGACCTCCAATCATCCAAACGAACGCAAAGCCTCGATCTACCGAAATCGAGAAACCGTTGTGGAAACTCGGGTTGATCGTGCCAGGTCGCGACTTGAGTGTAGATACCCTGCATTTTATTCAAATACATGTAATTCATGCATCAGAAAAGCGCTCCAATCATCCAAACGAACGCAAAGCCTCAATATACTGATATCGAGGAACCGTTGTGGAAACTCGAGTTGATCGTGTCAGGGCGCGACTGTTGTGTCGATAACCTTCATTTCATTCAAATTCATGAAATTCATGCATCAGAAGAGCCCTCCAATCATCCAAACGAACGCAAAGCCTCAATATACCGAAATCGAGGAACCGTTGTGGAAACTCGGGTTGATCGTCTCAGGGCGCGACTGGTGTATCGATTACCTTCATTTCACTCGAATACATAAAAATCATCCATCAGAAGTGGCCTGCAATTACCGAAACGAACGCAAAGGACCCGATATACCGAAATCCAGAAATCGTTGTGCAAACTCGCGGCGAAAGTTTCAGTGCGTGTATTGCTTGCCGATTACCTCCATTTTACTCGAATACATGAAAATCATGCATCTGAAGCGACCTCCAATCATCCAAACGAACGCAAAGCCTCGATCTACCGAAATCGAGAAACCGTTGTGGAGACTCGGGTTGATCGTGCCAGGTCGCGACTTGTGTGTCGATATCCTGCATTTTATTCAAGTACATGAAATTCATGCATCAGAAGAGCCCTCCAATCATCCAAACGAACGCAAAGCCTCAATATACCGAAATCGAGGAACCGTTATGCAAACTCGGGTTGATCGTGTCAGGGCGTGACTAGTGTGTCGATTATCTTCGGTTCACTCAAATACATGAAATTCATGCATCAGAAGAGCCCTCCAATCATCCAAACGAACGCAAAGCCTCAATATACCGAAATCGAGGAACCGTTGTGGAAACTCGGGTTGATCGTGTCAGGGCGCGACTGGTGTATCGATTACCTTCATTTCACTCGAATACATAAAAATCATCCATCAGAAGTGGCCTGCAATTACCGAAACGAACGCAAAGGACCCGATATACCGAAATCCAGAAATCGTTGTGCAAACTCGCGGCGAAAGTTTCAGTGCGTGTATTGCTTGCCGATTACCTCCATTTTACTCGAATACATGAAAATCATGCATCTGAAGCGACCTCCAATCATCCAAACGAACGCAAAGCCTCGATCTACCGAAATCGAGAAACCGTTGTGGAAACTCGGGTTGATCGTGCCAGGTCGCGACTTGTGTGTCGATATCCTGCATTTTATTCAAGTACATGAAATTCATGCATCAGAAGAGCCCTCCAATCATCCAAACGAACGCAAAGCCTCAATATACCGAAATCGAGGAACCGTTATGCAAACTCGGGTTGATCGTGTCAGGGCGTGACTAGTGTGTCGATTATCTTCGGTTCACTCAAATACATGAAATTCATGCATCAGAAGAGCCCTCCAATCATCCAAACGAACGCAAAGCCTCAATATACCGAAATCGAGGACCCGTTGTGGAAACTCGGGTTGATCGTGTCAGGGCGCGAATGGTGTGTCGATTATCTTCGGTTCACTCAAATACATGAAATTCATGCATCAGAAGAGCCCTCCAATCATCCAAACGGACGCAAAGCCTCAATATACCGAAATCGAGTTTCCGTTATGCAAACTCGGGTTGATCGTGTCAGGGCGCGACTAGTGTGTCGATTACCTTCGGTTCACTCAAATACATGAAATTCATGCATCAGAAGAGCACTCCAATCATCCAAACGAACGCAAAGCCTCAATATACCGAAATCGAGGAATTGTTGTGTAAACTCGGTTTGATCGTCTCAGGGCGCGACTAGTGTGTCGATTGACTTCGTTTCACTCAAATACAGGAAATTCATGGATCAGAAGAGCCCTCCAATCATCCCAACGAACGCAATGCCTCAATATACCGAAATCGAGGAACCGTTGTGGAAACTCGGGTTGATCGTCTCAGGGCGCGACTGGTGTATCGATTACCTTCATTTCACTCGAATACATAAAAATCATCCATCAGAAGTGGCCTGCAATTACCGAAACGAACGCAAAGGACCCGATATACCGAAATCCAGAAATCGTTGTGCAAACTCGCGGCGAAAGTTTCAGTGCGTGTATTGCTTGCCGATTACCTCCATTTCACTCGAATACATGAAAATCATGCATCTGAAGCGACCTCCAATCATCCAAACGAACGCAAAGCCTCGATCTACCGAAATCGAGAAACCGTTGTGGAAACTCGGGTTGATCGTGGCAGGTCGCGACTTGTGTGTCGATATTCTGCATTTTATTCAAGTACCTGAAATTCATGCATCAGAAGAGCCCTCCAATCATCCAAACGAACGCAAAGCCTCAATATACCGAAATCGAGGAACCGTTATGCAAACTCGGGTTGATCGTGTCAGGGCGTGACTAGTGTGTCGATTATCTTCGGTTCACTCAAATACATGAAATTCATGCATCAGAAGAGCCCTCCAATCATCCAAACGAACGCAAAGCCTCAATATACCGAAATCGAGGAACCGTTGTGCAAACTCGGGTTGATCGTGTCAGGGCGCGAATGGTGTGTCGATTATCTTCGGTTCACTCAAATACATGAAATTCATGCATCAGAAGAGCCCTCCAATCTTCCAAACGAACGCAAAGCCTCAATATACCGAAATCGAGTTTCCGTTATGCAAACTCGGGTTGATCGTGTCAGGGCGCGACTAGTGTGTCGATTACCTTCGGTTCACTCAAATACATGAAATTCATGCATCAGAAGGGCCCTCCAATCATCCAAACGAACGCAAAGCCTCAATATACCGAAATCGAGGAACCGTTATGCAAACTTGGGTTGATCATGTCAGGGCGCGACTAGTGTATCGATTACCTTCGGTTCACTCAAATACATGAAATTCATGCATCAGAAGCGCCCTCCAATCATCCAAACGAACGCAAAGCCTCAATATACCGAAATCGGGGAACCGTTGTGCAAACTCGGGTTGATCGTGTCAGGGCGCGACTTGTGTGTCGATTACGTTCATTTCATTCAAATACATGAAATTCATGCATCAGAAGAGCACTCCAATCATCCAAACGAACGCAAAGCCTCAATATACCGAAATCGAGGAATTGTTGTGTAAACTCGGGTTGATCGTCTCAGGGCGCGACTAGTGTGTCGATTGACTTCGTTTCACTCAAATACATGAAATTCATGGATCAGAAGAGCGCTCCAATTATCCAAACGAACGCAATGCCTCAATATACCGAAATCGAGGAACCGTTGTGCAAACTCGGGTTGATCGTCTCAGGGCGCGACTGGTGTATCGGTTACCTTCATTCCACTCGAATACATAAAAATCATCCATCAGAAGTGGCCTGCCAATACCGAAACGAACGCAAAGGAATCGATATACCGAAATCCAGAAATCGTTGTGCAAACTCGCGGCGAAAGTTTCAGTGCGTGTATTGTTTGTCGATTACCTCCATTTCACTCGAATACATGAAAATCATGCATCTGAAGCGACCTCCAATCATCCAAACGAATGCAAAGCCTCGATCTACCGAAATCGAGAAACCGTTGTGGAAACTCGGGTTGATCGCGCCAGGTCGCGACTTGTTTGTCGATATCCTGCATTTTATTCAAATACATGTAATTCATGCATAAGAAGAGCGCTCCAATGATCCAAACGAACGCAAAGCCTCAATATACCGAAATCGAGGAACCGTTGTGGAAACTCGGGTTGATCGTGTCAGGGCGCGACTGTTGTGTCGATAACCTTCATTTAATTCAAATTCATGAAATTCATGCATCAGAAGAGCCCTCCAATCATCCAAACGAACGCAAAGCCTCAATATACCGAAATCGAGGAACCGTTGTGGAAACTCGGGTTGATCGTCTCAGGGCGCGACTGGTGTATCGATTACCTTCATTTCACTCGAATACATAAAAATCATCCATCAGAAGTGGCCTGCAATTACCGAAACGAACGCAAAGGACCCGATATACCGAAATCCAGAAATCGTTGTGCAAACTCGCGGCGAAAATTTCAGTGAGTGTATTGCTTGCCGATTACCTCCATTTCACTCGAATACATGAAAATCATGCATCTGAAGCGACCTCCAATCATCCAAACGAACGCAAAGCCTCGATCTACCGAAATCGAGAAACCGTTGTGGAAACTCGGGTTGATCGTGCCAGGTCGCGACTTGTGTGTCGATATCCTGCATGTTATTCAAATACATAAAATTCATGCATCAGAAGAGCCCTCCAATCATCCAGACGAACGCAAACCTCAATATACTGAAATCGAGGAAACGTTATGCAACCTCGGGTTGATCGTGTCAGGGCGCGACTAGTGTATCGATTACCTTCAGTTCACTCAAATACATGAAATTCATGCATGAGAAGAGCCCTCCAATCATCCAAACGAACGCAATGCCTCAATATACCGAAATCGAGGAACCGTTGTGCAAACTCGGGTTGATCGTGTCAGGGCGCGACTGGTGTGTCGATTACCTTCGTTTCACTCAAATACATGAATTTCATGCATCAGAAGAGCCCTCCAATCATCCAAACGAACGCAAGGCCTCAATATACCGAAATCGAGGAACCGTTGTGTACACTCGGGTTGATCATCTCAGGACGCGACTGGTGTGTCGATTACCTTTATTTTACTCGAATACATAAAAATAATGCATCAGAAGCGTCCTGCAAATATCGAGACCAACGCAAACCCTCGATACACTGAAATCGAGAAATCGTTGTGCAAACTCGATGCGAGTGCTCCTGGCGCGACTTGTGTGTCGATTACCTTCGTTCCATTCAAATACATGAAATTCATCAACCACAAGTGGCCTGCAAACACCCAAACGAACGCAAAGGCCTCGATATTCCGACATCGAGAAACCGATGTGCAAACTCGGGTTGATCGTGTCAGGGCACTGGTGTGTCGATTATCTTCTATTCACTCTAATACATGAAATTCATGCATCAGAGGCGCCCTCCAATCATCCAAACGAACGCAAAGCCTCAATATACCGAAATCGAGGAACCGTTGTGCAAACTCGGGTTGATCGTATCAGGGCGCGACTAGTGTATCGATTACCTTCGTTTCACTCAAATACATGAAATTCATGCATCAGAAGAACCCTCCAATCATCCAAACGAACGCAAAGCCTCAATATACCGAAATCGAGGAACCATTGTGCAAACTCGGGTTGATCGTGTCAGGGCGCGACTGGTGTGTCGATTACCTTCGTTTCACTCAAATACATGAATTTCATGCATCAGAAGAGCCCTCCAATCATCCAAACGAACGCAAGGCCTCAATATACCGAAATCGAGGAACCGTTGTGTACACTCGGGTTGATCATCTCAGGACGCGACTGGTGTGTCGATTACCTTTATTTTACTCGAATACATAAAAATAATGCATCAGAAGCGTCCTGCAAATATCGAGACCAACGCAAACCCTCGATACACTGAAATCGAGAAATCGTTGTGCAAACTCGATGCGAGTGCTCCTGGCGCGACTTGTGTGTCGATTACCTTCGTTCCATTCAAATACATGAAATTCATCAACCACAAGTGGCCTGCAAACACCCAAACGAACGCAAAGGCCTCGATATTCCGACATCGAGAAACCGATGTGCAAACTCGGGTTGATCGTGTCAGGGCACTGGTGTGTCGATTATCTTCTATTCACTCTAATACATGAAATTCATGCATCAGAGGCGCCCTCCAATCATCCAAACGAACGCAAAGCCTCAATATACCGAAATCGAGGAACCGTTGTGCAAACTCGGGTTGATCGTATCAGGGCGCGACTAGTGTATCGATTACCTTCGTTTCACTCAAATACATGAAATTCATGCATCAGAAGAACCCTCCAATCATCCAAACGAACGCAAAGCCTCAATATACCGAAATCGAGGAACCATTGTGTAAACTCGGGTTGATCGTCTAAGGGCGCGACTGGTGTATGCATTACCTTCATTCCACTCGAATACATAAAAATCATCCATCAGAAGTGGCCTGCAAATACCGAAACGAACGCAAAGGACTCGATATACCGAAATCCAGAAATCGTTGTGCAAACTCGCGGCGAAAGTTTCAGTGCGTGTATTGTTTGTCGATTACCTCCATTTCACTCGAATACATGAAAATCATGCATCTGAAGCGACCTCCAATCATCCAAACGAACGCAAAGCCTCGATCTACCGAAATCGAGAAACCGTTGTGGAAACTCGGGTTGATCGTGCCAGGTCGCGACTTGTGTGTAGATACCCTGAATTTTATTCAAATACATGTAATTCATGCATCAGAAGAGCGCTCCAATCATCCAAACGAACGCAAAGCCTCAATATACCGATATCGAGGAACCGTTGTGGAAACTCGGGTTGATCGTGTTAGGGCGCGACTGTTGTGTCGATAACCTTCATTTCATTCAAATTCATGAAATTCATGCATCAGAAGAGCCCTCCAATCATCCAAACGAACGCAAAGCCTCAATATACCGAAATCGAGGAACCGTTGTGGAAACTCGGGTTGATCGTCTCAGGGCGCGACTGGTGTATCGGTTACCTTCATTCCACTCGAATACATAAAAATCATCCATCAGAAGTGGCCTGCCAATACCGAAACGAACGGAAAGGCATCGATATACCGAAATCCAGAAATCGTTGTGCAAACTCGCGGCGAAAGTTTCAGTGCGTGTATTGTTTGTCGATTACCTCCATTTCACTCGAATACATGAAAATCATGCATCTGAAGCGACCTCCAATCATCCAAACGAATGCAAAGCCTCGATCTACCGAAATTGAGAAACCGTTGTGGAAACTCGGGTTGATCGTGCCAGGTCGCGACTTGTGTGTCGATATCCTGCATTTTATTCAAATACATGTAATTCATGCATCAGAAGAGCGCTCCAATCATCCAAACGAACGCAAAGCCTCAATATACCGAAATCGAGGAACCGTTGTGGAAACTCGGGTTGATCGTGTCAGGGCGCGACTGTTGTGTCGATAACCTTCATTTAATTCAAATTCATGAAATTCATGCATCAGAAGAGCCCTCCAATCATCCAAACGAACGCAAAGCCTCAATATACCGAAATCGAGGAACCGTTGTGGAAACTCGGGTTGATCGTCTCAGGGCGCGACTGGTGTATCGATTACCTTCATTTCACTCGAATACATAAAAATCATCCATCAGAAGTGGCTTGCAATTACCGAAACGAACGCAAAGGACCCGATATACCGAAATCCAGAAATCGTTGTGCAAACTCGCGGCGAAAGTTTCAGTGAGTGTATTGCTTGCCGATTACCTCCATTTCACTCGAATACATGAAAATCATGCATCTGAAGCGACCTCCAATCATCCAAACGAACGCAAAGCCGCGATCTACCGAAATCGAGAAACCGTTGTGGAAACTCGGGTTGATCGTGCCAGGTCGCGACTTGTGTGTAGATACCCTGAATTTTATTCAAATACATGTAATTCATGCATCAGAAGAGCGCTCCAATCATCCAAACGAACGCAAAGCCTCAATATACCGATATCGAGGAACCGTTGTGGAAACTCGGGTTGATCGTGTTAGGCCGCGACTGTTGTGTCGATAACCTTCATTTCATTCAAATTCATGAAATTCATGCATCAGAAGAGCCCTCCAATCATCCAAACGAACGCAAAGCCTCAATATACCGAAATCGAGGAACCGTTGTGGAAACTCGGGTTGATCGTCTCAGGGCGCGACTGGTGTATCGATTACCTTCATTTCACTCGAATACATAAAAATCATCCATCAGAAGTGGCCTGCAATTACCGAAACGAACGCAAAGGACCCGATATACCGAAATCCAGAAATCGTTGTGCAAACTCGCGGCGAAAGTTTCAGTGAGTGTATTGCTTGCCGATTACCTCCATTTCACTCGAATACATGAAAATCATGCATCTGAAGCGACCTCCAATCATCCAAACGAACGCAAAGCCTCGATCTACCGAAATCGAGAAACCGTTGTGGAAACTCGGGTTGATCGTGCCAGGTCGCGACTTGTGTGTCGATATCCTGCATTTTATTCAAATACATGAAATTGATGAATCAGAAGAGCCCTCCAATCATTCAGACGAACGCAAACCTCAATATACCGAAATCGAGGAACCGTTATGCAACCTCGGGTTGATCGTGCCAGGGCGCGACTAGTGTATCGATTACCTTCAGTTCACTCAAATACATGAAATTCATGCATGAGAAGAGCCCTCCGAAATCGAGGAACCGTTGTGCAACCTCGGGTTGATCGTCTCAGGGCGCGACTGGTGTATCGGTTACCTTCATTCCACTCGAATACATAAAAATCATCCATCAGAAGTGGCCTGCCAATACCGAAACGAACGGAAAGGAATCGATATACCGAAATCCAGAAATCGTTGTGCAAACTCGCGGCGAAAGTTTCAGTGCGTGTATTGTTTGTCGATTACCTCCATTTCACTCGAATACATGAAAATCATGCATCTGAAGCGACCTCCAATCATCCAAACGAACGCAAAGCCTCGATCTACCGAAATCGAGAAACCGTTGTGGAAACTCGGGTTGATCGTGCCAGGTCGCGACTTGTGTGTAGATACCCTGAATTTTATTCAAATACATGTAATTCATGCATCAGAAGAGCGCTCCAATCATCCAAAAGAACGCAAAGCCTCAATATACCGATATCGAGGAACCGTTGTGGAAACTCGGGTTGATCGTGTTAGGGCGCGACTGTTGTGTCGATAACCTTCATTTCATTCAAATTCATGAAATTCATGCATCAGAAGAGCCCTCCAATCATCCAAACGAACGCAATGCTTCAATATACCGAAATCGAGGAACCGTCGTGCAAACTCGGGTTGATCATCTCAGGACGCGACTGGTGTGGCGATTACCTTTATTTTACTCGAATACATAAAAATAATGCATCAGAAGCGACCTGCAAATATCTAGACCAACGCAAACCCTCGATACACTGAAATCGAGAAATCGTTGTGCAAACTCGATGCGAGTGCTCCTGGCGCGACTTGTGTGTCGATTACCTTCGTTCCATTCAAATACATGAAATTCATCAACCACAAGTGGCCTGCAAACACCTAAACGAACGCAAAGGCCTCGATATTCCGACATCGAGAAACCGATGTGCAAACTCGGGTTGATCGTGTCAGGGCACTGGTGTGTCGATTATCTTCTATTCACTCTAATACATGAAATTCATGCATCAGAAGCGCCCTCCAATCATCCAAACGAACGCAAAGCCTCAATATACCGAAATCGAGGAACCGTTGTGCAAACTCGGGTTGATCGTATCAGGGCGCGACTAGTGTATCGATTACCTTCGTTTCACTCAAATACATGAAATTCATGCATCAGAAGAGCCCTCCAATCATCCAAACGAACGCAAAGCCTCAATATACCGAAATCGAGGAACCATTGTGTAAACTCGGGTTGATCGTCTCAGGGCGCGACTGGTGTATCCATTACCTTCATTCCACTCGAATACATAAAAATCATCCATCAGAAGTGGCCTGCAAATACCGAAACGAACGCAAAGGACTCGATATACCGTGTGACGGGCACTTACCACGAGTATTTCGGCCACTCGGGCAAGATCCAACGCCCAAATATAACGACGCCCGAGGTTTCTCACTCGATTCCTACCCGCACTTAACACCTGATTCCATACGACCTTGATGGGCGCCAGGCTCTCTATTCTATCCCGAAAGCCAGGGAGTTTCCTTCCCGTTCGATGTTTCTTTCTTAAACTGGCCGACTAGCTGAAAAGGGGTGCAGTTCGAGGCATGCAAAATAAATCACCCGGACGAATATTTCTCATTCTCACAACCGTAACAAAAGATTTATTAATAATAATGTCTAACAACCAAAAGAAAAAAACAACAAAAGGTATTTTACAATATTGACTCGAGCCCGACAAGGATCGCGGATCTTCACGCTCGCGACGCTATCGCTCGAGTCTACTTTCTTCTCAAATATCAACGAAAATCTACGGATAAATAATTTACCGAAAGACCGGACGCGGCAACGAGCAATCCCCCAGCAGCACGGCTGAGTACAGTATAATAGTGCACCACGTGCGCCTACCTTTATTCGCTGGTTTCGCTGTAGTCCGTCCGTCGGTTTCCCTCAATTTCCTTACTAGCTGGAATTCTCCTTGCGGCTACTCTCCGAGCACGAATCGATCGGTCTTCCTAACCGAGATCTACGACACTCGGGATTTTCACACGCGGGAACACGGTTTCTCGAGATATGCGCGAGAATCGCTCGAGTGCTTTATCTCCGAGCCTTTCAATACCGCGTAACAACGAACGTAACAAATCCTCTATCTAGTAGTCGCAAGGGCACGCTAACCACTCGACGTAATTGTTCGTATTTTGTTTTACGGAACGATCCACGAAGACTCACGTCCGCGAACTACTAATTTTCTATTCTCTATCAATTACTGCTCAGAGTACTTCTCAACGCGAGGCCTGTCGAAATTATATCTCTGAAATCGCGGCCTGTCGGAATTATACTTCTGAATGCGCGGCCTGTCGAAATTATACCAATTAATTCGTCGACTGCCTAAACGAGACTAAATTCTTCTCTCCTATCCTTCTCGTCTCCGCTTTGTGCGGGTCTTCGTAGTTCGGGGGTCTTCGGACGTCCGGGGTGGGGGTCACGGCCTGCCATCGATCGTCTTCGACGTCGATCGGCTTCTCGTTGCCTCTCTCTCGCGCTCCTTCCATCCTCGACTCTCGCTGAGGCTCTCGAGCCTCCCTCTCTAACTCTCGTAGATCCTGCAATCAATGATCCACACAGCAATACATTGTTCTCGCAACGGTTCGGACCTCGGCGGCGGGAAGCGATTCTGTTGCTATGTAACTTTTTCCGGGGTCTCGGTGCGCGAGCATTCGCGACCAAGCGCGCTGCTGCGAGCGCGTGGTAACGCCTCGTCACAACCGAAATCCAGAAATCGTTGTGCAAACTCGCGGCGAAAGTTTCAGTGCGTGTATTGTGTGTCGATTACCTCCATTTCACTCGAATACATGAAAATCATGCATCTGAAGCGACCTCCAATCATCCAAACGAACGCAAAGCCTCGATCTACCGAAATCGAGAAACCGTTGTGGAAACTCGGGTTGATCGTGCCAGGTCGCGACTTGTGTGTAGATACCCTGAATTTTATTCAAATACATGTAATTCATGCATCAGAAGAGCGCTCCAATCATCCAAACGAACGCAAAGCCTCAATATACCGATATCGAGGAACCGTTGTGGAAACTCGGGTTGATCGTGTTAGGGCGCGACTGTTGTGTCGATAACCTTCATTTCATTCAAATTCATGAAATTCATGCATCAGAAGAGCCCTCCAATCATCCAAACGAACGTTAAGCCTCAATATACCGAAATCGAGGAACCGTTGTGGAAACTCGGGTTGATCGTCTCAGGGCGCGACTGGTGTATCGATTACCTTCATTTCACTCGAATACATAAAAATCATCCATCAGAAGTGGCCTGCAATTACCGAAACGAACGCAAAGGACCCGATATACCGAAATCCAGAAATCGTTGTGCAAACTCGCGGCGAAAGTTTCAGTGAGTGTATTGCTTGCCGATTACCTCCATTTCACTCGAATACATGAAAATCATGCATCTGAAGCGACCTCCAATCATCCAAACGAACGCAAAGCCTCGATCTACCGAAATCGAGAAACCGTTGTGGAAACTCGGGTTGATCGTGCCAGGTCGCGACTTGTGTGTCGATATCCTGCATTTTATTCAAATACATGAAATTCATGCATCAGAAGAGCCCTCCAATCATCCAGACGAACGCAAACCTCAATATACCGAAATCGAGGAACGGTTATGCAACCTCGGGTTGATCGTGTCAGGGCGCGACTAGTGTATCGATTACCTTCAGTTCACTCAAATACATGAAATTCATGCATGAGAAGAGCCCTCCGATCATCCAAACGAACGCAATGCCTCAATATACCGAAATCGAGGAACCGTTGTGCAAACTCGGGTTGATCGTGTCAGGGCGCGACTAGTGTGTCGATTACCTTCGTTTCACTCAAATACATGAATTTCATGCATCAGAAGAGCCCTCCAATCATCCAAACGAACGCAAAGCCTCAATATACCGAAATCGAGGAACCGTTGTGTACACTCGGGTTGATCATCTCAGGACGCGACTGATGTGTCGATTACCTTTATTTTACTCGAATACATAAAAATAATGCATCAGAAGCGTCCTGCAAATATCGAGACCAACGCAAACCCTCGATACACTGAAATCGAGAAATCGTTGTGCAAACTCGATGCGAGTGCTCCTGGGCGCGACTTGTGTGTCGATTACCTTCGTTTCATTCAAATACATGAAATTCATCAACCACAAGTGGCCTGCAAACACCCAAACGAACGCAAAGGCCTCGATATACCGACATCGAGAAACCGATGTGCAAACTCGGGTTGATTGTGTCAGGGCACTGGTGTGTCGATTATCTTCTATTCAGTCTAATACATGAAATTCATGCATCAGAAGCGCCCTCCAATCATCCAAACGAACGCAAAGCCTCAATATACCGAAATCGAGGAACCGTTGTGCAAACTCGGGTTGATCGTATCAGGGCGCGACTAGTGTATCGATTACCTTCGTTTCACTCAAATACATGAAATTCATGCATCAGAAGAGCCCTTCAATCATCCAAACGAACGCAAAGCCTCAATATACCGAAATCGAGGAACCATTGTGTAAACTCGGGTTGATCGTCTCAGGGCGCGACTGGTGTATCCATTACCTTCATTCCACTCGAATACATAAAAATCATCCATCAGAAGTGGCCTGCAAATACCGAAACGAACGCAAAGGACTCGATATACCGAAAACCAGAAATCGTTGTGCAAACTCGCGGCGAAAGTTTCAGTGCGTGTATTGTTTGTCGATTACCTCCATTTCACTCGAATACATGAAAATCATGCATCTGAAACGACCTCCAATCATCCAAACGAACGCAAAGCCTCGATCTACCGAAATCGAGAAACCGTTGTGGAAACTCGGGTTGATCGTGCCAGGTCGCGACTTGTGTGTAGATACCCTGAATTTTATTCAAATACATGTAATTCATGCATCAGAAGAGCGCTCCAATCATCCAAACGAACGCAAAGCCTCAATATACCGATATCGAGGAACCGTTGTGGAAACTCGGGTTGATCGTGTTAGGGCGCGACTGTTGTGTCGATAACCTTCATTTCATTCAAACTCATGAAATTCATGCATCAGAAGAGCCCTCCAATCATCCAAACGAATGCAAACCTCAATATACCGAAATCGAGGAACAGTTATGCAACCTCGGGTTGATCGTGTCAGGGCGCGACTAGTGTATCGATTACCTTCAGTTCACTCAAATACATGAAATTCATGCATGAGAAGAGCCCTCCAATCATCCAAACGAACGCAATGCCTCAATATACCGAAATCGAGGAACCGTTGTGCAAACTCGGGTTGATCGTGTCAGGGCGCGACTAGTGTGTCGATTACCTTCGTTTCACTCAAATACATGAATTTCATGCATCAGAAGAGCCCTCCAATCATCCAAACGAACGCAATGCTTCAATATACCGAAATCGAGGAACCGTTGTGCAAACTCGGGTTGATCATCTCAGGACGCGACTGGTGTGGCGATTACCTTTATTTTACTCGAATACATAAAAATAATGCATCAGAAGCGACCTGCAAATATCTAGACCAACGCAAACCCTCGATACACTGAAATCGAGAAATCGTTGTGCAAACTCGATGCGAGTGCTCCTGGCGCGACTTGTGTGTCGATTACCTTCGTTCCATTCAAATACATGAAATTCATCAACCACAAGTGGCCTGCAAACACCCAAACGAACGCAAAGGCCTCGATATTCCGACATCGAGAAACCGATGTGCAAACTCGGGTTGATCGTGTCAGGGCACTGGTGTGTCGATTATCTTCTATTCACTCTAATACATGAAATTCATGCATCAGAAGCGCCCTCCAATCATCCAAACGAACGCAAAGCCTCAATATACCGAAATCGAGAAACCGTTGTGCAAACTCGGGTTGATCGTATCAGGGCGCGACTAGTGTATCGATTACCTTCGTTTCACTCAAATACATGAAATTCATGCATCAGAAGAACCCTCCAATCATCCAAACGAACGCAAAGCCTCAATATACCGAAATCGAGGAACCATTGTGTAAACTCGGGTTGATCGTCTAAGGGCGCGACTGGTGTATCCATTACCTTCATTCCACTCGAATACATAAAAATCATCCATCAGAAGTGGCCTGCAAATACCGAAACGAACGCAAAGGACTCGATATACCGAAATCCAGAAATCGTTGTGCAAACTCGCGGCGAAAGTTTCAGTGCGTGTATTGTTTGTCGATTACCTCCATTTCACTCGAATACATGAAAATCATGCATCTGAAGCGACCTCCGATCATCCAAACGAACGCAAAGCCTCGATCTACCGAAATCGAGAAACCGTTGTGGAAACTCGGGTTGATCGTGCCAGGTCGCGACTTGTGTGTAGATACCCTGAATTTTATTCAAATACATGTAATTCATACATCAGAAGAGCGCTCCAATCATCCAAACGAACGCAAAGCCTCAATATACCGATATCGAGGAACCGTTGTGGAAACTCGGGTTGATCGTGTTAGGGCGCGACTGTTGTGTCGATAACCTTCATTTCATTCAAATTCATGAAATTCATACATCAGAAGAGCCCTCCAATCATCCAAACGAACGCAAAGCCTCAATATACCGAAATCGAGGAACCGTTGTGGAAACTCGGGTTGATCGTCTCAGGGCGCGACTGGTGTATCGATTACCTTCATTTCACTCGAATACATAAAAATCATCCATCAGAAGAGGCCTGCAATTACCGAAACGAACGCAAAGGACCCGATATACCGAAATCCAGAAATCGTTGTGCAAACTCGCGGCGAAAGTTTCAGTGCGTGTATTGCTTGCCGATTACCTCCATTTCACTCGAATACATGAAAATCATGCATCTGAAGCGACCTCCAATCATCCAAACGAACGCAAAGCCTCGATCTACCGAAATCGAGAAACCGTTGTGGAAACTCGGGTTGATCGTGCCAGGTCGCGACTTGTGTGTCGATATCCTGCATTTTATTCAAGTACATGAAATTCATGCATCAGAAGAGCCCTCCAATCAACCAAACGAACGCAAAGCCTCAATATACCGAAATCGAGGAACCGTTATGCAAACTCGGGTTGATCGTGTCAGGGCGCGACTAGTGTGTCGATTATCTTCGGTTCACTCAAATACATGAAATTCATGCATCAGAAGAGCCCTCCAATCATCCAAACGAACGCAAAGCCTCAATATACCGAAATCGAGGAACCGTTGTGGAAACTCGGGTTGATCGTGTCAGGGCGCGACTGGTGTGTCGATTATCTTCGGTTCACTCAAATACATGAAATTCATGCATCAGAAGAGCCCTCCAATCATCCAAACGAACGCAAAGCCTCAATATACCGAAATCGAGGTTCCGTTATGCAAACTCGGGTTGATCGTGTCAGGGCGCGACTAGTGTGTCGATTACCTTCGGTTCACTCAAATACATGAAATTCATGCATCAGAAGAGCCCTCCAATCATCCAAACGAACGCAAAGCCTCAATATACCGAAATCGAGGAACCGTTATGCAAACTCGAGTTGATCGTGTCAGGGCGCGACTAGTATGTCGATTACCTTCGTTTCACTCAAATACATGAAATTCATGCATCAGAAGAGCCCTCCAATCATCCAAACGAACGCAAAGCTTCAATATACCGAAATCGAGGAACCATTGTGTAAACTCGGGTTGATCGTCTCAGGGCGCGACTGGTGTATCGGTTACCTTCATTCCACTCGAATACATAAAAATCATCCATCAGAAGTGGCCTGCCAATACCGAAACGAACGGAAAGGAATCGATATACCGAAATCCAGAAATCGTTGTGCAAACTCGCGGCGAAAGTTTCAGTGCGTGTATTGTTTGTCGATTACCTCCATTTCACTCGAATACATGAAAATCATGCATCTGAAGCGACCTCCAATCATCCAAACGAATGCAAATCCTCGATCTACCGAAATTGAGAAACCGTTGTGGAAACTCGGGTTGATCGTGCCAGGTCGCGATTTGTGTGTCGATATCCTGCATTTTATTCAAATACATGTAATTCATGCATCGGAAGAGCGCTCCAATCATCCAAACGAACGGAAAGCCTCAATATACCGAAATCGAGGAACCGTTGTGGAAACTCGGGTTGATCGTGTCAGGGCGCGACTGTTGTGTCGACAACCTTCATTTAATTCAAATTCATGAAATTCATGCATCAGAAGAGCCCTCCAATCATCCAAACGAACGCAAAGCCTCAATATACCGAAATCGAGGAACCGTTGTGGAAACTCGGGTTGATCATCTCAGGGCGCGACTGGTGTATCGATTACCTTCATTTCACTCGAATACATAAAAATCATCCATCAGACGTGGCCTGCAATTACCGAAACGAACGCAAAGGACCCGATATACCGAAATCCAGAAATCGTTGTGCAAACTCGCGGCGAAAGTTTCAGTGAGTGTATTGCTTGCCGATTACCTCCATTTCACTCGAATACATGAAAATCATGCATCTGAAGCGACCTCCAATCATCCAAACGAACGCAAAGCCGCGATCTACCGAAATCGAGAAACCGTTGTGGAAACTCGGGTTGATCGTGCCAGGTCGCGACTTGTGTGTAGTGTGACGTATTTTTCGTGAGCATAATCGGTAACAAATAAAATCAAATTTTATTCGGTAACTACATCACGATACGGTCACCTTCGGCCGTCCACTCTCGTTCGCGCATCCGCAAACCCGGTGGGCGCCAGTTAATTTTTGTTTCACCGGTATTAACTAACCGGTATGCCCGATGAATCGAGTTGATCAGGCTCGACTCCAACCAGATCGAAAGTTCGGAGCAAAAACTCACGATCGAGAACAAAATCAAAGAAGACGGTAGCTTAGTTAATTTTTGGGGTCGCGTAAAATTAACAAACGCAACTGGATGCGCTTGCGAGAACGAACGGTTGCGGAAATGCACGGCCGCTCAGACTGCTAGGTTGTGGTAGAGAGGGTCGAGGTATGACCCAGTAAATAGCTTTCTTGGAACGAGATCTTTAATCGAAAATATTCGATTAAATTAATTAAAATGCGAGAACAACTCACCCAAAATTATTGCTGCTAAATTCCGGGGAACGATAACAAAATCCCAGAGGAATTACGAGAACACAGTGCACTCACGGCACTGAATAAAGTACGGGAACTTTAGTTTTATTCAATCGAATAAAACTCACGAAAACGAGAGCGTATAGCGTACGATGTACGCTGGCCACAGAGCGCGAGAACTACGCGAAAGACGCGCGCGCGAACGACAGAAAAACTGTCAACACGGGAGCGCTTAGTTAGACTCGAGGCACCTCGGCGGTGTCCCGAGCTAGACTGATTAATTCGAGTAATCATCGGGAGCTCATCATGATTATTATTTCGATCCTTCCAAAATCCCTTGCCCGTGAGCTACTGCCCTCTCTCACTCGAATAGTTTCTCAACTATTGCGGGAGCGCAATTAATGCCGGTAACTTTGAAAATCTAAACAGCTGCCTCCCTTGGTGCTTCACGCGAGAACGGGCCTATACTTCACACTTACTCGACACTAGGATGCTCCATCCTATGCCAAAACTAACAACTCGCCACCCGTTCTCCAGCGCAATGCACTCTCGCTATCGGGCGCCGGATTTGCACCGGTCTAAAACTAACTGCAAGACCTTTGCCGGCAATTCTTACTTGTCGGGCTGCTCGTTTCGATGAGCTCTCATCCTCGCGACAAGTTCGAATATGCCGAGCATTTTGTCCTTACCAAAAAAAAAACAGAACGAAACTTAAGAACGGAAGCTCTACTCCAGAGCTCGTATTTATCCGTACCGAGATCCAGATCTCGAGGAGGGCAGCGACGGAACGGCGACAATATCGCCAACAAAATACCCTTGTGAACGCGATTTAAAAAAAAAATCACGTCACAACTCCCCACCCCTTAAGGGTGGTTATGGCTTAGGAATTTGGGAAACGGTAGCTACTCAAAACCGGACGGAACCACAGCTTTGAGTCGGTAAAAGGGTTTCGGTCTCCGTCGAAACCTCACGAATTAGGGAGCTAGTATCGCAATCGATGCCATTTTTTTTTTTTTTTTTTTTTCGGGATCAACATCAACGAGAGGAAAAAAAAACGTGTGGCGGTAGCTTATTAGTCTGTTTACCCACTGTTTACGGTCGGTAGCTAGTAGTGGTCGTGGGTAAATCGAGATCAATGCGAGAGCGTACTCAGGCAACACGAGAAGATAATTCAATTGTACATTTCTTATGATACTTATTGATAGGGACGGACAATAAACAGAATGTGTAACGGGAGCGTAACGATACCAACGTAGACGTGAGGGTCCTTCCGAGGGTCGTCCATGTCGGGAGCGATTCTTCCGAGGTCCGCCATCCCGGCAGATGTTCCTGGGGTACGGGAGCTGAGGTTTTGTCCGTCCTTGCTCGGGAGTCGGTTCGGTTGACCCGTACGTCGAGAGCCGGGGCCTAGGGCCCATCCTGTCGGGAACTGGGACCTGGGGTCCCAAGTTGCGAAAGCTGGGTCTTGCGACCCATTTTCGGTAACTGAGGCTCGAAACCTCTGTACGGGAGCTAGGTCTTACGACCTCATTACGGTACGGTAGCGATAAGCTCGAAGCCTCTCTTACGAGAGCTTCCCCTTTGATGATCCTATTTTGGGTGGACCTCAGGGTTTTCAACGGGAGCCGTAATGGTCGGAGTTTAAATAACGAAACTCGTCGGACATTACGCACATCGAGAACACTGAAGTTATCGTAGAAAGAAAACTTTCAGCTTGCCTATCGTGAGCGTCAGTAGCGCACCTCGATAGCAATATTCGGTAGCTAATATCTCACTCGCTGGTTGCGTACGGTAGCTTGAACGAATTCTTAAAGATTCGCGAGTGAGTCGAGAACACGCGAGAGGCTTGCCATCTCGGCACGAGAAAAGACAGCCATCTCGGTACGAGAAGGGTTGTGCGACTGAAATCGTCAAGCACAACACGAGACAATACAATAACTATAGTAAAAAAACAAAAAAAAAACAAAAAAGGACGAAACAAGAACGAAACAAACGGAGAAAAAAAATGGACAATACAAGAACAAAACAAACAAAAAAAATGGACAACACAAGAACGACGCAAACAAAAATCTTAAATTAATCTATCGAATTAATCAGTGCTCCAGCTGATAATTCGTCGAGAACTCTGCAAGTTATTTGCGTCGAAAACCCGCGAACGAGTCGCACGAGAGACAATTCCGCTTATACAGCAGGAAAACTCGAGATCGTAAAGTTAACTTCGAATCGGGATCTTGGATTAATTACAACCCAATTTTTCTTTAAATCGAAATCAATTCGAAACTCGAACGTTAATTCCAGTTCGAAATCGAGAATTAATTCGGAGCTCGGGAATTAATGCGTGATCAAAATCCATCAAAAATAGAAAAATTCGAGAACAAGTATTTACGTTAGCTTATGGAGAATAAATCTCCAAAATCGAGAGCATATCGGGTCGGTACAGAGTTGGTACCCTCGGCGAGCAGGGAATCCGGCGTATCCCTGCAAGATCGCCAGGCCCAAAATCCTCCGGACCGCAACACGCGAGAACTAATGATAAACGAGAGCACCAAAAAAAATAAGCAAATAGAGAAGAAATTTAAAAAAATAATCTTTTTCGGTATATCGAGAACTGAGACGATTCGGAATCGTAAACTAATCGAGAACGGCAAAAATTTTATAAAAAAAAATTTTAATTACCAAATCAATCGAGAACAAAGTCAGAAACAATTTTCTTATCGAGAACGAAAGATAGTTCGAGACCAGTTATTTTAAACTAAATCGAGAACTAAATTCCAATCGGGAACAAGAAGAGATTCCAAAGTCAAAGATTCCATTGAAATTGAAAATCAATTCCGAAATCAAAATTAAAAGAATGAAAATTTAAATGCTGAATTAAATCTGCGAAATAAATATAAAATTCTGGTAATTTATCTCGAGAACAAATTATTATTTACGGGAACATGTGAAAAGTATTTCACAGTCGAGATCGCAACGAAATCGTATCCGGACTGCTTCGACCGTTCACGGCGAAGGTCCAAGACGAAGTCTCTCCGAAATCGTTGATTTCGGATAGCGAGAGCGAGAGACCACAGGAGCTTTCCGTGAACCGTACAAAAAAAAATTGTTTGTCGAAAATCGGGATCACTCATCGTAACTGCCGAAGCCGAAACAATAGAGGGATTAACGGTATCATCGCTCGGCCGTGACCGCTTCATGAGCGTCGCGGGGAGGGAAGTCGGGAGCCAGAACTTTCCGAAAATTAAAATATTCGAAAATTCTATACGAGGTCGTGGAATTCTCGAAAAATAAAATATTCGAAAATCCCCAAAATTAGTTCGAGAACAAGAAATTTTCGGAAAATAAAATATTCGAAAATTTTAATCGGGATCGTGGAATTTCCGAAAAATAAAATATTCGAAAATTCGCAAAATTATTTCGAGAACATTTTCGAAAAATAAAATATTCGAAAATTTTAATCGGGATCGTGGAATTTCCGAAAAATAAAATATTCGAAAATTCGCAAAAGTATTTCGTGAACAGTAAATTTTCGAAAAATAAAATATTCGAAAATTTACAAAATTCTTTCGAGAACAGAAAATTTTCGAAAAATAAAATATTCGTAAATTTTAATCGGGATCGTGGAATTTCCGAAAAATAAGATATTCGGAAATTCGCAAAATTATTTCGAAAGCAGAAAATTTCCGAATAATAAAATATTCGAAAATTTTAGTCGAGATCAGAAAATTTTCGAAAAATAAAGTATTCGAAAATTTTTATCGAAAACAGAAAATTTTCGAAAAATAAAGTATTCGAAAATTTTAATCGGGATCGTGGAATTTCCGAAGAATAAAATATTCGGAGATTCACAAGTAGATCGAGAACGAGAATTGCCGAAAAATACAATATTCGGAAATACACAAAATTCTATTCGAGAGCTAGGAATTTTCGAAAAATTAAATATTCGAAAATTCACAAAAATTAATTCGATAGCGAAGAATTTTCGAAAAATAAAGTTCGAAAATTCACAAAAATAATTCGAGAGCTAGAAATATCGAAAAATAAAATTTTCGAAATTTCACAAAATTCATTGCGAGAGCTAGAAATTTTCGAAAAATAAAATTTTCGAAATTTCCCAAAATTCATTTTGTCGATAACTCCTGCTAATGGCAGATCGAGAGCGAATATTCGGTAACCGTCGAGTTAATTAAAATTCAACATAACGGGAACGCGATAAAACAAAAATAATTTTAAAAAAGACACAAAAATGAACAAATAATCGATACAAAGACAAACAGACAAAACACGCAAAAATTAACAAAACGCACGGTAGCAAGCTATTTACTGGCGTGGCCCCACGTTGGGCGCCATTTGTGACGTATTTTTCGTGAGCATAATCGGTAACAAATAAAATCAAATTTTATTCGGTAACTACATCACGATACGGTCACCTTCGGCCGTCCACTCTCGTTCGCGCATCCGCAAACCCGGTGGGCGCCAGTTAATTTTTGTTTCACCGGTATTAACTAACCGGTATGCCCGATGAATCGAGTTGATCAGGCTCGACTCCAACCAGATCGAAAGTTCGGAGCAAAAACTCACGATCGAGAACAAAATCAAAGAAGACGGTAGCTTAGTTAATTTTTGGGGTCGCGTAAAATTAAC